>OY293829.1:52995342-53583842 GCA_958507055.1 Crioceris asparagi | reverse complement strand
AGATATTTGAAATGTCAACTTTCTCGGTGTTATAGTATTCAAGAGTTAGTATGGTTTTCGGTTCTACATTGATTTTGCCTGCCTACATCCATTTCATTTTGAGGGCGTTTATGTTAAGTCCTTTATCTTTGCTTGCATGGTTTACGCGGTTAAGCAATATTTGCAGATCCTCAATATTTTCAGCAACAAGAGCCGTATCATCTGCGTATTTGATGTTGTTAATTATTTCTCCACCAATATTGACACCAATATTGCAGCCTTCCAATGCTTCCCTGAAAACCTACTCGGACTAGAGATTGAATAATGATGGAGAGAGCACACATCCTTGCCGAACACCGCGCTGATAGGAATTCCTTCCGTAATCATCTGTTGGATTCTTATCTTCGCTGTATGATTTTTATATAGATGTTTCAATTTTTGTATGTCCTGATAATCGATGCCGATGTCATTAATGCACTGGAATAGTTGATGGTGGTTTACAAAATCGAATGCCTTTCGAAAATCGATAAAACACACATATATATTTTTTCGGAATTCGCAGGATAGTCATGCAGAATAGTGCTTCTCGTGTGCCCATGCCTCCTCTAAACCCAAACTGTTCTCTACCCACTATACTTTCACAAGTTGAGTAAATGATATTATGTATGATTTTTAGAAATATTTTAAGTTAGTGGCCCATAAGTGAGATCAGTCTGTAATCATCGCATGTACTTGGTTTACTCTTCTTAGGTATAGGATCGAATGTAGACCCTAGCCAATCATTCGGTATTTGACCGGACATGTAAATTATGTTGAAAACTTGCGTCAGTTTTTCAAGTTATCCTCGTCAAGAAGTTTGATCACATCAGCCGGGATATCATCCGGACCTGGAGCTTTATTTGATTTAGCCTATATTATAGCTTTTTCCACTTCTGAGTTCAATATGGGGAAGGGTTCTACTGCGTTTTCTATGTCATGAAGTGATACCGGTTTATCGGCATTAACGTCAGGAATTTTATATATGTCTCTAATATAGCCTCCACAAAGCGCATTAGGATCTGAAGTATATTTTGCATTGGTTTTTATCGTATTTATATATTTTTTCTTATATTTACCAGCAGCTTTCTTCAGCTCTTTATGGATATTTAAATCATCGTGAGCTTCCTGCAGGCGCTCTACTTTTTTACAAGATTCTTGTAAACATACTGCCTTTCTTATGTTTTGTTGAATTGTACAATGTATTTCCCTATATTTTTGCTTATTTTTGTTCTTAAATTGTCGTCGTTGTTCCATCAGTTCTAATATTTCATCTGTCATCCATTCTTGTTTGGCCTTCAGTGTCCGTTGATGAAGAGGTTTCGTACCTGTGAGTAAAGGTGTTTTAAATGCATTCTAGGCGTCATTAGCGTTATCTGCCAATACAGCAATGTGGTTTATCGAATTATTAATCTCTCTAGCAATATTCTCCCTAATTTCTGTTTTTTAAGTATTTGCATATTTAAAGTATGAGGTTTGTTTCTGATCTCCGTCTTTTTAAATTTCACTCCGATCCTCGCCACTAATGGGTTATGGTCGAAGTTTATATCCGCTCCGGGGTAGGCTTTAATCGATGTCATCGAGTTTTCAAAACGATTATTAGGCATCATGTAATCTATTTGGTTTCGTATTCTGGTTCCATTGTTGCCATCTTTTGGTGATCTCCAAATATATAACCTACGCTCCGAAAATTGAAAACAAGTATTCAGGATAGTGAACTCGTTATCCTGGCAAAACTCGATGAGACGTGATCCTGTCAGTTCTGTCGCCCAGTCCGTGCCTACCGTTAACACCGTTAGTGAATATATTACCCACTTTCGCATTTACGTCGCCTAAATTTAATGTTATTTCATGTTTCTTGGTGTATGTCAGTGCATCCTTAATCTGTTGGTAAAATTCCTCGACTTCACAATCGAGTCCTTCTGTTGTTGGGGCGTATACCTGGATCAAATTCATTCCCACCGGTTTTGTATCTATCTGTAGTATAGCATCACTCTGTCACGCAGTGACACAAAATTCTTAATGGGTTTGGATAAACTCTCTTTGAGTACAATAACCACACCGTTCACATGCTGTCCATTTTGGGTCCTTGAGTAATAGACCAAATAGTCCTTAGTTCTAAACATACCAGAGTCCGTCCATCTGGCCTCGCTCACACCCATGATGTCAATATTAAGTCTACCTATTTCTTGTATTAGGTTATGTAAGTGACCTGCTTCATACAAGGTTCTCACGTTCCACGTGGTTATGTTTATAGGTTTTTTCTTATTTAAATTTTTCCTCCCGGGGATTCTTAGCTTCCCCGTTCCATTGAAGGAACGCCGGGGACTCGGGGCCGTTTGGCTTTGAAGATTATACATGATGATTTTTACTACAGCTATCCTGAAGGATCTTTAATGTAGTGGCTCCTCGTTGCCTTCTACATCTCAATGCCGTTGACCATTATAATAGCTCTTCCGCCTTTGGGACAGATTTCTCCGTCCCAGGACAATGGGGTACCCTGCACTTACCAGCTGTTCCACCTCATACGGTTGGCCAATAAGTTACTTATCCTGGCAGTCACTCGGTCCCCATCTACGTTAGCCACTATAAGTGTTACCGTCCTTGAAAATGGGGAGGTGTAGATTGGGATTTTTCTTTCAGTGAGCTTGAGACCATTAGGCATTTCTCTAAGCTCTCCAGTACTTTAAAAGAACCAAATTATATACACAGTATATAATATTTACAAATTTATTATCAAAAATACCAAGAGCATCTACACAAAATACCTAATATATACAGAATATTTGGCATGATATTTTAAAATATTACAGTTGCCTTAAGGGCTAATAGACAAAGTTGTCTTGAAAGCTGAAAAGAAATCAATTGACCAATTTTTCTTTCTTTGCTGGACTTTGGAATGGAATGAATTTTGTATTTACAGTACACTTTGGTGGTGGGTTGAATTATCCTATTATTTGATGGGATTGCCCGTGGATGGGACACCAGGAGACTTAGATTTTATAATACAAAGGTTGAGTCATCCGGCTACGCAGAGCAGAACTAATTTTGTACTTACAGTACACATTGGTGGTGGGTTGAGTTATCCTATTATTTGGTGGGATTGCCTGTAGATAGGATACCAGGAGACTTAGATTTTCTATCCCACAAGTTCACTCATCCGGCTGCGCAGAGCAGATCTCTGTCTCAACCACAAGAAGATAGGTAATCCTTTTTCACAAGCTTTCCTGTTCAGAGCTCATGGAAATGCGATAAAAAAAAATCAGTAATTGAAGTTAACAGCTCACCCGCAACATTTACAAAAAAACATATTAAGGATGATTGTAAATCATATAATAAGATTGATTACATTCGACAAAACCAAAATTTTATATTTCTTAGTAGGTGGTACCACACATAACATTATGCAAATGATCAGGCAAATGGCTGATGAAATAAAAAAAATATTAAATTTTAAGGACTCTAAGTTTAAATAAGAGAAAAAAGTAATTAGTTAATAGTAGATAGTGTGGGGGTGGGGGACACTTTTCTGTATACGTGGGGGTACAGGACACTTTTCATTTGCGCGTGCGTCACATGGTTTCGCGCCAGTTGGATTTTAATGGTGAGATGGTGTGGGGGAAAGAGGTTGGTGTTGGGGAGAAGGGGAGATATACTAAGAGAGTTCTGGACCGGAAGTCGCAGTAAACATGCTATATTTTCCAAAGGGGTCCCGAATAATGAAATAATGGTGTGTGGGCGTGCTGGATATTTTTCCAACGGGGTTTCATTATTTATTAAATGTTAGATTCCTACATTTCATGAGCGCCATCTAGCGGAGAGGGGGTAAGTTACTGCATTTAGATTCCTACATTTCATGACCGCCATTTAGCGGAGAGGGATTATTTAATTATTTTATTGCTGAGGAAAAAAAGTTCACAATTGCGCGGGATCGAACCCACAACCACACACACCAACACGTTAACAGCCTAAGCGTTTTCCAAGCCTGCCATCATGGTTACCCATGTGAATGCGAGAAAGCAATGTATATATTTTGGACGACGGCGCGTGCGCACTTACATCAGATAAGCCGCGAGCTCATAAATTGAAATGTTGTCGATGTGTTAACATCGATGTCGGCACCGCTTCGACCTAAGAAAGGACGATAAGCCGTTTGGGTCTGCGCGCTCGGACAACCCTCATCGTTTCAAGCAAACAACTCCCAAAATCGTCTTCTGCCGAAAATTTGATGACGATTCAGTTTTTGATTCGTTTAAATCGGCCAAGATTTGATTTTCGTTTAGAATATACGAGTTAAATTGCAAATTATGCTTATTCGACACAACAGCATCATTAAAAGTGCTTAAAAAAGAAATCTGGAGTGAAAGAGAATGTGTTATGTTTAATATTGTATCAAAAAAGATTTTCTGAATAAAACATTATACTTATAATTTGCTTTATCCCTGTGTGAATGTGAGAAATCAAGGAATGTATGTTGGATGGCGGCGCGTGCGCACTTACATCAGATAAGACGCCAGCTCATAAATTGAAATGTTGTCGATGTGTTAACATCGATGTCGACACCGCTTCGACGTAAGCATGGGCGATAAGCCGTTTGGGTGTGTGCGCTCGGACAACCCTCATCGTTTCAAGCAAACGACTCCCAAAATCGTCTTTTGCCGAAAATTTGATGGCGATTCAGTTTTTGATACGTTTAAATCGGCCAAGATTTGATTTTCGTAAAGAATATACGAGTTGAATTGCAAATTATGCTTATTCGACACAACAGCATCATTAAACGTGCTTAAACAAGAAATCAGGAGTGAAAGAAAATGTGTTATGTTTAATATTTTATTTATCAAAAGAGATTTTCTGAATAAAACATTATACTTATAATTTGCTTTATACCTGTGTGAATGTGAGAAATCAAAGAATGTATGTTGGATGGCGGCGCGTGCGCACTTACATCAGATAAGACGCCAGCTCATAAATTGAAATGTTGTCGATGTGTTAACATCGATGTCGGCACCGCTTCGACGTAAGCATGGGCGATAAGCCGTTTGGGTGTGTGCGCTCGGACAACCCTCATCGTTTCAAGCAAACGACTCCCAAAATCGTCTTTTGCCGAAAATTTGATGGCGATTCAGTTTTTGATTCGTTTAAATCGGCCAAGATTTGATTTTCGTAAAGAATATACGAGTTGAATTGCAAATTATGCTTATTCGACACAACAGCATCATTAAACGTGCTTAAACAAGAAATCAGGAGTGAAAGAAAATGTGTTATGTTTAATATTTTATTTATCAAAAGAGATTTTCTGAATAAAACATTATACTTAAAATTTGTTTTATTTAATAAATGATTTTATCAAACAAAATTTTTAAATAGAGTACGGAGTGATTCTTCTTGATGGCATCTCATTGCGTTGACGAAAACGTGTAGGATTTTTGAAGACCTTCTCATTCCAATCGTTTTCACTGAATTGGGTGGTAGGATTGATAGTCATATCATTGAACAATGTAAACACCTTTTGTTTTTCCTCAAAAAAGTTTAGAATATTTTTTAATTCTTCCAAACGTCGAATGTGTTGCTCCAACCTTTCTTTCAACATCATCGTAACTCTATGACTCTCAGACTGAAACTGTTGTCAAACAAAAAAACTTGTTTCTTGTCTCCCTCCCTTCTCCCCCAATAAAAACATTTTTTTTAAATCTCTCTATTGCTCATAAAGGTAAAGTATTACAAAACCATTTATACAATTCATCAACATTTCTAAGACTACAATAATAGAATTGACTGTTGCTATATGTGTGGTGCATACATGATGTAAATCCACTATTTTTGAATGCTGGAACAGTGTGCCATGAGTCATCAAATTCCTCCAAATTCACGACTCTACTAGCTTGCTCGCCGTAGAATGATTGAAGTTTATCATCCAAAAATTGCCTCTTCTGATGTCCTCGCACATAGATGATATCAATTTCGTTGAGATTTTCCTTCAAAATATCATCTAGCGTTTCGTATGGTATAAAGCCGGAAGAATATTTGAGGTTATGTACATTCTTCTCCAAATAACAAACGCCACATCGATCTGCTTTGCTTAGCGATGAGAACGGTATTGGTGGTGATAGCAAATAATTACTACATCGACGTCCAATCCTTAAGGCAATTTCTTTGGGGTGGAATTGGCACTCCACATTGAAGCCTTGAATGTCTACGAAAGCTATTCTCATCTCTCCTCGACAATGGTTGAACTTAAACTGAGGACAGATGTCTTGTCATCCTAGTTCCACCTCTTTATAATTTCACTGAGAGGATGTTGTTCAATTATGTTATCGTGAATGATGATGCAATAGACACAAGTATTTGCTGGAAAACCTTTCGACGCTTCTATTTCAAGCTTAACATCAACACTTGAATGTAGATAAGAGTGTTTGTAGCTTTTTCCAAATTGAGTGTAGTTGAAGTAAGCTTCGGTAAAATCCCCCTTTTCAAAGTCCAAATGCATCTTCTCCTTTGGATAGCTGTCTCCGTTCAGCGTCAAGGTGATATTCATAATGTTTGCAAAATTAAATTTTGTAGGATCGTTATTCACTTGGTTCTTTTCGTGGTTGCTCTGGAAACAAACGATGACATAGCGAGGACTTTCTAAAAATGATGAAGTTTTCACCGATCAAATTTCGTTGGTGGCTCCTGTAGTGAGAGCAGGCAACATGTGAATTTCCCATTTTCTAAACGGTATCAAGATGGGAGTGTCAGCTTCATCAACAACAATCATTCAACAATCATTAATGTTTGCAAATTTATTGAAAAATTAAAAATATCTCAAGCTAACCGTTCAGTTGATAAAACGATGTAACATATTGGAAAAAATGTTGCTCTGATTAAATGATGGTGTAGAGAAAATCAAACTTTTTTAGTCATATAGTTGGAAATAATGAAGAGTATATCTGAAAAATTAGAACTTAGAAAAAAACACACAACTGAATTCAAAACGTGAAAAGACAATATTTTATTCAGTGGCCGAGCGTCGTAGACAGGAACAGAAGAAACGAGGAAAGTGAGAACGCACTACAAGCGGGGAGATCCGTTTGAAAGATAAGAGCGAGAATTAAACATGGCTGCAAATGCGTGATGAATGGAAGAGCAGGAAGTGTCTCAAATTATTTTCAATGATTCCCTCAGACTTTACATGAAAATGAAGGTGGAATTGCAGGTTTCTCAAGAAACAAAGTATGTCACATTAAAAAAATGAGAGCTCGTAAAGAAGCACTTATATCAAAAATCCAAGTTACCATAATTACAAATGCGTTGGGAAGAAACAAATGAAAAGATATTGAAAAAAACGTTACACAAATCAGGGAAAACCGGTGAAAGAAGAGCGAAATACTTTCCAACTTCATAAAAAAATTTTTGGTATATAGACAAGACTGAACAATGAAATTTTATATTTCAAAAACAAATACATGTAGAATATAAAGTACATTACATATCAGTTGAAGTGCAAAATCTTTCAAACACAAGTCTGGGAGAGACATCCAATAGAATTTATTAAGAAGTAAGTCATTTAATGACAACATAGTATTAACAAAAAAGCAGTCTGGAAGTATGAAAATGAAAAGCAATATGAATAAATTGTGTCGCTCATTATACACATTGTTTAACTTTCAACGTTTTTCATCTATGCGAGGACAATTGCTAATTTTGTCAGAACAAAGAAAAAATCAAAAATTGATGACAAGAAACGTTGAAAAAGAAGACCACCACCCAATATAATTTATTAATAACCTTGTAAAATAATGCTGGCACATGCATCGTGGTTGTGATTTGTTCCTTCTTATCAACGTTTTTGATCCATCTGTTGAGTCGTATTTTTAATATCTTTTAAAAATTCCAATTGATTTTCGTAATATAAGATTGAATGTTATTTGTTGTCTCGAAAAATATTTCTGATGGATACATCTTTGAATCCATACAAAAAAGAAATAACTCGTGTTTCATTCAATTTTCTTTATTGTTTAAATCAAATAACATATTGTATAAAGCATTAGAATCAGTTTTAATCACCTCTTCACATCTCAGATAATTTGATATTTTTCAAACTTGGTGGTGAAATGATGCATCTCCTTTTCACATCAAAAATTCAACCAAATGGCATCGTTTTCACAAAAGTTGGTTAATTCAACACATACATACTTGTTTTGTTCAATGAAATTTTGAGTTTTGTATCAGAAATTCTTCAAATCCGTCTGGAGAAAAGATGATTTTCTTGTAAAACAACATCATATACGTCAGAAGGATGTGCATTATTCACCTCAACTCAGCTGTTGTGTTTGCTTTTCAATGTCTGTCGTTTGACATAAATTTTTCTTCTTGTTTCCTCAGTACTTTTTGAACCAGACAGATCTGATGTAATTTAGATACAATTCTTAGAAAGCTCTTCCAATTGATGAACCCAACATATATTGAGGAGACATACATGAAAATTCAATGAAAGTTTGTAAATAATTTTCTTCCAAAAGCTTTTGTTCAATCGTTGGAGAAAAAAACAAGATCATAATGATGGAATTATCTTATTGTTCAAAGGCGAACACAATGAAAAACCATTTGGGTCATCTCTCTGTATCACATATAAAATTACGTATAAGTATCGAAACAAATGAAGAAAATATAGTTCAAAATATAATTTCAGAGTCAATCCAATGCAAATTGTTATGGTAGCAGTTGCACAGAGAAAATGGTAAACTCAAGGAGTGGTAGATGAAATACCAATAAAAAAAGAAGAAATTCCTCACAAGCCGAAAAATGTGAACGATATATTTGTTTGTTTTAACATAGACATAGACAAAAAATGAAACTTGTCGAGCAAAATAGACAAAATGGCACGAATAGCATACAGAAAACACAAGAGACCACATTAATATCAAATTTGGACATTGCTCACATGCCGAAAAATGTGGATGTTATATTTGTTTGCTTTAATACTGATTTAGATAGAAATGAAACTTGTCCAACAAAATAGACAAAATGTCGTTTGTAGGATGCAGAAAACACGAGAGAATCACATTAATATGAAATTTGTCTTAGATTCTATCATTATAAATAGATAAGCTGTTCTCCTCAACTGTTGTAATAACAGTATGTCAAGAAGCTCTTGCTTATTACATTTTATATAAATAAAATAAGATATTAGTAAAATAGTGTTTTATTTAATATATAGGAAAAAAAAAGATCATTCATAAAAAGAAGTTACTTTGGAAAGCAAAGTTTTCAATTCTTGCAAGAGCCCACTGCTTGGACATTGTACTCCAAACATATTCCAATTAAATTCTCCTACTTGCACAAGTTTTCGTTGAAATTCGTTGTATTTGAAGTAAGTATTCTTCTTGAAGAAATATATATGTCCATCAATATAACGAAACGCTGAAGTTAAATTGCTTGGAATATCTGGAAACTCGTATCTAGTATTACCCATAAATTTTCGAGCTCCATTTTCATTATATTCTCGATAGTCACCATTTGTCAATAAAATATAGATTTTTCCACTGTTTGTCTGAAACATAGCTTCTACTTCAACTCCTCTAGGTATATCATAAGCAATGGTTCTGATGCTACCAACGATGTTTAAATTTGGAAATTGACTAAAATAAACTTTCTTATTGCTTGCAACCATAAGATTACCATTCGAAATTTGAAAAGCGTGATTCACTTTGGTTATTCCAGTGTTAATTAAATAATCATGATATAGATTTTCAGATTGATGAATTTTATTGTCTTTTTTATTAGCATTTATATCTATTTTCCACAAGCGATTTTCAGAAATTACGTATAATTTATGGTTGGGGAATCCTGGTGAATATGCCAAAAACATTACGTCAGGATATTTCACATCACACAAGTTAAATGTAGAGCTAATATCTTCTGGAGAAGGTTGCTGCTGTGTTGTTTTGGGTGTTGTAGTAGGCCTCGGTTTGCCATATAACCTTTGAATTGCTAATTTATCATCTTCGTGTAGACTGTTTGCTGCATCTTGATAAAACGGGTACATTATTGCATGAGTATTTAGGCTGTGACTTATTCCTAGAGAATGTCCAATCTCATGTACCAGTACCATTAACAGATTTATCCCTCCATCACCAATCATGTTTCCATCATCATCAATATATTGCCAATTTTCATCAGCTTCTATATGAACTTCAACACATGAAGCATAGGATGCAGGGGGAAACGCATGTCCTAAGACTACTCCTGGACCATCTAATGGATATGGACAGATCTCTTTACCCATGCATATGGTGCGATATTCGTGTTCTCTTTTGACAAATGCTACTAAAATATCTGGAGTGATGTTATTAACATGATCTCTCTTTATCATACTAGCAGTAGTAAGCATTTTAAATGTTAGTCCAGATGCATTTTGCCACATATTGAAAGCTTGTTGAACGACGTTTCGATATTTACCGACACCCTCGACCAAATACCAATGCAGAGTCGTTTTGTTCCATTTAGTTGAAACTACAAATTCATTATCGCTATAGTGACATCGTGGTTTTGATATTAACTCAATCGTTTCTGCATTAAGGCTGCCATCTATCGGTAAATTGTAATCTTCTTGAAACTTTGCTAGACTCTCCTCGAGAGATGTATTTGTATTATTTTGAATATAACCATAATTTTGCAAATATTTCTGTGCATCAGGTAGAGTTAGGTTCGATGACGCGATATGTACCAGCAATAGCAAGGAAACGATTACCTTCATTGTCAACTCGTTAATGATTGAATTATCAAGGTGATAATGAATATATTTTGGTGGAGATATGAAATAAAACAAAAAAAAGTTTATTTCACAGTATATTAGCAGTCTATGTTAGATGTAGATTCAAATTCATTATCTAAAAAATTCTGTATAATATCTGAACTATAATAAAAGAGATATTCCCTTAAGGTATTAGTATACATACAATCGATTGAGGATGCTTCACAAAATCCATAAAGAAGGTCTAAAACACTCAAATTTACATTATCTAACCAATTTCTTACAATATTAAATAAATTTCGATAAAATTCGTTGAAATTGAGGCATTCCAACATAGCAAGTCAATTTGAAATCACATGCATTTGTACATTTAAAATGGCTGCAATGTCTTCTTCATATAGATTCATGCCGACATTGAACTTGGAAATATACAAGAGGTTCGTATAGGTACCATACTGATATTGAGTCACTTTCACAAAGTCTCCACATTTTGTTTCTATAGGATCAGCAGCATAATCTTCGTTGTCTTCGACATTTTGTTGTATTTCTTGTAGCAAGGTGATGATTGAATCCCACTCGTAGGTGGAGAATGAAATTTCCCAAGGTGTAGACCTTCGCTTCAGAATAACGCATGCACTAAATTCTCTTGTAGGACTCAGACCACATCGCACCTCGTAGTTACATGTTTGAGGTAGAGGAAATGACATTAAAAATAATGGTTTTTCGGTTTGAGCTTTAGTTTCGAACATGATTAAAGCTTTGTCATCAGCCTCATCATCATAGAGTTTGAGGAGCCTTTTAGATCGAACAAAGTTACTCAGCTGATTCAACGTAAAGACCATCTTTTATGATTGTAGATTGTTTATCACACATGTTATAATAATGAATTAATTTTATAATATCAGTATACAAGATGTGTCGGCATTGATTTAAATTAATATGTATATTTCTCAAAACTGTGAAAAAGGTACAACTATCAAGAAAAATGAGGCAAGTAACTCAACAAATGACTGAAAATAACAAAAAAATGGTACAAATATCAAGGAAAATGAGACAAGTAACTACAAAATAGCTATGTGAGATCAGAAAAATGACAGAAAGAAATGCAAAATACATGAAATGAGAAAGAAAAATGGTACAAATATCAAGAAAAAATTATACAAGTAACTACAAAATAGCTATGTGAGATGTGAAAAATGACAGAAAAATGCAAAATACATGAAATGAGAGAGAAAAATGGTACAAATATCAAGCTGAGAAAAATACAAGACCTTGTATAATCAATGCTCTGAGGAAAGATGAAGCCATCAAGGTCAACGCAGTATTCGGAGGCGAGTTTGTAATCGTGAAAGGTGACCAAGTTCAAACGGAATATAAATATTTCACTACAGCCAATTCACCCATCTTCACCCACCTGGGGTGTAAATTTGTTAATATTCACTCCTAAATTCATTACTCGCTTCAGTGCCCATCCACTACTATCTCTCTCTTGAAATTCTTCTAAGTCTTTGAAAATGAATTTAGGAGTGAATATTAACAAATTTACACCCCAGGTGGGTGAAGATGGGTGAATTGGCTGTAGTGAAATATTTATATTCCGTTTGAACTTGGTCACCTTTCACGATTACAAACTCGCCTCCGAATACTGCGTTGACTTTGATGGCTTCATCTTTCCTCAGAGCATTGATTATACAAGGTCTTGTATTTTTCTCAGCTTGATATTTGTACCATTTTTCTCTCTCATTTCATGTATTTTGCATTTTTCTGTCATTTTTCACATCTCACATAGCTATTTTGTAGTTACTTGTATAATTTTTTCTTGATATTTGTACCATTTTTCTTTCTCATTTCATGTATTTTGCATTTCTTTCTGTCATTTTTCTGATCTCACATAGCTATTTTGTAGTTACTTGTCTCATTTTCCTTGATATTTGTACCATTTTTTTGTTATTTTCAGTCATTTGTTGAGTTACTTGCCTCATTTTTCTTGATAGTTGTACCTTTTTCACAGTTTTGAGAAATATACATATTAATTTAAATCAATGCCGACACATCTTGTACCCTGATATTATAAAATTAATTCATTATTATAACATGTGTGATAAACAATCTACAATCATAAAAGATGGTCTTTACGTTGAATGAGCTGAGTAACTTTGTTCGATCTAAAAGGCTCCTCAAACTCTATGATGATGAGGCTGATGACAAAGCTTTAATCATGTTCGAAACTAAAGCTCAAACCGAAAAACCATTATTTTTAATGTCATTTCCTCTACCTCAAACATGTAACTACGAGGTGCGATGTGGTCTGAGTCCTACAAGAGACTTTAGTGCATGCGTTATTCTGAAGCGAAGGTCTACACCTTGGGAAATTTCATTCTCCACCTACGAGTGGGATTCAATCATCACCTTGCTACAAGAAATACAACAAAATGTCGAAGACAACGAAGATTATGCTGCTGATCCTATAGAAACAAAATGTGGAGACTTTGTGAAAGTGACTCAATATCAGTATGGTACCTATACGAACCTCTTGTATATTTCCAAGTTCAATGTCGGCATGAATCTATATGAAGAAGACATTGCAGCCATTTTAAATGTACAAATGCATGTGATTTCAAATTGACTTGCTATGTTGGAATGCCTCAATTTCAACGAATTTTATCGAAATTTATTTAATATTGTAAGAAATTGGTTAGATAATGTAAATTTGAGTGTTTTAGACCTTCTTTATGGATTTTGTGAAGCATCCTCAATCGATTGTATGTATACTAATACCTTAAGGGAATATCTCTTTTATTATAGTTCAGATATTATACAGAATTTTTTAGATAATGAATTTGAATCTACATCTAACATAGACTGCTAATATACTGTGAAATAAACTTTTTTTTGTTTTATTTCATATCTCCACCAAAATATATTCATTATCACCTTGATAATTCAATCATTAACGAGTTGACAATGAAGGTAATCGTTTCCTTGCTATTGCTGGTACATATCGCGTCATCGAACCTAACTCTACCTGATGCACAGAAATATTTGCAAAATTATGGTTATATTCAAAATAATACAAATACATCTCTCGAGGAGAGTCTAGCAAAGTTTCAAGAAGATTACAATTTACCGATAGATGGCAGCCTTAATGCAGAAACGATTGAGTTAATATCAAAACCACGATGTCACTATAGCGATAATGAATTTGTAGTTTCAACTAAATGGAACAAAACGACTCTGCATTGGTATTTGGTCGAGGGTGTCGGTAAATATCGAAACGTCGTTCAACAAGCTTTCAATATGTGGCAAAATGCATCTGGACTAACATTTAAAATGCTTACTACTGCTAGTATGATAAAGAGAGATCATGTTAATAACATCACTCCAGATATTTTAGTAGCATTTGTCAAAAGAGAACACGAATATCGCACCATATGCATGGGTAAAGAGATCTGTCCATATCCATTAGATGGTCCAGGAGTAGTCTTAGGATATGCGTTTCCCCCTGCATCCTATGCTTCATGTGTTGAAGTTCATATAGAAGCTGATGAAAATTGGCAATATATTGATGATGATGGAAACATGATTGGTGATGGAGGGATAAATCTGTTAATGGTACTGGTACATGAGATTGGACATTCTCTAGGAATAAGTCACAGCCTAAATACTCATGCAATAATGTACCCGTTTTATCAAGATGCAGCAAACAGTCTACACGAAGATGATAAATTAGCAATTCAAAGGGTATATGGCAAACCGAGGCCTACTACAACACCCAAAACAACACAGCAGCAACCTTCTCCAGAAGATATTAGCTCTACATTTAACTTGTGTGATGTGAAATATCCTGACGTAATGTTTTTGGCATATTCACCAGGATTCCCCAACCATAAATTATACGTAATTTCTGAAAATCGCTTGTGGAAAATAGATATAAATGCTAATAAAAAAGACAATAAAATTCATCAATCTGAAAATCTATATCATGATTATTTAATTAACACTGGAATAACCAAAGTGAATCACGCTTTTCAAATTTCGAATGGTAATCTTATGGTTGCAAGCAATAAGAAAGTTTATTTTAGTCAATTTCCAAATTTAAACATCGTTGGTAGCATCAGAACCATTGCTTATGATATACCTAGAGGAGTTGAAGTAGAAGCTATGTTTCAGACAAACAGTGGAAAAATCTATATTTTATTGACAAATGGTGACTATCGAGAATATAATGAAAATGGAGCTCGAAAATTTATGGGTAATACTAGATACGAGTTTCCAGATATTCCAAGCAATTTAACTTCAGCGTTTCGTTGTATTGATGGACATATATATTTCTTCAAGAAGAATACTTACTTCAAATACAACGAATTTCAACGAAAACTTGTGCAAGTAGGAGAATTTAATTGGAATATGTTTGGAGTACAATGTCCAAGCAGTGGGCTCTTGCAAGAATTGAAAACTTTGCTTTCCAAAGTAACTTCTTTTTATGAATGATCTTTTTTTTTCCTATATATTAAATAAAACACTATTTTACTAATATCTTATTTTATTTATATAAAATGTAATAAGCAAGAGCTTCTTGACATACTGTTATTACAACAGTTGAGGAGAACAGCTTATCTATTTATAATGATAGAATCTAAGACAAATTTCATATTAATGTGATTCTCTCGTGTTTTCTGCATCCTACAAACGACATTTTGTCTATTTTGTTGGACAAGTTTCATTTCTATCTAAATCAGTATTAAAGCAAACAAATATAACATCCACATTTTTCGGCATGTGAGCAATGTCCAAATTTGATATTAATGTGGTCTCTTGTGTTTTCTGTATGCTATTCGTGCCATTTTGTCTATTTTGCTCGACAAGTTTCATTTTTTGTCTATGTCTATGTTAAAACAAACAAATATATCGTTCACATTTTTCGGCTTGTGAGGAATTTCTTCTTTTTTTATTGGTATTTCATCTACCACTCCTTGAGTTTACCATTTTCTCTGTGCAACTGCTACCATAACAATTTGCATTGGATTGACTCTGAAATTATATTTTGAACTATATTTTCTTCATTTGTTTCGATACTTATACGTAATTTTATATGTGATACAGAGAGATGACCCAAATGGTTTTTCATTGTGTTCGCCTTTGAACAATAAGATAATTCCATCATTATGATCTTGTTTTTTTCTCCAACGATTGAACAAAAGCTTTTGGAAGAAAATTATTTACAAACTTTCATTGAATTTTCATGTATGTCTCCTCAATATATGTTGGGTTCATCAATTGGAAGAGCTTTCTAAGAATTGTATCTAAATTACATCAGATCTGTCTGGTTCAAAAAGTACTGAGGAAACAAGAAGAAAAATTTATGTCAAACGACAGACATTGAAAAGCAAACACAACAGCTGAGTTGAGGTGAATAATGCACATCCTTCTGACGTATATGATGTTGTTTTACAAGAAAATCATCTTTTCTCCAGACGGATTTGAAGAATTTCTGATACAAAACTCAAAATTTCATTGAACAAAACAAGTATGTATGTGTTGAATTAACCAACTTTTGTGAAAACGATGCCATTTGGTTGAATTTTTGATGTGAAAAGGAGATGCATCATTTCACCACCAAGTTTGAAAAATATCAAATTATCTGAGATGTGAAGAGGTGATTAAAACTGATTCTAATGCTTTATACAATATGTTATTTGATTTAAACAATAAAGAAAATTGAATGAAACACGAGTTATTTCTTTTTTGTATGGATTCAAAGATGTATCCATCAGAAATATTTTTCGAGACAACAAATAACATTCAATCTTATATTACGAAAATCAATTGGAATTTTTAAAAGATATTAAAAATACGACTCAACAGATGGATCAAAAACGTTGATAAGAAGGAACAAATCACAACCACGATGCATGTGCCAGCATTATTTTACAAGGTTATTAATAAATTATATTGGGTGGTGGTCTTCTTTTTCAACGTTTCTTGTCATCAATTTTTGATTTTTTCTTTGTTCTGACAAAATTAGCAATTGTCCTCGCATAGATGAAAAACGTTGAAAGTTAAACAATGTGTATAATGAGCGACACAATTTATTCATATTGCTTTTCATTTTCATACTTCCAGACTGCTTTTTTGTTAATACTATGTTGTCATTAAATGACTTACTTCTTAATAAATTCTATTGGATGTCTCTCCCAGACTTGTGTTTGAAAGATTTTGCACTTCAACTGATATGTAATGTACTTTATATTCTACATGTATTTGTTTTTGAAATATAAAATTTCATTGTTCAGTCTTGTCTATATACCAAAAATTTTTTTATGAAGTTGGAAAGTATTTCGCTCTTCTTTCACCGGTTTTCCCTGATTTGTGTAACGTTTTTTTCAATATCTTTTCATTTGTTTCTTCCCAACGCATTTGTAATTATGGTAACTTGGATTTTTGATATAAGTGCTTCTTTACGAGCTCTCATTTTTTTAATGTGACATACTTTGTTTCTTGAGAAACCTGCAATTCCACCTTCATTTTCATGTAAAGTCTGAGGGAATCATTGAAAATAATTTGAGACACTTCCTGCTCTTCCATTCATCACGCATTTGCAGCCATGTTTAATTCTCGCTCTTATCTTTCAAACGGATTTCCCCGCTTGTAGTGCGTTCTCACTTTCCTCGTTTCTTCTGTTCCTGTCTACGACGCTCGGCCACTGAATAAAATATTGTCTTTTCACGTTTTGAATTCAGTTGTGTGTTTTTTTCTAAGTTCTAATTTTTCAGATATACTCTTCATTATTTCCAACTATATGACTAAAAAAGTTTGATTTTCTCTACACCATCATTTAATCAGAGCAACATTTTTTCCAATATGTTACATCGTTTTATCAACTGAACGGTCAGCTTGAGATATTTTTAATTTTTCAATAAATTTGCAAACATTAATGATTGTTGAATGATTGTTGTTGATGAAGCTGACACTCCCATCTTGATACCGTTTAGAAAATGGGAAATTCACATGTTGCCTGCTCTCACTACAGGAGCCACCAACGAAATTTGATCGGTGAAAACTTCATCATTTTTAGAAAGTCCTCGCTATGTCATCGTTTGTTTCCAGAGCAACCACGAAAAGAACCAAGTGAATAACGATCCTACAAAATTTAATTTTGCAAACATTATGAATATCACCTTGACGCTGAACGGAGACAGCTATCCAAAGGAGAAGATGCATTTGGACTTTGAAAAGGGGGATTTTACCGAAGCTTACTTCAACTACACTCAATTTGGAAAAAGCGACAAACACTCTTATCTACATACGCCGCTCCTAAGTTACTCTGAATTTGCAAATAAACCTCTATTTGTCATCGATTGTTCTCACCGAGATGAAAGCGTGAAAAGTTCAAGTGTTGATGTTAAGCTTGAAATAGAAGCGTCGAAAGGTTTTCCAGCAAATACTTGTGTCTATTGCATCATCATTCACGATAACATAATTGAACAACATCCTCTCAGTGAAATTATAAAGAGGTGAAACTAGGATGACAAGACATCTGTCCTCAGTTTAAGTTCAACCATTGTCGAGGAGAGATGAGAATAGCTTTCGTAGACATTCAAGGCTTCAATGTGGAGTGCCAATTCCACCCCAAAGAAATTGCCTCAAGGATTGGACGTCGATGTAGTAATTATTTGCTATCACCACCAATACCGTTCTCATCGCTAAGCAAAGCAGATCGATGTGGCGTTTGCAGAGAGAACATACAATAAAGAGAGTGTCAGATTCCATGTAAATAGTTGAAACCTTGTGGAGCCAGCGCCACCGACTTGGTCGCACATAAACTACGAAAACAGCGCGAGATTTTGAATTTCAAATCTACGATTTCACTCGCAAAAATGTATATTTTGTGTAGTGTAATGAATGATTTATATAAAATGAAACTAATGAAACCTTTGCAATGATTTATTAGAAAATATATAAGAATAATACAATAATTGTATACAAATAAATTAAAAGGCAGAAAAAGTGTGCAAACAATAGTAAATTTATCAAGTTTCAAAATTCTACTCTTATATAGGGAACTAATTTATTAAAAAAGTATAAGACAAGATTCCTTAATAATTAATACTAATTGGGGATTGAAGGAAAATGATACTAATGGAGCTCTACTTAGTCAATAAATTAAATATATGAAGTTAATGATTGACTAAAATTATGTTCATGCATGAAATTAATTAGATTATTTTATTGTTCAGCGGAGAACCTCCCCTAATGAAAAAAACCAAAATCTATACTAGTTATATCTTGCCAGGATGGAAGAGAAGTTGCACGGTATATTGGGGTACAGATAGGTATAACAGATGAAAAATAGTTAGAATTTAAAAAATATATCAAAAACAAATGAATAATAACACTGAATACATAAAAAGCAACTATTAAATAAGAAGAAGTATATACAGTAGTATAGAACAAATATATAATAACTCTGAAAATATAACAAAAACAACAAATAAACCAAAGGAAGAAGATAAAAGCAATCTTAAATATATCAAAAACAAATAAATGTCTGAAAATATATCAAAACTAAAATTAAATAGCAGGAAACAGAAATAAAATTCTTGATTACATTAAAGACAAATAAATATTATCTCTGAAAATATAAAAAATATAACCATTTAGGTCCGCGTTTGTATAAAGCTATCATATTATTAATCGAAGACCTATATGTACACATATTACTTTTTAATAATAAATTCTATATATACATTTAAAAGAATATTCAATCAAAGATATCAAAGTTCCAAACAAGTAAATCATTGAATATTAAGATCTACTTAAATTTTATTAGAGCGTTTGTTGCCCAAAAGTACAAAAAATCATTTAGAGAGCAAAATTAATATAATACAAAAAATAATATAATATCATCATATAAGTGTTCTAACAAAGATAAACGAATATAATACATAAATAATTATCATTATGAAAACCTAATTCCTAAAGCACGGAGATAAAAACTAACCTTAACGCACAAATATTCTAAAAATCTCCTTTGAATGTTATGAATAATATCAATGTAACTGTTTGTAAAAAGGATTCCAAATTATTGATTTACATTCCAACCTGACATGACTAGACTATAATATAACATTGATAATGTTGCTATAGTATTAAAGTTTTTACAAATTTTGATAATAAAGCCATATGCACAATAATTTAATTTAATTAATATGTTGTTTGGATGTGAGCCGATGATTAAAACTGACGCCCAAATCTATAATTGTAACAGTATTTCTTAGAATCTCGTTATTTATTCTAAATTGATAATGAAATGTATTCATTTTTCGAGTAAAGGTTAGAACATTGCAATTTGAGATATTTAAGTTCATTTTTAATACACCAATTTTGTATCTTGTAAAATATCACAATTATTTAAACTGGTAATGGAAGCGTATAGCTTAATATCATCAGCAAACATTGGCTTCTTGGGTAATCCAATGAGTCACAAATCACAAAGGTCATTTATTAATATGATATGTACCTGTTACGTGTGAAGGTTATCAGGTGTAGTATTCGTAGAGTTATATCCATTTTTAAACATCAAAATGATCTTCACAGATATAAATCCATAAATCAATTTCAAAGTGAATTCTAAGCCCACTGTCCACAATCCTAGGCCATTACTGTCTCCGGATGATGTCATTCTCAGAAGAACTGAAAAAAAAATTATAGTCTTTATAATAGAATAGATAACAGAAAAACGATTATCGCAAGATGTAGCTGCCTAATCATGATTAAATTTACCTAGTGCTACCTACAAGACGTATGAACGATTATAGTCTTTCAAAGTGCTCCTGATTTAATGTGTTTCATGTTATTTAGGTTGATTATTTTATACTATAAATATCAATATCTGTAAACATGACCTGTCCCATCTACACAATGTAGCAAAAAGGATGAATAAATCTATCTATCTATACAGGAGAATAACAGGGTACTTACCAATATCCTTGTTTATACTATAAGATGGTAGTTAGTTATTCATTATTTAAGTATTTTTTCATTTGCGGATAGACTTCCTTCCAGGGATAGTCAATACTTAGCTTATTTTCATATCTTGTAAAAAGATACCTATACTCATAGATTGGATTTTGGACTTAAAAGCCTGAAAATCATAAAGAAATTATACGAAGAACAATAATTTTCCAGAGTGAGTGCGACTTACCTTTATTTATTTTAAGATAAATTTATTGCATTCTAGCAAATTCACGGCTTTTTGTCTCTTTTATTATTGAATTTAGATTAAAGTCAATGACCCTGGCTTGCTGTTTGCGCTATATATTTTTATGTTTATGTTTATATGGTACTTGACCGTTATTGTGTCTAAGTATTTGACAGAAAGGCAGGGAACATACTTTCAAGACTTTTTCCCAAAAACGTAACGTCAACTGACAAGGACAGAAGTAGTCTCAATGTCCTAGCTTAATCATGCATCGGCGACGGTGGCGATCCGACTTCGTCGCACTGAACTAATCGATGTCTCCAGCTTTTTCTATCTATCGGACACTCTCTTTATTGTATGTTCTCTCTGGGCGTTTGTTATTTGGAGAAGAATGTACATAACCTCAAATATTCTTCCGGCTTTATACCATACGAAGCGCTAGATGATATTTTGAAGGAAAATCTCAACGAAATTGATATCATCTATGTGCGAGGACATCAGAAGAAGCAATTTTTGGATGATAAACTTCAATCTTTCTACGGCGAGCAAGCTAGTAGAGTCGTGAATTTGGAGGAATTTGATGACTCATGGCACACTGTTCCAGCATTCAAAAATAGTGGATTTACATCATGTATGCACCACACATATAGCAACAGTCAATTCTATTATTGTAGTCTTAGAAATGTTGATGAATTGTATAAATGGTTTTGTAATACTTTACCTTTATGAGCAATAGAGAGATTTAAAAAAAATGTTTTATTCAGAAAATCTTTTTTGATACAATATTAAACATAACACATTCTCTTTCACTCCAGATTTCTTTTTTAAGCACTTTTAATGATGCTGTTGTGTCGAATAAGCATAATTTGCAATTTAACTCGTATATTCTATACGAAAATCAAATCTTGGCCAATTTAAACGAATCAAAAACTGAATCGTCATCAAATTTTCGGCAGAAGACGATTTTGGGAGTTGTTTGCTTGAAACGATGAGGGTTGTACTAGCGCGCAGACCCAAACGGCTTATCGTCCTTTCTTAGGTCGAAGCGGTGCCGACATCGATGTTAACACATCGACAACATTTCAATTTATGAGCTCGCGGCTTATCTGATGTAAGTGCGCACGCGCCGTCGTCCAAAATATATACATTGCTTTCTCGCATTCACATGGGTAACCGAGATGGCAGGCTTGGAAAACGCTTAGGCTGTTAACGTGTTGGTGTGTGTGGTTGTGGGTTCGATCCCGCGCAATTGTGAACTTTTTTTCCTCAGCAATAAAATAATTAAATAATCCCTCTCCGCTAAATGGCGGTCATGAAAATTAGGAATCTAAATGCAGTAACTTATCCCCTCTCCGCTAGATGGCGGTCATGAAATGTAGGAATCTAAATGCAGTAACTTACCCCCTCTCCGCTAGATGGCGCTCATGAAATGTAGGAATCTAACATTTAATAAATAATGAAACCCCGTTGGAAAAATATCCAGCACGGGACCCCTTTGGAAAATATAGCATGTTTACTGCGACTTCCGGTCCAGAACTCTCTTAGCATATCTCCCCTTCTCCCAACACCAACCTCTTTCCCCCACACCATCTCACCATTAAAATCCAACTGGCGCGAAACCATGTGACGCACGCGCAAATGAAAAGTGTCCTGTACCCCCACGTATACAGAAAAGTGTCCCCCACCCCCACACTATCTACTGTTAATTAATGAAACATTATATCAAAAATCCAAATCCACAAGTAAATAAAAAAAATAAAAGTAGAACCATATAGGAATGCGAATATATATTTCTTATAAAAAATAGGCCAATACATATCGATAAACAACCGTTGGAATTCGATGAATTCGGCTGGCTAGAAATCTATATGCTCAATCCTCTTCCACCGAAGAACAGAAAGAGAGATAAACAGGTGAAAACAGCAAATCTGGAGACGCAATTATCTACCTACGATTTTATTTAATAATCTCTCTTTACAAATATCATTGACACGATAATCTAAATTGACAAATCGAACTCGATAAATTTCTGAATATCACTACGAATTTGGAAATCGATTTCCTACCGAAAATTAATCTATAATTTGTCAAAATAGTACAACCGACAAGAAAAAAAATATAAATAGTAAATAAAATATAATAGATATCCCAAATGTGATAAGTTACCATAAATCATGAAATCCGTACTATTTAGTTATTTGATCGATAATTATATATATTATCTAAAAATAAATAAAGTAGCGTATGGAAAATTATATTAATATATAATATAATAGATCGCCAACCTTGTGAGTCTAGACTGCTCACACAACCATGGAACTCTCCGCAACCTGCTCACTCGAAAGGAGAAGAAAACCCCCCATGATAAGCAAATTTCAGCTTTTATAGAATTCCACGTACTATCCGCTTCCCCCTACTTCAAGAAACCTCCCAGATAATTACAACATTCAAAGATCGATGACCAACAATATCTCAAATCATCAGAAAAACTGAAAGGGTGAAAGAGAAAAAATCCCGACGGCCTGTAGCCACCGGAAAGGTAAATTTCTCAAAATTCATGTCATTACATGCAAATTGTCCATTTTTAACCGCATGTGTCGTATAATTTCTTTATGATTTTCAGGCTTTTAAGTCCAAAATCCAATCTATGAGTATAGGTATCTTTTTACAAGATATGAAAATAAGCTAAGTATTGACTATCCCTGGAAGGAAGTCTATCCGCAAATGAAAAAATACTTAAATAATGAATAACTAACTACCATCTTATAGTATAAACAAGGATATTGGTAAGTACCCTGTTATTCTCCTGTATAGATAGATAGATTTATTCATCCTTTTTGCTACATTGTGTAGATGGGACAGGTCATGTTTACAGATATTGATATTTATAGTATAAAATAATCAACCTAAATAACATGAAACACATTAAATCAGGAGCACTTTGAAAGACTATAATCGTTCATACGTCTTGTAGGTAGCACTAGGTAAATTTAATCATGATTAGGCAGCTACATCTTGCGATAATCGTTTTTCTGTTATCTATTCTATTATAAAGACTATAATTTTTTTTTCAGTTCTTCTGAGAATGACATCATCCGGAGACAGTAATGGCCTAGGATTGTGGACAGTGGGCTTAGAATTCACTTTGAAATTGATTTATGGATTTATATCTGTGAAGATCATTTTGATGTTTAAAAATGGATATAACTCTACGAATACTACACCTGATAACCTTCACACGTAACAGGTACATATCATATTAATAAATGACCTTTGTGATTTGTGACTCATTGGATTACCCAAGAAGCCAATGTTTGCTGATGATATTAAGCTATACGCTTCCATTACCAGTTTAAATAATTGTGATATTTTACAAGATACAAAATTGGTGTATTAAAAATGAACTTAAATATCTCAAATTGCAATGTTCTAACCTTTACTCGAAAAATGAATACATTTCATTATCAATTTAGAATAAATAACGAGATTCTAAGAAATACTGTTACAATTATAGATTTGGGCGTCAGTTTTAATCATCGGCTCACATCCAAACAACATATTAATTAAATTAAATTATTGTGCATATGGCTTTATTATCAAAATTTGTAAAAACTTTAATACTATAGCAACATTATCAATGTTATATTATAGTCTAGTCATGTCAGGTTGGAATGTAAATCAATAATTTGGAATCCTTTTTACAAACAGTTACATTGATATTATTCATAACATTCAAAGGAGATTTTTAGAATATTTGTGCGTTAAGGTTAGTTTTTATCTCCGTGCTTTAGGAATTAGGTTTTCATAATGATAATTATTTATGTATTATATTCGTTTATCTTTGTTAGAACACTTATATGATGATATTATATTATTTTTTGTATTATATTAATTTTGCTCTCTAAATGATTTTTTGTACTTTTGGGCAACAAACGCTCTAATAAAATTTAAGTAGATCTTAATATTCAATGATTTACTTGTTTGGAACTTTGATATCTTTGATTGAATATTCTTTTAAATGTATATATAGAATTTATTATTAAAAAGTAATATGTGTACATATAGGTCTTCGATTAATAATATGATAGCTTTATACAAACGCGGACCTAAATGGTTATATTTTTTATATTTTCAGAGATAATATTTATTTGTCTTTAATGTAATCAAGAATTTTATTTCTGTTTCCTGCTATTTAATTTTAGTTTTGATATATTTTCAGACATTTATTTGTTTTTGATATATTTAAGATTGCTTTTATCTTCTTCCTTTGGTTTATTTGTTGTTTTTGTTATATTTTCAGAGTTATTATATATTTGTTCTATACTACTGTATATACTTCTTCTTATTTAATAGTTGCTTTTTATGTATTCAGTGTTATTATTCATTTGTTTTTGATATATTTTTTAAATTCTAACTATTTTTCATCTGTTATACCTATCTGTACCCCAATATACCGTGCAACTTCTCTTCCATCCTGGCAAGATATAACTAGTATAGATTTTGGTTTTTTTCATTAGGGGAGGTTCTCCGCTGAACAATAAAATAATCTAATTAATTTCATGCATGAACATAATTTTAGTCAATCATTAACTTCATATATTTAATTTATTGACTAAGTAGAGCTCCATTAGTATCATTTTCCTTCAATCCCCAATTAGTATTAATTATTAAGGAATCTTGTCTTATACTTTTTTAATAAATTAGTTCCCTATATAAGAGTAGAATTTTGAAACTTGATAAATTTACTATTGTTTGCACACTTTTTCTGCCTTTTAATTTATTTGTATACAATTATTGTATTATTCTTATATATTTTCTAATAAATCATTGCAAAGGTTTCATTAGTTTCATTTTATATAAATCATTCATTACACTACACAAAATATACATTTTTGCGAGTGAAATCGTAGATTTGAAATTCAAAATCTCGCGCTGTTTTCGTAGTTTATGTGCGACCAAGTCGGTGGCGCTGGCTCCACAAGGTTTCAACTATTTACATGGAATCTGACACTCTCTTTATTGTATGTTCTCTCTGCAAACGCCACATCGATCTGCTTTGCTTAGCGATGAGAACGGTATTGGTGGTGATAGCAAATAATTACTACATCGACGTCCAATCCTTGAGGCAATTTCTTTGGGGTGGAATTGGCACTCCACATTGAAGCCTTGAATGTCTACGAAAGCTATTCTCATCTCTCCTCGACAATGGTTGAACTTAAACTGAGGACAGATGTCTTGTCATCCTAGTTTCACCTCTTTATAATTTCACTGAGAGGATGTTGTTCAATTATGTTATCGTGAATGATGATGCAATAGACACAAGTATTTGCTGGAAAACCTTTCGACGCTTCTATTTCAAGCTTAACATCAACACTTGAACTTTTCACGCTTTCATCTCGGTGAGAACAATCGATGACAAATAGAGGTTTATTTGCAAATTCAGAGTAACTTAGGAGCGGCGTATGTAGATAAGAGTGTTTGTCGCTTTTTCCAAATTGAGTGTAGTTGAAGTAAGCTTCGGTAAAATCCCCCTTTTCAAAGTCCAAATGCATCTTCTCCTTTGGATAGCTGTCTCCGTTCAGCGTCAAGGTGATATTCATAATGTTTGCAAAATTAAATTTTGTAGGATCGTTATTCACTTGGTTCTTTTCGTGGTTGCTCTGGAAACAAACGATGACATAGCGAGGACTTTCTAAAAATGATGAAGTTTTCACCGATCAAATTTCGTTGGTGGCTCCTGTAGTGAGAGCAGGCAACATGTGAATTTCCCATTTTCTAAACGGTATCAAGATGGGAGTGTCAGCTTCATCAACAACAATCATTCAACAATCATTAATGTTTGCAAATTTATTGAAAAATTAAAAATATCTCAAGCTGACCGTTCAGTTGATAAAACGATGTAACATATTGGAAAAAATGTTGCTCTGATTAAATGATGGTGTAGAGAAAATCAAACTTTTTTAGTCATATAGTTGGAAATAATGAAGAGTATATCTGAAAAATTAGAACTTAGAAAAAAACACACAACTGAATTCAAAACGTGAAAAGACAATATTTTATTCAGTGGCCGAGCGTCGTAGACAGGAACAGAAGAAACGAGGAAAGTGAGAACGCACTACAAGCGGGGAAATCCGTTTGAAAGATAAGAGCGAGAATTAAACATGGCTGCAAATGCGTGATGAATGGAAGAGCAGGAAGTGTCTCAAATTATTTTCAATGATTCCCTCAGACTTTACATGAAAATGAAGGTGGAATTGCAGGTTTCTCAAGAAACAAAGTATGTCACATTAAAAAAATGAGAGCTCGTAAAGAAGCACTTATATCAAAAATCCAAGTTACCATAATTACAAATGCGTTGGGAAGAAACAAATGAAAAGATATTGAAAAAAACGTTACACAAATCAGGGAAAACCGGTGAAAGAAGAGCGAAATACTTTCCAACTTCATAAAAAAATTTTTGGTATATAGACAAGACTGAACAATGAAATTTTATATTTCAAAAACAAATACATGTAGAATATAAAGTACATTACATATCAGTTGAAGTGCAAAATCTTTCAAACACAAGTCTGGGAGAGACATCCAATAGAATTTATTAAGAAGTAAGTCATTTAATGACAACATAGTATTAACAAAAAAGCAGTCTGGAAGTATGAAAATGAAAAGCAATATGAATAAATTGTGTCGCTCATTATACACATTGTTTAACTTTCAACGTTTTTCATCTATGCGAGGACAATTGCTAATTTTGTCAGAACAAAGAAAAAATCAAAAATTGATGACAAGAAACGTTGAAAAAGAAGACCACCACCCAATATAATTTATTAATAACCTTGTAAAATAATGCTGGCACATGCATCGTGGTTGTGATTTGTTCCTTCTTATCAACGTTTTTGATCCATCTGTTGAGTCGTATTTTTAATATCTTTTAAAAATTCCAATTGATTTTCGTAATATAAGATTGAATGTTATTTGTTGTCTCGAAAAATATTTCTGATGGATACATCTTTGAATCCATACAAAAAAGAAATAACTCGTGTTTCATTCAATTTTCTTTATTGTTTAAATCAAATAACATATTGTATAAAGCATTAGAATCAGTTTTAATCACCTCTTCACATCTCAGATAATTTGATATTTTTCAAACTTGGTGGTGAAATGATGCATCTCCTTTTCACATCAAAAATTCAACCAAATGGCATCGTTTTCACAAAAGTTGGTTAATTCAACACATACATACTTGTTTTGTTCAATGAAATTTTGAGTTTTGTATCAGAAATTCTTCAAATCCGTCTGGAGAAAAGATGATTTTCTTGTAAAACAACATCATATACGTCAGAAGGATGTGCATTATTCACCTCAACTCAGCTGTTGTGTTTGCTTTTCAATGTCTGTCGTTTGACATAAATTTTTCTTCTTGTTTCCTCAGTACTTTTTGAACCAGACAGATCTGATGTAATTTAGATACAATTCTTAGAAAGCTCTTCCAATTGATGAACCCAACATATATTGAGGAGACATACATGAAAATTCAATGAAAGTTTGTAAATAATTTTCTTCCAAAAGCTTTTGTTCAATCGTTGGAGAAAAAAACAAGATCATAATGATGGAATTATCTTATTGTTCAAAGGCGAACACAATGAAAAACCATTTGGGTCATCTCTCTGTATCACATATAAAATTACGTATAAGTATCGAAACAAATGAAGAAAATATAGTTCAAAATATAATTTCAGAGTCAATCCAATGCAAATTGTTATGGTAGCAGTTGCACAGAGAAAATGGTAAACTCAAGGAGTGGTAGATGAAATACCAATAAAAAAAGAAGAAATTCCTCACAAGCCGAAAAATGTGAACGATATATTTGTTTGTTTTAACATAGACATAGACAAAAAATGAAACTTGTCGAGCAAAATAGACAAAATGGCACGAATAGCATACAGAAAACACAAGAGACCACATTAATATCAAATTTGGACATTGCTCACATGCCGAAAAATGTGGATGTTATATTTGTTTGCTTTAATACTGATTTAGATAGAAATGAAACTTGTCCAACAAAATAGACAAAATGTCGTTTGTAGGATGCAGAAAACACGAGAGAATCACATTAATATGAAATTTGTCTTAGATTCTATCATTATAAATAGATAAGCTGTTCTCCTCAACTGTTGTAATAACAGTATGTCAAGAAGCTCTTGCTTATTACATTTTATATAAATAAAATAAGATATTAGTAAAATAGTGTTTTATTTAATATATAGGAAAAAAAAAGATCATTCATAAAAAGAAGTTACTTTGGAAAGCAAAGTTTTCAATTCTTGCAAGAGCCCACGGCTTGGACATTGTACTCCAAACATATTCCAATTAAATTCTCCTACTTGCACAAGTTTTCGTTGAAATTCGTTGTATTTGAAGTAAGTATTCTTCTTGAAGAAATATATATGTCCATCAATACAACGAAACGCTGAAGTTAAATTGCTTGGAATATCTGGAAACTCGTATCTAGTATTACCCATAAATTTTCGAGCTCCATTTTCATTATATTCTCGATAGTCACCATTTGTCAATAAAATATAGATTTTTCCACTGTTTGTCTGAAACATAGCTTCTACTTCAACTCCTCTAGGTATATCATAAGCAATGGTTCTGATGCTACCAACGATGTTTAAATTTGGAAATTGACTAAAATAAACTTTCTTATTGCTTGCAACCATAAGATTACCATTCGAAATTTGAAAAGCGTGATTCACTTTGGTTATTCCAGTGTTAATTAAATAATCATGATATAGATTTTCAGATTGATGAATTTTATTGTCTTTTTTATTAGCATTTATATCTATTTTCCACAAGCGATTTTCAGAAATTACGTATAATTTATGGTTGGGGAATCCTGGTGAATATGCCAAAAACATTACGTCAGGATATTTCACATCACACAAGTTAAATGTAGAGCTAATATCTTCTGGAGAAGGTTGCTGCTGTGTTGTTTTGGGTGTTGTAGTAGGCCTCGGTTTGCCATATACCCTTTGAATTGCTAATTTATCATCTTCGTGTAGACTGTTTGCTGCATCTTGATAAAACGGGTACATTATTGCATGAGTATTTAGGCTGTGACTTATTCCTAGAGAATGTCCAATCTCATGTACCAGTACCATTAACAGATTTATCCCTCCATCACCAATCATGTTTCCATCATCATCAATATATTGCCAATTTTCATCAGCTTCTATATGAACTTCAACACATGAAGCATAGGATGCAGGGGGAAACGCATATCCTAAGACTACTCCTGGACCATCTAATGGATATGGACAGATCTCTTTACCCATGCATATGGTGCGATATTCGTGTTCTCTTTTGACAAATGCTACTAAAATATCTGGAGTGATGTTATTAACATGATCTCTCTTTATCATACTAGCAGTAGTAAGCATTTTAAATGTTAGTCCAGATGCATTTTGCCACATATTGAAAGCTTGTTGAACGACGTTTCGATATTTACCGACACCCTCGACCAAATACCAATGCAGAGTCGTTTTGTTCCATTTAGTTGAAACTACAAATTCATTATCGCTATAGTGACATCGTGGTTTTGATATTAACTCAATCGTTTCTGCATTAAGGCTGCCATCTATCGGTAAATTGTAATCTTCTTGAAACTTTGCTAGACTCTCCTCGAGAGATGTATTTGTATTATTTTGAATATAACCATAATTTTGCAAATATTTCTGTGCATCAGGTAGAGTTAGGTTCGATGACGCGATATGTACCAGCAATAGCAAGGAAACGATTACCTTCATTGTCAACTCGTTAATGATTGAATTATCAAGGTGATAATGAATATATTTTGGTGGAGATATGAAATAAAACAAAAAAAAGTTTATTTCACAGTATATTAGCAGTCTATGTTAGATGTAGATTCAAATTCATTATCTAAAAAATTCTGTATAATATCTGAACTATAATAAAAGAGATATTCCCTTAAGGTATTAGTATACATACAATCGATTGAGGATGCTTCACAAAATCCATAAAGAAGGTCTAAAACACTCAAATTTACATTATCTAACCAATTTCTTACAATATTAAATAAATTTCGATAAAATTCGTTGAAATTGAGGCATTCCAACATAGCAAGTCAATTTGAAATCACATGCATTTGTACATTTAAAATGGCTGCAATGTCTTCTTCATATAGATTCATGCCGACATTGAACTTGGAAATATACAAGAGGTTCGTATAGGTACCATACTGATATTGAGTCACTTTCACAAAGTCTCCACATTTTGTTTCTATAGGATCAGCAGCATAATCTTCGTTGTCTTCGACATTTTGTTGTATTTCTTGTAGCAAGGTGATGATTGAATCCCACTCGTAGGTGGAGAATGAAATTTCCCAAGGTGTAGACCTTCGCTTCAGAATAACGCATGCACTAAAGTCTCTTGTAGGACTCAGACCACATCGCACCTCGTAGTTACATGTTTGAGGTAGAGGAAATGACATTAAAAATAATGGTTTTTCGGTTTGAGCTTTAGTTTCGAACATGATTAAAGCTTTGTCATCAGCCTCATCATCATAGAGTTTGAGGAGCCTTTTAGATCGAACAAAGTTACTCAGCTCATTCAACGTAAAGACCATCTTTTATGATTGTAGATTGTTTATCACACATGTTATAATAATGAATTAATTTTATAATATCAGTGTACAAGATGTGTCGGCATTGATTTAAATTAATATGTATATTTCTCAAAACTGTGAAAAAGGTACAACTATCAAGAAAAATGAGGCAAGTAACTCAACAAATGACTGAAAATAACAAAAAAATGGTACAAATATCAAGGAAAATGAGACAAGTAACTACAAAATAGCTATGTGAGATCAGAAAAATGACAGAAAGAAATGCAAAATACATGAAATGAGAAAGAAAAATGGTACAAATATCAAGAAAAAATTATACAAGTAACTACAAAATAGCTATGTGAGATGTGAAAAATGACAGAAAAATGCAAAATACATGAAATGAGAGAGAAAAATGGTACAAATATCAAGCTGAGAAAAATACAAGACCTTGTATAATCAATGCTCTGAGGAAAGATGAAGCCATCAAAGTCAACGCAGTATTCGGAGGCGAGTTTGTAATCGTGAAAGGTGACCAAGTTCAAACGGAATATAAATATTTCACTACAGCCAATTCACCCATCTTCACCCACCTGGGGTGTAAATTTGTTAATATTCACTCCTAAATTCATTTTCAAAGACTTAGAAGAATTTCAAGAGAGAGATAGTAGTGGATGGGCACTGAAGCGAGTAATGAATTTAGGAGTGAATATTAACAAATTTACACCCCAGGTGGGTGAAGATGGGTGAATTGGCTGTAGTGAAATATTTATATTCCGTTTGAACTTGGTCACCTTTCACGATTACAAACTCGCCTCCGAATACTGCGTTGACCTTGATGGCTTCATCTTTCCTCAGAGCATTGATTATACAAGGTCTTGTATTTTTCTCAGCTTGATATTTGTACCATTTTTCTCTCTCATTTCATGTATTTTGCATTTTTCTGTCATTTTTCACATCTCACATAGCTATTTTGTAGTTACTTGTATAATTTTTTCTTGATATTTGTACCATTTTTCTTTCTCATTTCATGTATTTTGCATTTCTTTCTGTCATTTTTCTGATCTCACATAGCTATTTTGTAGTTACTTGTCTCATTTTCCTTGATATTTGTACCATTTTTTTGTTATTTTCAGTCATTTGTTGAGTTACTTGCCTCATTTTTCTTGATAGTTGTACCTTTTTCACAGTTTTGAGAAATATACATATTAATTTAAATCAATGCCGACACATCTTGTATACTGATATTATAAAATTAATTCATTATTATAACATGTGTGATAAACAATCTACAATCATAAAAGATGGTCTTTACGTTGAATCAGCTGAGTAACTTTGTTCGATCTAAAAGGCTCCTCAAACTCTATGATGATGAGGCTGATGACAAAGCTTTAATCATGTTCGAAACTAAAGCTCAAACCGAAAAACCATTATTTTTAATGTCATTTCCTCTACCTCAAACATGTAACTACGAGGTGCGATGTGGTCTGAGTCCTACAAGAGAATTTAGTGCATGCGTTATTCTGAAGCGAAGGTCTACACCTTGGGAAATTTCATTCTCCACCTACGAGTGGGATTCAATCATCACCTTGCTACAAGAAATACAACAAAATGTCGAAGACAACGAAGATTATGCTGCTGATCCTATAGAAACAAAATGTGGAGACTTTGTGAAAGTGACTCAATATCAGTATGGTACCTATACGAACCTCTTGTATATTTCCAAGTTCAATGTCGGCATGAATCTATATGAAGAAGACATTGCAGCCATTTTAAATGTACAAATGCATGTGATTTCAAATTGACTTGCTATGTTGGAATGCCTCAATTTCAACGAATTTTATCGAAATTTATTTAATATTGTAAGAAATTGGTTAGATAATGTAAATTTGAGTGTTTTAGACCTTCTTTATGGATTTTGTGAAGCATCCTCAATCGATTGTATGTATACTAATACCTTAAGGGAATATCTCTTTTATTATAGTTCAGATATTATACAGAATTTTTTAGATAATGAATTTGAATCTACATCTAACATAGACTGCTAATATACTGTGAAATAAACTTTTTTTTGTTTTATTTCATATCTCCACCAAAATATATTCATTATCACCTTGATAATTCAATCATTAACGAGTTGACAATGAAGGTAATCGTTTCCTTGCTATTGCTGGTACATATCGCGTCATCGAACCTAACTCTACCTGATGCACAGAAATATTTGCAAAATTATGGTTATATTCAAAATAATACAAATACATCTCTCGAGGAGAGTCTAGCAAAGTTTCAAGAAGATTACAATTTACCGATAGATGGCAGCCTTAATGCAGAAACGATTGAGTTAATATCAAAACCACGATGTCACTATAGCGATAATGAATTTGTAGTTTCAACTAAATGGAACAAAACGACTCTGCATTGGTATTTGGTCGAGGGTGTCGGTAAATATCGAAACGTCGTTCAACAAGCTTTCAATATGTGGCAAAATGCATCTGGACTAACATTTAAAATGCTTACTACTGCTAGTATGATAAAGAGAGATCATGTTAATAACATCACTCCAGATATTTTAGTAGCATTTGTCAAAAGAGAACACGAATATCGCACCATATGCATGGGTAAAGAGATCTGTCCATATCCATTAGATGGTCCAGGAGTAGTCTTAGGACATGCGTTTCCCCCTGCATCCTATGCTTCATGTGTTGAAGTTCATATAGAAGCTGATGAAAATTGGCAATATATTGATGATGATGGAAACATGATTGGTGATGGAGGGATAAATCTGTTAATGGTACTGGTACATGAGATTGGACATTCTCTAGGAATAAGTCACAGCCTAAATACTCATGCAATAATGTACCCGTTTTATCAAGATGCAGCAAACAGTCTACACGAAGATGATAAATTAGCAATTCAAAGGTTATATGGCAAACCGAGGCCTACTACAACACCCAAAACAACACAGCAGCAACCTTCTCCAGAAGATATTAGCTCTACATTTAACTTGTGTGATGTGAAATATCCTGACGTAATGTTTTTGGCATATTCACCAGGATTCCCCAACCATAAATTATACGTAATTTCTGAAAATCGCTTGTGGAAAATAGATATAAATGCTAATAAAAAAGACAATAAAATTCATCAATCTGAAAATCTATATCATGATTATTTAATTAACACTGGAATAACCAAAGTGAATCACGCTTTTCAAATTTCGAATGGTAATCTTATGGTTGCAAGCAATAAGAAAGTTTATTTTAGTCAATTTCCAAATTTAAACATCGTTGGTAGCATCAGAACCATTGCTTATGATATACCTAGAGGAGTTGAAGTAGAAGCTATGTTTCAGACAAACAGTGGAAAAATCTATATTTTATTGACAAATGGTGACTATCGAGAATATAATGAAAATGGAGCTCGAAAATTTATGGGTAATACTAGATACGAGTTTCCAGATATTCCAAGCAATTTAACTTCAGCGTTTCGTTATATTGATGGACATATATATTTCTTCAAGAAGAATACTTACTTCAAATACAACGAATTTCAACGAAAACTTGTGCAAGTAGGAGAATTTAATTGGAATATGTTTGGAGTACAATGTCCAAGCAGTGGGCTCTTGCAAGAATTGAAAACTTTGCTTTCCAAAGTAACTTCTTTTTATGAATGATCTTTTTTTTTCCTATATATTAAATAAAACACTATTTTACTAATATCTTATTTTATTTATATAAAATGTAATAAGCAAGAGCTTCTTGACATACTGTTATTACAACAGTTGAGGAGAACAGCTTATCTATTTATAATGATAGAATCTAAGACAAATTTCATATTAATGTGATTCTCTCGTGTTTTCTGCATCCTACAAACGACATTTTGTCTATTTTGTTGGACAAGTTTCATTTCTATCTAAATCAGTATTAAAGCAAACAAATATAACATCCACATTTTTCGGCATGTGAGCAATGTCCAAATTTGATATTAATGTGGTCTCTTGTGTTTTCTGTATGCTATTCGTGCCATTTTGTCTATTTTGCTCGACAAGTTTCATTTTTTGTCTATGTCTATGTTAAAACAAACAAATATATCGTTCACATTTTTCGGCTTGTGAGGAATTTCTTCTTTTTTTATTGGTATTTCATCTACCACTCCTTGAGTTTACCATTTTCTCTGTGCAACTGCTACCATAACAATTTGCATTGGATTGACTCTGAAATTATATTTTGAACTATATTTTCTTCATTTGTTTCGATACTTATACGTAATTTTATATGTGATACAGAGAGATGACCCAAATGGTTTTTCATTGTGTTCGCCTTTGAACAATAAGATAATTCCATCATTATGATCTTGTTTTTTTCTCCAACGATTGAACAAAAGCTTTTGGAAGAAAATTATTTACAAACTTTCATTGAATTTTCATGTATGTCTCCTCAATATATGTTGGGTTCATCAATTGGAAGAGCTTTCTAAGAATTGTATCTAAATTACATCAGATCTGTCTGGTTCAAAAAGTACTGAGGAAACAAGAAGAAAAATTTATGTCAAACGACAGACATTGAAAAGCAAACACAACAGCTGAGTTGAGGTGAATAATGCACATCCTTCTGACGTATATGATGTTGTTTTACAAGAAAATCATCTTTTCTCCAGACGGATTTGAAGAATTTCTGATACAAAACTCAAAATTTCATTGAACAAAACAAGTATGTATGTGTTGAATTAACCAACTTTTGTGAAAACGATGCCATTTGGTTGAATTTTTGATGTGAAAAGGAGATGCATCATTTCACCACCAAGTTTGAAAAATATCAAATTATCTGAGATGTGAAGAGGTGATTAAAACTGATTCTAATGCTTTATACAATATGTTATTTGATTTAAACAATAAAGAAAATTGAATGAAACACGAGTTATTTCTTTTTTGTATGGATTCAAAGATGTATCCATCAGAAATATTTTTCGAGACAACAAATAACATTCAATCTTATATTACGAAAATCAATTGGAATTTTTAAAAGATATTAAAAATACGACTCAACAGATGGATCAAAAACGTTGATAAGAAGGAACAAATCACAACCACGATGCATGTGCCAGCATTATTTTACAAGGTTATTAATAAATTATATTGGGTGGTGGTCTTCTTTTTCAACGTTTCTTGTCATCAATTTTTGATTTTTTCTTTGTTCTGACAAAATTAGCAATTGTCCTCGCATAGATGAAAAACGTTGAAAGTTAAACAATGTGTATAATGAGCGACACAATTTATTCATATTGCTTTTCATTTTCATACTTCCAGACTGCTTTTTTGTTAATACTATGTTGTCATTAAATGACTTACTTCTTAATAAATTCTATTGGATGTCTCTCCCAGACTTGTGTTTGAAAGATTTTGCACTTCAACTGATATGTAATGTACTTTATATTCTACATGTATTTGTTTTTGAAATATAAAATTTCATTGTTCAGTCTTGTCTATATACCAAAAATTTTTTTATGAAGTTGGAAAGTATTTCGCTCTTCTTTCACCGGTTTTCCCTGATTTGTGTAACGTTTTTTTCAATATCTTTTCATTTGTTTCTTCCCAACGCATTTGTAATTATGGTAACTTGGATTTTTGATATAAGTGCTTCTTTACGAGCTCTCATTTTTTTAATGTGACATACTTTGTTTCTTGAGAAACCTGCAATTCCACCTTCATTTTCATGTAAAGTCTGAGGGAATCATTGAAAATAATTTGAGACACTTCCTGCTCTTCCATTCATCACGCATTTGCAGCCATGTTTAATTCTCGCTCTTATCTTTCAAACGGATCTCCCCGCTTGTAGTGCGTTCTCACTTTCCTCGTTTCTTCTGTTCCTGTCTACGACGCTCGGCCACTGAATAAAATATTGTCTTTTCACGTTTTGAATTCAGTTGTGTGTTTTTTTCTAAGTTCTAATTTTTCAGATATACTCTTCATTATTTCCAACTATATGACTAAAAAAGTTTGATTTTCTCTACACCATCATTTAATCAGAGCAACATTTTTTCCAATATGTTACATCGTTTTATCAACTGAACGGTTAGCTTGAGATATTTTTAATTTTTCAATAAATTTGCAAACATTAATGATTGTTGAATGATTGTTGTTGATGAAGCTGACACTCCCATCTTGATACCGTTTAGAAAATGGGAAATTCACATGTTGCCTGCTCTCACTACAGGAGCCACCAACGAAATTTGATCGGTGAAAACTTCATCATTTTTAGAAAGTCCTCGCTATGTCATCGTTTGTTTCCAGAGCAACCACGAAAAGAACCAAGTGAATAACGATCCTACAAAATTTAATTTTGCAAACATTATGAATATCACCTTGACGCTGAACGGAGACAGCTATCCAAAGGAGAAGATGCATTTGGACTTTGAAAAGGGGGATTTTACCGAAGCTTACTTCAACTACACTCAATTTGGAAAAAGCTACAAACACTCTTATCTACATTCAAGTGTTGATGTTAAGCTTGAAATAGAAGCGTCGAAAGGTTTTCCAGCAAATACTTGTGTCTATTGCATCATCATTCACGATAACATAATTGAACAACATCCTCTCAGTGAAATTATAAAGAGGTGGAACTAGGATGACAAGACATCTGTCCTCAGTTTAAGTTCAACCATTGTCGAGGAGAGATGAGAATAGCTTTCGTAGACATTCAAGGCTTCAATGTGGAGTGCCAATTCCACCCCAAAGAAATTGCCTTAAGGATTGGACGTCGATGTAGTAATTATTTGCTATCACCACCAATACCGTTCTCATCGCTAAGCAAAGCAGATCGATGTGGCGTTTGTTATTTGGAGAAGAATGTACATAACCTCAAATATTCTTCCGGCTTTATACCATACGAAACGCTAGATGATATTTTGAAGGAAAATCTCAACGAAATTGATATCATCTATGTGCGAGGACATCAGAAGAGGCAATTTTTGGATGATAAACTTCAATCATTCTACGGCGAGCAAGCTAGTAGAGTCGTGAATTTGGAGGAATTTGATGACTCATGGCACACTGTTCCAGCATTCAAAAATAGTGGATTTACATCATGTATGCACCACACATATAGCAACAGTCAATTCTATTATTGTAGTCTTAGAAATGTTGATGAATTGTATAAATGGTTTTGTAATACTTTACCTTTATGAGCAATAGAGAGATTTAAAAAAAATGTTTTTATTGGGGGAGAAGGGAGGGAGACAAGAAACAAGTTTTTTTGTTTGACAACAGTTTCAGTCTGAGAGTCATAGAGTTACGATGATGTTGAAAGAAAGGTTGGAGCAACACATTCGACGTTTGGAAGAATTAAAAAATATTCTAAACTTTTTTGAGGAAAAACAAAAGGTGTTTACATTGTTCAATGATATGACTATCAATCCTACCACCCAATTCAGTGAAAACGATTGGAATGAGAAGGTCTTCAAAAATCCTACACGTTTTCGTCAACGCAATGAGATGCCATCAAGAAGAATCACTCCGTACTCTATTTAAAAATTTTGTTTGATAAAATCATTTATTAAATAAAACAAATTTTAAGTATAATGTTTTATTCAGAAAATCTCTTTTGATAAATAAAATATTAAACATAACACATTTTCTTTCACTCCTGATTTCTTGTTTAAGCACGTTTAATGATGCTGTTGTGTCGAATAAGCATAATTTGCAATTCAACTCGTATATTCTTTACGAAAATCAAATCTTGGCCGATTTAAACGAATCAAAAACTGAATCGCCATCAAATTTTCGGCAAAAGACGATTTTGGGAGTCGTTTGCTTGAAACGATGAGGGTTGTCCGAGCGCACACACCCAAACGGCTTATCGCCCATGCTTACGTCGAAGCGGTGCCGACATCGATGTTAACACATCGACAACATTTCAATTTATGAGCTGGCGTCTTATCTGATGTAAGTGCGCACGCGCCGCCATCCAACATACATTCTTTGATTTCTCACATTCACACAGGTATAAAGCAAATTATAAGTATAATGTTTTATTCAGAAAATCTCTTTTGATAAATAAAATATTAAACATAACACATTTTCTTTCACTCCTGATTTCTTGTTTAAGCACGTTTAATGATGCTGTTGTGTCGAATAAGCATAATTTGCAATTCAACTCGTATATTCTTTACGAAAATCAAATCTTGGCCGATTTAAACGTATCAAAAACTGAATCGCCATCAAATTTTCGGCAAAAGACGATTTTGGGAGTCGTTTGCTTGAAACGATGAGGGTTGTCCGAGCGCACACACCCAAACGGCTTATCGCCCATGCTTACGTCGAAGCGGTGTCGACATCGATGTTAACACATCGACAACATTTCAATTTATGAGCTGGCGTCTTATCTGATGTAAGTGCGCACGCGCCGCCATCCAACATACATTCCTTGATTTCTCACATTCACACAGGGATAAAGCAAATTATAAGTATAATGTTTTATTCAGAAAATCTTTTTTGATACAATATTAAACATAACACATTCTCTTTCACTCCAGATTTCTTTTTTAAGCACTTTTAATGATGCTGTTGTGTCGAATAAGCATAATTTGCAATTTAACTCGTATATTCTAAACGAAAATCAAATCTTGGCCGATTTAAACGAATCAAAAACTGAATCGTCATCAAATTTTCGGCAGAAGACGATTTTGGGAGTTGTTTGCTTGAAACGATGAGGGTTGTCCGAGCGCGCAGACCCAAACGGCTTATCGTCCTTTCTTAGGTCGAAGCGGTGCCGACATCGATGTTAACACATCGACAACATTTCAATTTATGAGCTCGCGGCTTATCTGATGTAAGTGCGCACGCGCCGTCGTCCAAAATATATACATTGCTTTCTCGCATTCACATGGGTAACCATGATGGCAGGCTTGGAAAACGCTTAGGCTGTTAACGTGTTGGTGTGTGTGGTTGTGGGTTCGATCCCGCGCAATTGTGAACTTTTTTTCCTCAGCAATAAAATAATTAAATAATCCCTCTCCGCTAAATGGCGGTCATGAAATGTAGGAATCTAAATGCAGTAACTTACCCCCTCTCCGCTAGATGGCGCTCATGAAATGTAGGAATCTAACATTTAATAAATAATGAAACCCCGTTGGAAAAATATCCAGCACGCCCACACACCATTATTTCATTATTCGGGACCCCTTTGGAAAATATAGCATGTTTACTGCGACTTCCGGTCCAGAACTCTCTTAGTATATCTCCCCTTCTCCCCAACACCAACCTCTTTCCCCCACACCATCTCACCATTAAAATCCAACTGGCGCGAAACCATGTGACGCACGCGCAAATGAAAAGTGTCCTGTACCCCCACGTATACAGAAAAGTGTCCCCCACCCCCACACTATCTACTATTAACTAATTACTTTTTTCTCTTATTTAAACTTAGAGTCCTTAAAATTTAATATTTTTTTTATTTCATCAGCCATTTGCCTGATCATTTGCATAATGTTATGTGTGGTACCACCTACTAAGAAATATAAAATTTTGGTTTTGTCGAATGTAATCAATCTTATTATATGATTTACAATCATCCTTAATATGTTTTTTTGTAAATGTTGCGGGTGAGCTGTTAACTTCAATTACTGATTTTTTTTTATCGCATTTCCATGAGCTCTGAACAGGAAAGCTTGTGAAAAAGGATTACCTATCTTCTTGTGGTTGAGACAGAGATCTGCTCTGCGCAGCCGGATGAGTGAACTTGTGGGATAGAAAATCTAAGTCTCCTGGTATCCTATCTACAGGCAATCCCACCAAATAATAGGATAACTCAACCCACCACCAATGTGTACTGTAAGTACAAAATTAGTTCTGCTCTGCGTAGCCGGATGACTCAACCTTTGTATTATAAAATCTAAGTCTCCTGGTGTCCCATCCACGGGCAATCCCATCAAATAATAGGATAATTCAACCCACCACCAAAGTGTACTGTAAATACAAAATTCATTCCATTCCAAAGTCCAGCAAAGAAAGAAAAATTGGTCAATTGATTTCTTTTCAGCTTTCAAGACAACTTTGTCTATTAGCCCTTAAGGCAACTGTAATATTTTAAAATATCATGCCAAATATTCTGTATATATTAGGTATTTTGTGTAGATGCTCTTGGTATTTTTGATAATAAATTTGTAAATATTATATACTGTGTATATAATTTGGTTCTTTTAAAGTACTGGAGAGCTTAGAGAAATGCCTAATGGTCTCAAGCTCACTGAAAGAAAAATCCCAATCTACACCTCCCCATTTTCAAGGACGGTAACACTTATAGTGGCTAACGTAGATGGGGACCGAGTGACTGCCAGGATAAGTAACTTATTGGCCAACCGTATGAGGTGGAACAGCTGGTAAGTGCAGGGTACCCCATTGTCCTGGGACGGAGAAATCTGTCCCAAAGGCGGAAGAGCTATTATAATGGTCAACGGCATTGAGATGTAGAAGGCAACGAGGAGCCACTACATTAAAGATCCTTCAGGATAGCTGTAGTAAAAATCATCATGTATAATCTTCAAAGCCAAACGGCCCCGAGTCCCCGGCGTTCCTTCAATGGAACGGGGAAGCTAAGAATCCCCGGGAGGAAAAATTTAAATAAGAAAAAACCTATAAACATAACCACGTGGAACGTGAGAACCTTGTATGAAGCAGGTCACTTACATAACCTAATACAAGAAATAGGTAGACTTAATATTGACATCATGGGTGTGAGCGAGGCCAGATGGACGGACTCTGGTATGTTTAGAACTAAGGACTATTTGGTCTATTACTCAAGGACCCAAAATGGACAGCATGTGAACGGTGTGGTTATTGTACTCAAAGAGAGTTTATCCAAACCCATTAAGAATTTTGTGTCACTGCGTGACAGAGTGATGCTATACTACAGATAGATACAAAACCGGTGGGAATGAATTTGATCCAGGTATACGCCCCAACAACAGAAGGACTCGATTGTGAAGTCGAGGAATTTTACCAACAGATTAAGGATGCACTGACATACACCAAGAAACATGAAATAACATTAAATTTAGGCGACGTAAATGCGAAAGTGGGTAATATATTCACTAACGGTGTTAACGGTAGGCACGGACTGGGCGACAGAACTGACAGGATCACGTCTCATCGAGTTTTGCCAGGATAACGAGTTCACTATCCTGAATACTTGTTTTCAATTTTCGGAGCGTAGGTTATATATTTGGAGATCACCAAAAGATGGCAACAATGGAACCAGAATACGAAACCAAATAGATTACATGATGCCTAATAATCGTTTTGAAAACTCGATGACATCGATTAAAGCCTACCCCGGAGCGGATATAAACTTCGACCATAACCCATTAGTGGCGAGGATCGGAGTGAAATTTAAAAAGACGGAGATCAGAAACAAACCTCATACTTTAAATATGCAAATACTTAAAAAACAGAAATTAGGGAGAATATTGCTAGAGAGATTAATAATTCGATAAACCACATTGCTGTATTGGCAGATAACGCTAATGACGCCTAGAATGCATTTAAAACACCTTTACTCACAGGTACGAAACCTCTTCATCAACGGACACTGAAGGCCAAACAAGAATGGATGACAGATGAAATATTAGAACTGATGGAACAACGACGACAATTTAAGAACAAAAATAAGCAAAAATATAGGGAAATACATTGTACAATTCAACAAAACATAAGAAAGGCAGTATGTTTACAAGAATCTTGTAAAAAAGTAGAGCGCCTGCAGGAAGCTCACGATGATTTAAATATCCATAAAGAGCTGAAGAAAGCTGCTGGTAAATATAAGAAAAAATATATAAATACGATAAAAACCAATGCAAAATATACTTCAGATCCTAATGCGCTTTGTGGAGGCTATATTAGAGACATATATAAAATTCCTGACGTTAATGCCGATAAACCGGTATCACTTCATGACATAGAAAACGCAGTAGAACCCTTCCCCATATTGAACTCAGAAGTGGAAAAAGCTATAATATAGGCTAAATCAAATAAAGCTCCAGGTCCGGATGATATCCCGGCTGATGTGATCAAACTTCTTGACGAGGATAACTTGAAAAACTGACGCAAGTTTTCAACATAATTTACATGTCCGGTCAAATACCGAATGATTGGCTAGGGTCTACATTCGATCCTATACCTAAGAAGAGTAAACCAAGTACATGCGATGATTACAGACTGATCTCACTTATGGGCCACTAACTTAAAATATTTCTAAAAATCATACATAATATCATTTACTCAACTTGTGAAAGTATAGTGGGTAGAGAACAGTTTGGGTTTAGAGGAGGCATGGGCACACGAGAAGCACTATTCTGCATGACTATCCTGCGAATTCCGAAAAAATATATATGTGTGTTTTATCGATTTTCGAAAGGCATTCGATTTTGTAAACCACCATCAACTATTCCAGTGCATTAATGACATCGGCATCGATTATCAGGACATACAAAAATTGAAACATCTATATAAAAATCATACAGCGAAGATAAGAATCCAACAGATGATTACGGAAGGAATTCCTATCAGCGCGGTGTTCGGCAAGGATGTGTGCTCTCTCCATCATTATTCAATCTCTAGTCCGAGTAGGTTTTCAGGGAAGCATTGGAAGGCTGCAATATTGGTGTCAATATTGGTGGAGAAATAATTAACAACATCAAATACGCAGATGATACGGCTCTTGTTGCTGAAAATATTGAGGATCTGCAAATATTGCTTAACCGCGTAAACCATGCAAGCAAAGATAAAGGACTTAACATAAACGCCCTCAAAATGAAATGGATGTAGGCAGGCAAAATCAATGTAGAACCGAAAACCATACTAACTCTTGAATACTATAACACCGAGAAAGTTGACATTTCAAATATCTCGGTTGTTGGCTTAATTCCAAAAATGCTCAGATGAGGAGGTAAGAGTCAGAATCGAAATGGCCAGAAACGCATTTAATACATAGAAAAATGTCTTAACTAATAGACATTTAGCTTTGAAACTACGTTTGAGAGTGTTAAAATGCTACGTGTTGTCGGTCTTGCTGTACGATAGCGAAACTTGGAATCGGGAATAAGCTAGAGGCTTTTGAATATGGTGTTACCGTAGAATGTTAAGAGTGAGCTGGACGTCTCATACCACCAATGAAGAGGTGCTGCGAAGGACGAATACTGATCGCATTTTGTTGTCCATCATCAAAAAACGAAAACTATCATACTTTGGCCACGTGATTTGCGGCCTCAAATATGAACTGCTCAAACTGCTGATACAAGGCAAAGTAGAGGGAAAACATTGGATTGGCCGTAAAAAGCTTTTGTGGATGCGCAGTATCCGCCAGTGGACCGGACTGCAAGTGGAACAGCTTTTTAGAATCGCTACAGACCGTGATGTATATGGTCAAATGGTTGACATGGTGACCACATATGCTTGACAACGAGCATGGCACGCGAAGAAGAAGAATTTAATTTGATTTGCTGAGCCTGGCGCCCAACTTTATCGTGAGCACATTTTTTTTCCTCTTTGACAGAACCACGATCCACCGCGTTAACTGTGCAGCCGACAGGCAAAAATAACTTAACGTTATAGTGTCAGTATTCAGTCTCGATCTGAGAGAGGTAACGGAAAGATGTCATCTAGAAAAGTTAGATTAGGAGAATATGTACATAATTTAAAGGAACTTCCTTATTCAGAAAGATGGCCATCACCAGCAGCAGCGAAGAAGAGAGGAATGAAAAGGTCTTTAGAGATCCAACACGTTTTCGTGAGATAACTAGAGGAGGAAAGCCATATAGAGGAGAAATCTTACACAGGGTTTAATTGTTTTGTGATTATTTTAAATTGAAACAATCATGAAAAATTTTTATTTTTTAGTTAGGAGAACCCTTTTTGAACATTTTTAATAACTAACTTCAATACGAGTACAAGCAGTGAAAGATACTGTAAAAAAGACAATTTCAAAAGATTGTTTAATAGTTTCTTGCCATATATCATCCATCCTAAATGTTGATGATGATGGTATTCCTACAGACATGTTTTTATCTAAAATATTTCTTACATTCTTTATTGTTGGTGTTGATGATGTAATATCTTCAAACGTTATGTATGTCTCTGTATACTTCTGTTCTGTCAATCATGTAGGTGTTGAACAGGATAGTTTTCTGAACGTGGCACTTAGCTATCAAAATGAGTCTTGACAGCTAATAGCGCGGGAAGCTGTGATTTGACAGAGCATCCTTTGTTATTAATGTAGAGAGTAGAGAGGTTATAAAAAGTAATAGCGTTGTTAACAAAAAATATAAAAGTTAATTTTGTGTAGTTCTAATCTTTTGTGAAAAATAAAAACCTCAAAAAGGAGACCCTCTTCAATTTCCGTAAGTCAAGAGTTTAACCGGTCTTAATTAGTAAAAGGGCTGAAATAATTTAACGGTTGGACTCTGAGACGGGTAGTCCTTTGATCCAACACTTTCAACAAGTCTTCACGCTTATCGCTTATCAATTTCCTGTGGTAGAAACAGTTACAACTACTTCATTTTATTATGAAGAATAAAATATTATATTATTTTCATATTTCTAATACATTTTTATGAATATTTATTACGGTAACTGCTTATTTCTACCCCATAGCGCTATTTCTCTCTCTACGACGCTCGGCCGCTCAAGAATAAAATACAGAAATGACGTAATTTGGAAATAAGTATTAAATTTAGATAGGATAAACAAACGGGAGGCGTTCCTTACATTCTTTTACTGCCATTTTTCGTTGCTATTTATATTAAATCTACTTGATAATTCTTGGAATTTTACTTTAAAAATGTTTTGACTCAGTACAGAGTGTTCGCAGATTATTTTTTTTACCTTTTTGGTGTGTTTTGTTTTGGAGGTTGATATGGATAATTCTATGATCGGTTATTAGTTGGCCTATATTTATATCACAACGGGAATTCTTGTTTGTTAGTATATGGTCTATAATTGATATTTAGTTTATGTAACCCTTGTAGAAAAATTAATTACATTGCAGATTTGGCAAGTAACCAATAAGTAATATAGTGTTCTTATAAGTGTCAACTACAATTATTTTTCAGAAGATCTATATTTAAATCTCCAATCAGTATTGTTTTGCATTTGTTGATTTAATTATTTCATCAAGTTCTGGTATGAAATCATTAAGTGAGTGTTGGGGTGGTCTATACAGGCCAATTATTCTAAGGTTATCATCCAAGAGATTAACACTTACAAGTTTATATATTTTTCCCTTCGTGATATCAGTCACAACATATTTCAAGGAGTTTTTAACAAAAATTGAGCAACCTCCACCTCGACATGCGTGAGAGCCATCATATCTATCAATCACAAATAAATAAGTTTAATTTTCGTAATACCATGTTTCTGAGATCACAAGAATATCACATTTTTATTGTTTAACATAACAACAGATGTCATTTTGGGCGTTCAGGTACAAAATTTTTAATCCAACGATTTTGAGCGAGTTTAACAGTTTATTAGATCATCCTGGCTGGTGATTCTGAAAGCTTTGCTTTTTCATCTTTTCTTATGAATATATTTCCTTGTGAATACCAAACATACTTGTAGTTATTTTCTACTCTGAACTTTCTGGCTAGCATAAAAATGTATTCATTATGTTTTGTTAAATCGTGATTTATGCATATTTGCTCACTAGTTTTAGAGGTGCCTGAATTTGATAGAGTCAGTTTATTATCATTTCTTGCTTTTAAAAATATTTTTTTATCCTGCTTGCATATGATACATATCTTTATTGGACTTTTCTGACCAAGGTTCTTTCCAAAACGTAAATATGTAGCACCCTGAATTTCAATTTGTAGTGTGTTGTAGATATTCTGGAACATGTCCTTCAAGTTTTCATCTTTGGTTGTAGGAATACCGTTAATCACTATGCTATACTCGATGATTTTTTGTTCGTTTTTACTTTTTTCTTCAACTAACTGTATTTCAGCTCATCTATATCCCGTCTTAAATCTTCATTTACATTGTTCTCACTATTTTTTTCGTTTATTTTTATTATTTTCTTCAGCTTACTGTGATTTTAATTCATCTATATTCCGTCTTAACTCTTCATTTATTTTCAGTTGGTCTTCATATTTTTTTAGAAGGTCGCCTTGTCTATGTTCTATGAGTTGTAGTTTTTCCATAACATCTTTGAGTGTGTAATCCCTATTGGCAGTTTCTTTCCCATTTTCAGCGATTTTTTTTTTTGATTTTTTTTGTTTTGTCTTCTTTAACCTCTCTTTAACATTGGTCTCAAATCCATCGATCTCCTTCCGGATTTTTGTTTTCACCTTTAGAATAGTTCAATTTTGATTTCTGTATATTTATACAATCACTATGGTACCATTTTTTTTTACAATTGTTGTACAGTATTGCATATGTATTATTGCAAGTTTTTACGCAAATCGGGCACTTCGACGCCATTATCGATTTATTTGTCTCCACTACTTACGTTTTGCAGCTAGTTTCCAAATTTAAAGCTACTGGTTCAGTCGAAAATAAAAAGAGGGTGCATGAAAGAGACGAAGCGATGGAATTGGCTGTTTTCGGCCATGTAGCAATTGATTCGACACTTGTGAAAGAGCGGTATTATTGGATCAACTGTCGAAGAGATGTGGAAGAATGGTGCAGAAGGTGCGACCTCTGTGCTTCTAAGAAGGGTCCGAAGACACGATCACGAGGGAAAATGAAGCAGTATCTGTCAGGTGAACATTGGGAAAGAATTGTGGTGGACATTGCAGGACCATTCCCTACGACAGATTCTGGAAATAAGTACATCATGGTCGCCGTGGACTATTTCTCAAAGTGGCCAGAAGTATTGCCAATGCCGAATCAGGAAGCAGTTACAGTGGCCGAAGCCCTTCTGGAAAACGTGATTTCCAGACACGGAGTACCCTTGGAGCTGCATACCGATCAAGGTAGAAATTTTGAATCCGAAGTATGGACGCAGTTAATGAGGTTGCTGGGGATACGAAAAACACGAACAACCCTTTTTCATCCACAGTCAGATGGAATGGTTGAGAGGCACAATAGGACCATCAATCAATACCTCTCAATATTTGTGGATGAGCACCATTGTAACTGGGATAAACTGGTGCCTCTCTTTCTCATGGCCTACCGAAGTTCCCAGCATGATTCTACTGGCTATACACCATCGATGTTGTTGTCTGGAAGAGAAATGAAGCTCCCCGTAGATCTGTTTGAAAGACCATCAGCCGAAGATCATGAAGAAGTGTATCTTCCACATTATGTAGCTGACCTACAGGAGCGACTTAGAGTGGTGCACGATTTTGCCAGACAAAAGCTTCAGTTGAAGAGCGACAAAATGAAGATGAGACTTGACAAAAGGCAGTCATTAAACTCTTTTAACGAAGGCGATGCAGTTTGGTTGTACCAGCCACAGCGAAGGAGAGGATTAAGTCCGAAGTTGCAAAGACCTTTGGAAGGACCATATCGCATTGTCAAAAAGATTAATGACTTGGTGTACAGGATCCAACTTTCGCCAAGAGCCAATCCAAAAGTGGTGCACGTGCAAATACTGAGTCCGTATCGAGGAGATAATCCACCGATCTGGAGACAAACGGAAGAAGCTGTTCGGGGCAAACAGCTTTAAGGGAGGGAGCAGTGTAACGTGCAAGGGTAACAGCTGCCGGTATTGGCTACAAAGTGGCGGCATCCGTTTGAAGTAAGCGCGAGATATATACTGTGGTTGGAAATACCGAAAGCGGCGTTTACAAAGAGAGCGACGGCAGCAGTCGGCATCTACTGTTAAAATGCCGACAAAAGGGATTTCGAGACGCGTCTAGCGGCGGCTTTCGCATCAAAGACCAGAAGCCGCTCGAATGGTCTGGATCCTTTGTCGGATATATATATATATATATATATATATATATATATATATATATATATATATATATATATATATATATGGGAGACTTTTCGGCAAGAAGAGAGAATGGAAAAGACAGTGTGAATAAACAGAATAGTCCGAGTAAGTTATTGAGGATATAGTAAAGTTAAGTTGTAATTTATATCATTTTGAGTGTAAATAAAGTTTATTTAATAACTCTAAATTAGTCTCACTTATCTGCGAACCCGCATACGTAACAATATGATAGATACATATATGATAAATGTAATGAGAAATGAGAGGGGATCATCGGAAGGAGTTATGGTGTTCTTTAAATTTTTTGCTACATCTACAAAGTAATTATTTAGGTTCTTGGGTGAAATAGAGATTGTGTTAGATGGTGAGGTCTTATTTCTTAAGTCATTCACAATAGACCACATTTCTTTAGCAACATTACCGGAATTGGCCAGCCTCCCATTATAATAAATGTCCTTGGCAGCCTTATGATAGATTTTTCTTATTTCCCTCCCTCCCTTATTTCCCTCGTAAAGACATTCACCGTTTCACGTGGGAAAGGCCGTCTCTTAACCAAAAGACAATAATAGATTATATTATCACAAGAAATAAATCTACCTTTCATGTGCATGACGCCAGAGTTAAAAGAGGGGCAAACTGTGGAACAGACCATCATATACTAGTGGCCACAATAGTATATCCGTTTTCCAGAAAACGAAGTATTCTTAAACCATTAGATCAGCAAACAAGAAATACCACAGAGATAAAAACGGTAAAATACAAAATCGAATTATTGGAAGAAGATAGTATCAGGGATCTATTTAAGAGAAGACTACACACCGAATTGAACTCTACACCAATATCAGAAAATATTGAGGAAGAACACAGCAATATTAAAAATAGTATTCACAAAATAGCCGGAGAAACCTTAGGAGAATACAAGGCTGTAAGAAACAAACAACCGGGGTTCATAACACAAGAAGTAAAACAGCTTATTGAAGAAAAGAATAAGAAATACAAACATTATTTATCAAACAAAACAGAAACGAATAAACAAGATTATAAAAATGCCAATAAAGAGGTACGGAAAAGAATTAAAGATGATAAGAATAAATTCTGGGAACGAAAATGTAATGAAATAAACACGTATATAGGTGGAGCCCGTACGACAGAAGTGTGGAAAACAGTAAAAAATATTAAGAGAAACAGTAATGGAAAGTCATTGTCTCTTATAACTTTAGACCAATGGAGAGAATACTATGCACAATTATTAACTGAAACACGAGATGAATTCATGAGTAACACAGATAATAAATATAGAGCTATCACAGGACATAGGGATCCAACACCCATTACAATGGAAGAAATAATAAAAGCAATTAAAGAAATGAAAAATGGGAGAGCACCGGGACCCGGGGATATCGTATCAGAAATGATCAAGAACGGTGGAATAACATTACATGAAAGAATTAGAGGCCTATTTAATAATTGTTTACAACAGAAGAAGACACCTCGGGAATGGAAAATGGGATATATTTCGTCTCTGCACAAGAAGGGAAATAGAAACGACCCAAATAACTACAGGGGATTGTGTGTCACGGCAACTTTTTCTAGACTCTGGGGAAGATTGATACAAAAAAGAATACGAGTTGGAAACTCTATATCCGAAGATCAGACTGGCTTTACTCCAGGTCGGTCGTGTACAATCTGTTTGTCACACAACAACTAGCAGAAAAAAAGATAAGAAAAAATTAATAAATACATATTACATTTGTTGACATCAAGAAAGCATACGATAGTGTACCGAGAAATAAATTGTGGATAACATTATAAGCAATTGGAGTAAGTCAGTATTTAATAGAAATAATAAAAGAACTGTATACCGATAACATGAGTTACATAAAACAAAGAACATTACTCTCTGAACCCATACGTACCACGAACGGTCTGAGACAAGGTTGCTGCATATCCCTACTCTTATTTAATATTTATTTGGAGATAGCTCTTAGGGAGTGGAAGAGGTCATGTCAGGGAATGGGTATTCCAATTAATGAGGAATATCTTTTGACACTTAGGTTTGCAGACGATCAAGCAGTATTGGCCCAAGATTCCTTTGACATGGAGTTCATGCTCAGGAGACTATATAAGGAATACCAGAAATGGGGACTTGAAGCCAGTTTACAAAAAACGGAATACTTGGTACTAAATTCAGAAGCAAAATTTGACCTCTTGATTGACGATAACACACAAATACAACAGTCGACACATTTAAATACTTAGGAGCTATGGTGGATAAGGATGGAATCAGAGGACAGAGATACAACAGAGAATCAATAACGCAAGAAGAGTGATAGGGGCACTTAACTCGATCTGGTGGGACAAGAACATTAATATTACGAATAAAAAACACATTGGTCAAACTATGGTAGAAACGGTCTTATGCTATGGGAGTGAGATATGGGCCCTAAGGGAAGAAGAAAAACGTAAAATGTTAAGTGTAGAGATGGACTACTTACGTAGAAGCGCTAGAGTGTCGAGATTACAAAGAGTAAGAAACGATGAAATTAGAAACAGGACATCATCAAAAGAAACTATAATACAACGAGTAGAGAAAAGTGGTTTGAGATGGTTTGGCCATCTAATGAGGATGGAGGACACAAGATGGCCAAAGCGTGTGTTTCAATGGTCCCCTCCTGGAAGAAACAAAAGAGGACGCCCCCGTCGGTCCTGGAACGACGGAATGCGACAAGCCATGAGAGACCGGAACATGGAAGAAGATATGGCGCATGACAGAGATGGCTGGCGATTGCGACTGGGAAGGCAGCACTAAGCTGTATCTGTATATATAATAAAATTGTATACGATTAATCCCAATATATATATTTAGATTTTTCTGTAACGTTCTACGTAATCATGGTAGAAGACGCTGTCCGATGATTTTTTTATGTAGGATAGTGAGCGCATGTTCTTTGCAGATGTACGTAAGCCTTTAGTAGACCAGGGTTTATGTTGTTTGATTTTTAGAGGCCTAAGAGGAAAGGATTTGAATGCCAAGTTAGATAAAGTTTTTATAAATCTCGGAAATTCGATATTGACATCGTCAGATAGGACAAACCAGTCTGTTGTTAGACATAGGTGCTTGAAATTACGAAAATTTTTATCAGAAAAAATACGGCATAATTTGCGCGAAGCATTTTTGCACTTAGATTTAGCCGAAAATTTTGTTAGTATTGCTTCATAATCCGAAAAACCTGAATTAAGGACAGTACAGTCAACGAATTTTGGATCGAAAGATGATACGACATAGTCTATAGTACTAGAACTAGTTTTAGTTATTCTGGTTGGTGAGTCAACATGCATGATTATGCCAAAAGAGTCGAAAATGGACTGAAGAGATTCTTGAGCAGTACACACTTTGGAAAAGTCAATATTAAGGTCTCCACATAAAATTAACTTGCTTTTTAAAGACAGGGATTCAAGCAAGCTCAGTAATTTTTGACTGAATATATGCAAGTCAGCGTCAGGTGTTCTGTAAATACAAACTATATAAAGATCATAAGCATTATGATAGACAATGGAAAATTCAAATACTTTTTCAGACAATAGTTTATCGAATTTAGTTACAGCCGAAAAGTCGCTATTTGTAGACATTATCATAGTACCTCCATGAGATAAATTACTTCTATTAAATCTAGTTACTGTAGCGTAATTTTTGATAAACACAGGCTCATCAACATTTAACCAATGTTCAGTTATGGCAATAATTTCTGGAAAATTAAGTTCTTCTAATAAGAGAAATAATTCATCAGTTTTGTGTCTTAAGGACTGAATATTAATAAGAAAAACACTAAGCTTGCCATCGTCCAATTTTACAGAGGGTGCTTGATCCTCTGTTCGCGTCAATTTAGTTAAAAATTTTGATTCCTTTTTGGAGAGCCAGTAGAAAAATATTTGCCATGACTCTCCCTAATTTTCTGAAGCTGTTGAAGTTTCTCGGATGAAAAGAAAGACCTGAAGGCAGCAAGATCAGCTTCCACTTCGGCTGAGCCAATACCATATGCGTTGTGGTAGCGATAATACAACTTACGCAAGGTGTCCACGTCACTAGGTAGTCCCTCTGAAGCTAGAGTTAATTTGATGCTGGTGGTGGTGTGCCCTTCAAAACATACACTGGATGGTTGGTCATGGAGATAGGCTAGAAATAGCCGAAGAGCTTTTAATAAGGAAGAGTCCCTCAGTCTAGCCAACAAATAACGACCATCAGTCGTATCCGAATTACGGGACAGCCGCACTATAGGTGGAGTCATCGGGTCAATATTTAGCAAATTATCTTTCTGTTGGAGCGTTCCTTGCTCCCCCTATCGACCGCTTCAAATACAGTCCACTGCTCTAACCGTTCTGTGTCTAGGGTCTACGCGGAGGGACTGTTGGCTATCCTGACACAGGAAACGGATCGAGACCATTGAGCGTAAACCGCCATCGAAGCATATCATAAGAATTCAATTCGTACCAAAAACATGCTCTCATCATCATCTGCGGAGATCAATAGATAAATTAGCCATCGAAACATATATCGATATATTATCAAAGAGACAATATTTGTGCTGTATGTAATCTGTCTATTTTCATTGAAATAAAGTGTATATATATATTATAGTGCTCCATCGATCAGTAACAAACATCACCACCACCAAACACTTTCCTTGTACTTTTTTCCATGACAAAGTCTACATTTTCCTGCGCAAGAGACTTACAGGCAGCTAAAGCTTCCCTGTCAGATCCAATCTTAACAGATTTGATCTCCCTAGCTTTTACAGGTGTTAAGTCAGGGCGTGGTGTTGGGCTACGGCTGTGTACAGAGGTTGGAATAAAATGACAGCCTGTGGTCGAAAAACTAGACGCTGGTGGTGAAATCTTTAAGGGTGTTAAAGATGATTTTGCGATTTCAGTGCCTAGCGGCCACATCCTTGGATCTTTTAGCTGCTTCAGGTGACTTTTATTCTGCACACCAACTTTGAAATCGGAGTGCGTACTGTCCTTATTCTTCAGCATTGGAAAGCATCGGATAAAGTCAGTAGTTCCAAGTTTTTCCTTCGCATAGTGTGCAAGAAGGGTAGCGCTATATGTCGATGGGATTTTGGACACTACCACATAATGCCATTCTTCTTTAATGGAGGATTTGGGAGGTCTGGGCGTAATGTCTTTTGGAGAAGTAAAAACCTCTGTGTTTTGGTTATCCGTATGGTTGGTTTGAGTCGAAACGGACTTTTTCACTATTGGTGGGTTACTTCTAGTGATTGGCTTATCATTGGCAGCCAACTTTTCAACCGTGTGTGCTATTTGGCTTATACTTTTCTTCATATCGGCCATTTCCTTCAATAACTCATCCTTTGATGAGTCATGAATCTGAACTTTAATAGATTCGTCTTGATTGTCCATAAAAATAGATGACAGATTAAAAATATCCTGTTTCATTTCCTTTATAGAATGGAAAAGAGATTCTGGTGTAATTACCGCCAATCGTGTGTGTTGACTATGAATCTCATCTATCTTTTTGTATAACGTTTTCCATTTGGCATCATGAGTATTTAAAATGTCGTACATTTCAGAAAATATTGGAAACAGGTCATTATTTTTCTTTAAGCATGTTCCTAGAGCTTCAAACATTTTCTATAGAAATCTGCGATTTATGTACCTGTGATATTTTGTCGTGAAGATATTTTAAGGTAGGAGAGTCACAAACATTACAAAAAAATCTAATGTTATGGAACTTTTGGTGGTAGAGCACTTTTGTTGTTGACTTATCCAGCCCAGTACAGGTCATACAAAAAATCCGGCGACACTCTCCACTGCAGCGAAGTTTGTATTTGTCCTTTTCCGAGAGTCCTAAATATGCTGTCCGTTAAAAAACTGATTATGTTCAATGTATATTTGTTTATTTTTAAACTGAAACATAGGCTGTCACCTGATTATATATGTGATAAAATGAAAGTGTTTAGAGAGGTACAAGATTATAATTCAAGAAACTATACAGACTTTATTTTACAAGATAGATACAATAAAAATCAAATGCAAAATTCTGTTTTATATAAAGGCTTAATTGAGTTCAGCAAACTACTTGTACATATCAAAAACTGTGATAATTTAAACCATTTTGAAAGGCTTTTGAAAAAATTTTTACTTTAAGTAAATATAAGTACTTATCTAAGTATATGTTTATGAATATATGTGTATATATTTTTGTGTATATGTATATATGTTGTAGTTTATAAAGTTTATTTTATTCTGTTATTTTATTTAAGAATAGGTTCTATTCATTTGGATGTTTCTAATTTTTAAGTTTGACTCAATTAATTGAATTCAACGTACCCACAATAGTAACTTTTTATAGCACAATGCTAAATAAACTTCTTCTTCTGTTTCTTCTTCTTTTGATTTGCAAAGTGACAAGTCAAGTTGAGAAAGTTGTACTACTATGAAAGGTGGTGTATAAGGTGTTGAGAATAAACGTTTTGGAAGCAAAGTGCAACCTTTGGAGTATTACTCAAGTTAACTCAACCCACAACGTCTGGCACTTATAAAAAAGAATAAAAAACATATGCTTATAGACTAAATAAACTCTTAAAAATAGCCAAATATAACAATAAAAAGGCAACAATAGATAATTTTGGCAATAACATGAAAAGGATGTGGAGATTTTTCAATGAAAGGCTCGGTAGAAAGAGCTAATCTCAGAACTAATTTTTCAAAAATGTTAGAATCAAATAACATCAAACATGAATACTAATAAAAAGTCAAATACAAGAAATAATCAAACTTTCAATTTCAACACTATATTCTTGAAACCCGCTTTTGTAGAGGAAATTTAAAAATCATACTAAACCTCAAAAACTCATCTGTTGTATGATTAAACTTGGCAAAATGTTTATGATAAGTGAAATGCTAAAGAACCTTAACAATTAGCTTATTGACAATTATCCAGTTTTAAACCATAAAAAAATTGTATGCATTACTTTTATAAATTATTTAGATTCATCACCTCTGTCATTTAATCTTCAAATCAATGGTGAGCAAATAGAAAGAAATGAACAATCTAAATACTTTGCTGTATATATAGATAATCTTTTACTTTGGAATACATACATACAGCATATAATTATGAAAACAACATATTTTATTTATGTACCTATTGGCCAAACTAAAAAAAATATTATCTAAGACTTGTTTAAGAGCCATTATGTATGGAATAATATCAATTTTAAAATAACAGTATTGTATATGAAGCTAAACAAAAAAACTCATTTTATACCACCTATTCCTAATAATAAATACAATATTGAGTTTATTTTATAAAACTATTAAATTCTAAAAAAATAATATCTTAATAGTAGGTACATCAATTACCGGATTTAAACTTTTAAAACTGCTTGATATATCTAAAGAGGTTGGTAAAAAAGTCATATGTATAAGGCAGATTACCAAAGTAATGCTGCGAGAATTTTTCATATTTTTGATCTATCACTTTTTATTGAGGACGTGAAATAAGGGCTGTAGAGAAGAAAGAAGTTTTACTGATTAAAATGCTTTTATTTTGATTTGCCTAAACAGAATTTAGCATACTATATCTCGATTAAGAAAGGAAGCTTTTTTGATTAAGTAAGGAAAATAACCTTGAAATATTGATTTTTGCTGCTCACGGTATGGGCCGCTAATTATAAAACTTCGTTTTTTGATTTTTTCTTTGGAATATTAAATGAAATGCTATAATTATTCTACCAAATGCGAAAATTAAATTAAATTTGCAATAAAAAAACTCAAAACCGTCATTATCTTTTTTCGTTCCAAACTTATTACCAAAAGAATGTGTCCATTTTCAAGAAAAATGCATTTTTATACACGATAGTAGCTTTTACGCCTCTTAGCGGTATAATTAGGAACTTTTCAGCAATTTTATATAGTTAGTCGATTTTCTTAAGAGGATTTTGCTCTACCGTCCTACGACTATTATTTTCTGAGATATGCCACCTGTCCATTTATAATGAAAAACCCTGTACAGTATGTAAGAATATGACTGAGACGTGTTTTATACCTCTTTGCAGACACAAATATGCTTGTATTGTTGACACCTGTCAATAAATATATAAATGAAATAAATAAATAACTAGAACTGACTTCATTAGATGTTGAACTAAAAAGTATAATATAACAACACCTAATGTAGGAATAATAAAGATACATCTTTTCTGGCACTAATTTCAAAATCTTTATGATTCGTACATTATGTGTTATTTTATACTTGTTTACTTAGTGCAACATCTAATAAAGTCGATCCTAGTTTTTATTCAGAAAGTTATTTATTTGATATGCGTCACCAATATCACAAAAAATGAGTATTGAATTAATAAGAGTCGCTGTTATCGGGTGTCCGAAACATGTAGTGACATCCAGCTATTACTGGGACTTGACGTAATTATCTTACCAGATCTTCGGATTCGTGCGCTCTTTACGATCTTTTCATGTGAGTTGCTTTTTAGGATGGAGCCTCTGTCCATTAAAGTAACGTATCAAGCAGGCAAACTCCCTCCAATAACCGTTGACCTGATTTATTGACCATTTCGAGGGGAAATGAAACAAATCAGATGCTTATATGCTTCGGTAACTGTGAAATTTATAACAGAGCAATCGATCTTTTTGTGAGTGTCCGATAAATTGGGAGAAACCGCTGAATATTTATAAGATGCCGGCAATATATTTCACAACGAGAGTTTTTATGCATTTTGGAGATTCTCCTCCAGAGTATAAAAACTTTCAGCTTATGAGATCTACAATTCAAATAAATCAGATTTTATTTGTTGCGACTAAAATATGGTCTATACTTTTATCTATTAGCTATTTTTAAGGCTTTGTTATAAAGAGAGAATACTAAACAACATTTTAGATATCTTCTGAAAGTGATTCAAAGACTATAAATGAATTATAGGAACCCATAAATCCGTTCTTTGGTCGGCGAAAATATCAAATGACAAGAAAAAACAACTAAATAACGGTATCTTCATACGATATAAGACTCGGCATATAGACAGAAGAACAGAATAGAACAAATTATCTGTGGAGATGGGTTTCTGGCGTCGATCAAGTTTACATCACATACCTAAAACGTTAGAGAAATAATGAATGCCAATACAACTATAATAGAAGAAATAAAACGGAAGCAGATAAGCTAGTATGTCCACGTACAGAGAATGTACGATCACAGTATATTGAAATTTTGTAAATGTGCATAGCTTGGTCCAACTTGAGCGTAGTTTTTTATCTCAAAGTGACCCTCAGTATACAATGTGTTCAATTAAGTTGGCACCATAAGGGAAAGTTTTTTATTATTCGTTTTATGAAAAATAGGTTATTTATGATAAATTAATTCCTCTGAAAATGTGTCATTTACTGACGACAATTTTATCATTTTGACAGAGAAAAAAGATGCATCCAGTTTTATCATTATTCCTCATAACCAGACTATATCTAGTACGCTTATGTCACTTTAATGTCTGCCCTGTCAGTTATAATTATTGAGTATTGTTTGTATTTCAGTACCCAAACCAAATATAACAATTGTGTATTTAAATAATTTGATTGTATCAATTAACATAGTTATTGTTGTTTTTCATTAGCATTAGCTATATAGTTAAGATAAATAAAATATTTGAGCTGGGTGTTTGTCCCGAAAAATTTAAGACAGCTGAAGAACGGAGATAAAACCGTTGTTGGTTATGATCCTAAAGCATAGAATTACCAAGGAGACATCGCATTCGGAGAGCAAGTAAAGCCAAATGAAAACTAAATCAATGGCCGTCAATGGACGTAACACCATATTCTTTTTTCTACAGCGACTCTTATATCCAAGAGCTTCGTATTTCACCATTGTATTAAGATAAAAAATTAAAATCAAAATAAGTTGTAAACACCAATGTGAGCACGAAACTAATGGCGGCCGACGAAAAGTTGGCTTCACTTGTCTCCTGTCGTGTGCGCACGACTTTCCCTACTCTAAAGTAATTGTAGACCGCCTATCTAATCTTACTAATAAGTGATATACTCACGAATATACGACTTTGTAACCAAGGCAAAAATAATAAGTAGAAAGCAATTTGGATTTATGAAAAACAAAGGAACAGCTGATGCACTAGTCCAAATAAGTAAATTTACATATGAAAATCTAGCTGAGAGTGTGCCTGCTGTGATAACTTTTCTGGACTTTTAACAGTCTTTCGATACGATTGAGCATAAAATATTGTCTTCGCAACTGTATAATATGGGTATAAGATAGGGGCAGGTCTAAGACTCTTAGAATCTTACCTCCAACACAGAAATCAATTTGTAAATGATCTGTTGCTTTTGCATCCCGAAATTATTGGATATGCTGATGATTCAGCGATAATGAGTAGTGGTGATACCTGGGCAAAGGAAGCTACTTAAAAAACAGATGCAATTTTTTTTTTCTACGTCTTATTTCAAAGCATTGCTTCATATGGAATCTTAAGCTGCTGATGATACCATGACACGATCTAAGGACCGTTAGTAAGACTTCAAAGTAGACTCCTTGACATATTAGGACTAAATCCATCTGACCATAGAAAATATAATACTGATAGAATGGACACTCAATGTTAAATTTTATTGGCGCGTTTCAGCGTCACCTGGCGGTTTGATAATGAAGTTTTCTGAAGAGGCAGCATTTTCAAACCATAGGTATTCTAAAAATTAGTATAAATTTTACAAATTTTTCAATTTATATAATGGACTCCATTATTTTTTTGAAAATCTCAGATACTCCAGTATCTCTTCTGTTGTAATAAAACTATAGTTTTGGGAACCCAATAGTTTTATAATTCATTTTTTCTAACAAATTCACATAAATATAAATTAGGTATACAATAGTCTTAAAATATTTTATAAATATAGGTTCTACAGTAAAAATCCAGTTATATTTAAGTAAAAATTAGTAATAATAAGTATATCAATATTATTTTTCTCAGGTAGCTGTACTTATTGTACTGCTTCTCCTCGTATAGTAATTCTACTTCTTAATATAACTTTCTCATCTTTCGTTTATCTCAAAAGCTGTTTTGAATAGTCTAAAACTATTTTCAGGCAGTTTTGTTACTTTTTTAGATAAGATTGTTACGGGATCAAAATCTAATAATAGAACTACTATGTTGCACCTTCCAAGGAAATGAAAGAATAATATACTTGATATATTTATTCAAAACAATACGGTGAAGTTCAAGTTCAGTTGCTCGGGTCGGGTCTATCTCGACGATGATGGCGGCAAAATGTTCTGGGGATCTGAAATAATCCGTATAATCCATTGTGATATATTTGAATCATCCTGTAATATACTCACCTCATAGGTATCTTTTCTACTGTTCATACTGCTTCCGATTGACCGTTTATCCACTGCTGTCTAGGCAAAGACATAGACTGGCCGATGGAAAGACTTGTTGGCACTTCAGGAACAGATAGCTGGAGCAATATCCTTCACGACAGTGGACCGGTGACCTGTAACCAGCACTACTACGCCAGATGCCTAAGCAAGGAATAACACAGATAAGCCCTAGCTTAAGAGTTACTTAATTGTTATAGGTATATTTAGTATTATACCTATACATAGTATTATAGTAATTATTATTATTTAAGTTATATTACTTTAGTGGTGGTAGTACTGTAAGGGCTTAGGGTTATTTTAGGTATTAAACCATGTAACCATCTTTTGTTATCATTCAACCAGCGCTGGGCCGCAATGCCACCTCTATCCAATTCACTTGTTTGTTAGAACTTTAACGCACAATCAACCCCATTTAACCAGACTATTGACTCATCGACAAATCTTACTACCCCTTCCATAATCACGAAAGGCGGCAAGTAACAAGTGGCGCCCAATGTCATGGGTCGTTTTGAAAAAAAGTAATTAGACAATATTATAATATTACGTCGCGACGAAAAGTTGGTTAGAATTATTGTAATTGTAAACAGAGCTATTGCGCTAGCGCTTGGGTTGGTTGTTGCCAATTGACAATTGTGTGGTACAAGTGTATACTGCGTTGCAGATACGACAAGGAGAGCATATTTAAATATTGATCACTTCAATGTTAGTGAAAAGCAGACATAATCAATTTGTCAAATTCTGATCCGAGTGTTTCATTGTCTTTATTGTAAAAAGGATTAATTTAATTAAAAATTCTTTGTTTATCAACGGTTAAAAATTTGGCGACTGATATAGGGTGATTCAAATATTTTGGGAAAATGAATGAAACTATATGGGGCGAGCATGAAATTTTAAAGACTTTTTGTTTTTTTAGTGAATCAATTTTAGCCAAGTTTTGAGAAATATTCTCTGGTGAAGAAATACTCACGCCTAATTGGAAACGTCAGTCTGGTGAACTACGGTAGAAATACCAGCCTCCATTCGGATGCCGAGTGGAGTGGAGTGATATGAGAAACAAAACCACTTCAGTAAGCCATGTCCATACTTCCAATGTCGTTGAAAGTAGTCAAGTGCGGCAGTCACCTGAATTACAGCCTATACATGAACCATCTATTTTAGATAGTCCAAATCCACCACTACTTGTTCCATCCTTGGAAGGAATAATGAACTCAACGGTAATGCACGATTTGATTGTACTTGAGAAACCCAGAGCGTCTACTACTGCTCAAGGGATCGGATCAATTCAGGAAATCACCCAACCACCAAGGTCTCACGGCAATGTCAATACAACGCCTACCCCGTTTGATAAAGCAAGCTATTACATTCTAAAGTCCACCCCTCAACAGAATCATCAAAGACCTACCCACCACAAAACCACGGAACAGATGATGCCGGGAAGAAGCCCAATTCACAAGTGCATTTTTCTTCTCTGCGGCCACAGACGGCTCCTCCTGATTCCATCTGCTCGATTTGACTACTCCTTTGGAGAGACTGCAAGTGTCACTCTGGCAGAGCAACATCCGCAGCGGAAGTGAAGGATAATTGTTGGAAGGACGTCAGCAGGTGGAATATACGGTTCAATGGAAGAATTGACGAGAATGATTTCTTGGAGAGGGTTGAGGAGTTGCGTTTACCTCGTGATGTACCAAAACCTTAATTCCTGCGCTTTGCTACTGAGATTTTCGTCCAAGATGCTCTTTTGTGGTACAGGACGAGAACATTCACGGTGGCACAATTGAAGGAAGTCTTCCAGCCATACGACTATGAGTATAGTCTGTGGGAGGAAATAAGATGTCGTACGCAGGGATCACAGGAGAAAGTATTGACGTACATTACAGCAATGGAAAATCTTTGCAAAAAACTTAATCAGACTCCCAACGAAGAATACCGAGTTCGTGTAATAAGACGCTATCTGCTTCCTCATATCCAAACGTAACCCGCGCTCCAAAATGTTCCAAATATCGCAGAACTAACCTGACTTAGCCGTCTAATAGAGGAAACAGAGCTGAGAAACCGTACATTGGTACCTCTTTCAACTGCCTATAGGGCTCTTTTGGAACCCGAACTTGCTTATAAGGGGTGCCAAAGCGGGTACTTAGGCCAATTCGGCCCGTTGTGCCTCTCCTCCTTGCTCCTCAGACATACGGTTACCGGAGCATCCCGAAAACCTGGTCCAGATATCTCAGGATTGCCGCTGGCGATGTGCGTCTGATGTTGTCTAGATCCGGCCACTTCAATCCTAGGATGGCCTTAAGGAAATCGGATAGAGTGGGGCATTCTGTGAAAAGATGTTCCAATGTTTCTTCCTCCTCCATGCATGCCCGACATGTCGGGTCGGCGATGACACCCATTGTATGTAAGTTTTTTCTTAGCGCAGAATGACCGGTCCAGATGCTTACAAGTGAGCGTAGTTTGGCCCAGGGCAAAGCTAGGCAGTATTCGGCCCGTTTCCGTCATGGCTCCGGGATGAAGTTCTTGCTCTGTCGACAGCCCAGAATTAAGTTCCACCTCTGATGGTGTCTGAGGTGTGTGTCCTCTTTAATGAGGTTGGCCATGATGTGCGGTGTGTTGGGTACTGCCGGTTCGGGCCTACACATTGTTCCCGACAAAGCAGCACCCACCAGCTTATCCGCCGTGTCATTGCCCTCATTTCCATTCTGTGATGACACCCAAGCTAGTTCCACCACATTTTCATGCGCTAGTTCCGACAGTTCGCAGTGGAAATTCAGATTGGTTCTCGCGTCATACCTGCCCTTTTCAAGCGCTTTTAAGGCGTCTTTACTGTCTGTGAAGAAGCGTATGACTCGTTCTCGCACCTTGCTCATGCGGACCTCATTAGCCCCTCGTGCTAGTGCTATTAGTTCTGTTTGTAATACGTTGGCATACTGCCCGAGCGGTTGTTGTAGGGATAGTTGCAGGTCTTGGCTGAAGATTCCTATGCCTGTACTGTCCCTCTTATATACGTCTATTGTCGGCACAGTGCGTGGGTCTGTTTCTTCCCAACAAACGTGTTATTTGCATCTGCTGAATAAAGGTGCAATGCAGTCTGACTGGCCTTGGGGAGTGGTATTCTGGCGAAGCCCTCTTCCAAGATGGCTGTATGACTCTTCGCACTCTTGTGCACCCCTAATGTTCCACCATATTTCCATATTTCAAACGAAGGGCGGTCAGTAGTGGTGCCCCCTCCAGATATAGATCTAGGTGATGCAGACAGATCTCTGTAGTCTCGCAAGTCTGTCCTTCTCAATTTTTAATTTGGTGCGTCGCCTCCAAACTATTGAACCGTAGCATATCATGAGCCTTATCACCGCTGTGTACAACCATAGGGTGACCTTTGGAGATAGGCCCCAGTGTTTACCTACAGCTCTTCGACATTGCCATAGAGCTGCACTGGCTTTGTCCAGCTTGCTGTTCAGATGTTTTACCCAGGTCTGGTAAAGAGCATAGCCTCTACTTTGTGGGGATTCACGGAAAGAGACGTTGCTCTGCACCACTTTTCTAGGATGCGGAGTGCCCTTTGCATCAGTTTGCATAGCACTCCAATGTGCTTCCCTGTCAGCAGTATGATTATATCATCCGCATATCCTATGGTGTACTGGCCCTCGTCGTTTAGGGTCGTTAGAAGGTCGTCTACTACTATATTCTATAGCAAGGGGGAGAGTACCCCTCCCTGAGGACAGCCCTTCGTGACACTTCCTGAGACAGTTGCGACACTGAATTCAACTAGCAGAGCAGAAGCTCTCGAGTACATTTTCTATCCACCTGCGCTAACCTGGCGGAACGGTTCTGTCCCGAAGTGCTTTGTTGACTGCTTCGAAGGTAGTTTGATCGAACGCACTTTCGATGTCTATAAAACTCCTAGGGAGTATTCGCCATTGTCCAGGGCTCTCTCTATCCTGTCCACCAGAACGTGGAGAGCGGATTCCGTAGATTGCCCTGGTGTGTAGGCGAATTGGTTGGGGTATAACGTTCTTTGGGTTAAGACGTTACCCCTGATCCAGCCGTCGCATAGCCTCTCCAATGTTTTCAGTAAAAGGCAAATTGGACGGTATGATTTGGCAGATCAGTAGTAACTCTTGCCTGGTTTCGGTAGAAAGACTACCCTGGCTATTCTCCATTTCTCGGTTATGTGTGCAAATGCAAGGCACGCCCTAAGGATAACCACCAGTTCATCCAGTACAGTTCCCTGTCCCCACTGAAGGAGACCCGAGAAAATCCTATCCGTGTCTGGTGACTTATATGGGGAGAATGCCTTGAATGCCTGTATTGTTTCGGTTCGATTTACGACTTCTCTCGCCAATTACCAGTCCTCCGCAGAGGGACATCTCGAATTGTGTGGAAGTTCCGTAACGTTCCCTAGGAATATCGACCCTGGGAAATGTGTTGACAGAAGTGTTTTTGCTTTGTCTATAGTAGTGCCAGTATAGGTACCGTCCTCCTTTCTGACACAGACCATTTGTGTAGGATCTTTGGAGATCACTTTAAGCAGTCGGGATGCTGCAGGTAAACTTTCTGTCTCTTTACAGAAGATTATCCATGATTCCCGTTGCTTTGAGCGAATTTCCTTCTTATACTACCTTTGCTATAGTTTGTAGACCTCCCAGTCGGACGTATTTCGGGATGACTTGGCTCTATTGAAGAGTCTCCGTAGGTGGGTCCTTTTTATTTTAAGACTCATGCTCCACCATGTGGCGGAGCCAGTTCTGAGCTGTCCTCGTCTCAGGGTCGAGGCATGCTCATAAGAACTCATAATCCCCCCAGTGAGTGCGTTGACTCGCTTGTCTAGGTCCTTTAAAGACGTTATCTGAGTTGCCGCCCCATCATTGCCCATGGAAGACTCCAGGTGCATTAGGTACGCTTCCCTGTCTGTATTCCTGGGGTTCCGGTACGGCTCTTTCGATGTCATGACCGCTAAGAGTCTCATTATTATACATTTGTGGTCAGGGAGGGTGGCTTTGTATCTGACCCTCCATTTCACGATTGATTTGCAGATCCCTTGAGTTGTGACTGAGATGTCAATCACCGTCTGACACCGCGAGGTTACGAACGTGGGTTAGTTCCCTCGGTTGAGGATTTCCAAATTTGTCCCTAACAGGTATTCCAGCAATGCCCTACCTCTGCTGTTGCAGTCTTCGCTGCTCTAAGCGTAGTGGTGGGCATTTGCGTCACACCCTACTATGAGGTGTTTTCTCCCCTGCTCGCAGAAGTCGATCAGCTTCGCCAACTCCTTGTTGGGGTGTGGCTCTGTGGCGTCTATTGGCAGGTAGAATGAGGCTACAATAACCTCTTCTTTGCTCTTTCCGAAGTCCAGGTGCACTTGAACAGCCGTTAGGTCGAGGGAGAGTCCTGTCATTAGGATGGCTTCTATATGACCTGAAAGGGAAACACATATCCTTGGTCTTTTATTAATTGCTCCAACAAAGATTTTCTTTGGGAGGAGTTGTCGCTCCATCCACATATCCGGTTGCCTGTGCTCCAGGGTTCTTGGATAAGAGCTATTGTTGTCTGCTCAGCCTCCAGGTGACGACGTAGGAGAAAAGTCGCCCCCCGGGAGCGATGCAGGTTTGCCTGAACTATGGGCAAACCGGTGGTTTTGGCCATCAGGCTACTGGTGGGTCGAAAATCCCACCTGAATCCGGTGCATCCATTTGCATGGGCGCTCCCTGAGCCGAGGCAGTCTCACCTCTCTCTTTTACCTCAAGAGTCCGAAAACAACGAGTTTGCCCTGAAGTTCTTCCTTGACGGCCTTGTGGAAGAGGATTCACCTTGGTATGCCTGCCCTTGGATTTTGAGCAGCCAGGCGCCCCCTCAGGACCCCAATCTCGACAGGAGGGCCGGGGATCCAAAGAGTCGCCTTGGTTAGCTCAGGTTTCATGGCTTCGACCTCCTTTACCAGAAACTCGCGTGCAACTTCATCGATGCAAGTGATTCTCAGTGCTCCCGCTGCGAAGCCACAGCGCTTAGCCACAATGTGGCTGAGCTCCTCCTTGATAAGGGTTGCCTTTTCCTCAGTGAGGGGGCAGCTTTGGTCCAACCGGTCGACAATGGCCAGCCTGAGGTGAGGGCATGTTACCGGGCGAGCGCGTTGGGGCTTGCCAGTCGCCGCACCGCTTTCAGCCGGCAGGGTTGTACCCCCGCTCGTGCCTTCTGTGGCCGCGGCCGACTTAGGCTTCGTTTTGGTGAAAGCGCTTCTCTGTCTTCCTCCTTCTTCAGCAGCGCCTTCCGCTTCTGCAGCTGCCTCCTTGCTGCCCCCGACAGCTTCTTCGGAGGGTCTTTCGATACTACTTGTCTGGCCAGATCGCCCGAAGCCCCTCCTTGCTACTCTAACATTCTTGTAGTCTCCTTGGATATCTGATTGTATTCATCCCTCGGGCTCCTCACCCGCCACGGAGCCGGCACTACCCGAGAGATATAGCCCCCGATACCAGTCCCTCACGGACAGTAGGAGCGGTCGCTTGCAGTACCGGCACCCCATTCCCCCGCCGCACGATCCATGCTCCTTAGGGACTCATTCAGCCTGCCCTCTGACAGGACAGCACAGCCGATTGATCAAAGTGGGTTAGTCTTGACCGTCCGTCTTGTGGAAATCAGGGCCAAAGAGGAGTGTTGCCGGACTTCCGAAGCAAGTCCCTCAGCCACCAGGATCCCACGACACGGATCGCCCTGCACGGCACAATCAGAGGGGTGCCGGTACCCTTGCCGCAGCACAGACAAGGACGGGTTACTTGACAGTGACTGCACGAGCACTATTATTGGTGGCCCAGGCTGGAGCAGGCTCAAGTCTACTTGTCAGCTGAAGAAGACTGCGCAACGTAGTTGTATGGTGGCAAACGGCCAATCTTGTTCTATATTGGGAGTCGTGGCCGCACCGTTTGAGTTATCCGTCGTGTCAGAGTGTTGGAGGCTTTGGTAGTGCTGTCCTTACTACATATGTTGATTCTGGGAATTGACTTCGGGCGGACTATGGAAATAATCCCAGATATGTTCTAAGGTGAGTGGTGTTTTTGAGACGATCAACATATTCCAGGACCTATGACTCCAGCCTTAGCTACGATCAACTCCTTGACAACACAGCAGAGTTATGCCTTAAATGAAGTTATCGAAGCAACCTTTTGTGTTATGGGAAACACTATCCCCTGTCCCAAGCACTCCAGAGCCAAGTGAACGAAGAACTGGAAAAAATGCTTCAGGATGGTGTGGTAGAGCCATCGCAATCACCATGGGCATCACCCATTCTACTGATTAAAAAAAGTGATGGGCGTTACAGATTCGTCTTAGATTTCTGTGATTTGAACAAAGTGACCACTCGAGATGCCTATCCTCTTTCCTTCGTGAGTGCTACTCTCGACAAGCTACGGAACTCTCACTTTCTCACCAAACTTGACATAAAATCTGCCTACTGGCAGATTCCGCTGTCAGAGAGTTCAAAATCCCTTACAGCATTCGTTGTTCCTAACCGAGGCTTCATCCAATTTCGAATAATGCCGATGGCTCTTCATAATGCGCCTGCTATGTGGCAACGAGTTATTGAACAAGTGGTTGGATATGATTTGGGGCAGCACATTTTCGTGTATCTCGATGATGTAATCATCTGTACTCCCACTTTTGCTCAACACCTAGTCGTGTTACGAGAAGTATTGTCTCGGCTTCAGAAAGCTGGTCTTACCTTGAATCGCAATAGATGCCATTTTTGCAAACCCGAACTGCGATACCTCGGCTACGTAGTAGGTGCCGGTGGATTGATGATGGACTCAGAAAAGATAGAAGCCATCTTACAAATCGCTAAACCAAGGACGGTGAGTGAAGTGAGAAGACTCATTGGACTCGCCTCGTGGTATCGTCGGTTCGTACCAACCTTCTCTTCATTAACGGCTCCTCTTAGTAACCTCTTGAGAAAATACCAAAAGTTTGAGTGGAGCTCAGTCTGTGAAGAAGCCTTTAAGAAATTGAAAAACCACCTCGTGGCGGCTCCCTTTTAACTTGCCTCAATTTTGAACTGCACTTTGAGGTACAGACAGACGCCTCGGACTTTAATATGGGAGCGGTACTTTTTCAAGTTTTTGAAGAAGGGGAAAAGGTAATTTGTTACCTCAGTCGATCCTTGACTAAAACCGAGAGAAAGTATAGTACCACAGAAAAGGAGTGCCCAGCCGTTTCATATGCTATCGAGAAATTAAGACCATATATTGAGGGTACTAGGTTCACGTTAGTGACTGACCATTATAGCCTCAAGTGGCTCAACGATATCATAGATCCCGTTGGACGAATCGCTAGGTGGGCCATTAGACTTCAACAATACGACTTTGATATCGTACATCCTAAACTTAAGAGCATGTAGTCCCTGGCGCCATGTCGAGAGCCGTTCCCTGTGTCTACCTGATTGATGGTAAAAACTCTGTTCATGATTCAAAGGACCAGTGGTTCAAAGCATGAGAAGTAGCCTCAGTGGAGACTATTAAACAATCAGCTTTTTAAGCACACAGTGCGACCGTACCCCTATCTTCGTGACTAATCAGATAGCAGGCTCATGGTTGTTTCGAAGGAGAACAGGTTAGCTCTTACTGGCTCTTATAATAAACCTCCCACTTATGATCACTTAGAAGTTTATAGATAGTGGTACCGAAATCTACCCCTTGGCATCTATGCTCAACAATGAGTCATATGACCCGGAAATACGATCGGAAGCCCTGAGAGAACTCTTCAAGGATGTGGCAAGTAAGCTCAAAAAATCCTTCCAGTCTAATAGCGATAGGTATAATTTAAGACGTAGGGATGAAAGGTTAGTCGTTAATCAAAAGGTTTGGAAGGGGAATTTCGCACTTTCGGACGCTACGAGAGGGCTTACGGCTAAATTCGCTCCAAAGTTCGAAGGACTATGCACTATATCCAGGATATTATCACTATTGTCGTATGAGTTAGCTGATTTGGAGGAAAAAAGCAGATGCGTTTGGCACGCTAAGGATATAAAGGCTCATCCACCAGAGGAAGACAATTTTTCAGAGGAAAATGACATGAAGGAAGCGCTGTGAAACTAAGGAGCTTCAGGAATCGTTATTATCGAGCATGCAGATAGTAGCTTTCTTAATTGCATTATCGAAGGTTGGATCTATCATAATCAGTGATATATTTTAATCATCCTGTATTATACTCACCTCATAGGTCTCTGAATGAGACTGCAGAGAGGGATAGCCTCGGCTCCGGCTGTCTTTTCATTGTAAGTTCTTGTTTCACTTCAACACTTGCTCAAGGAAACTTCTCTACCAGTAATGCATCCCTTAGATCATTCTGAAGAATTCTCACTAGTCAAACCTTACCTTAGTTGATTTCCCTTTAGGATTTCTATTCCCAATATATCCGTATGGCCAGTGACCGCATGAAAACACGGTACGATCGACGAGCCAATTACGAGGGTTATCAGGTGCAAGACCGGGTTTGGCTATTCAATGCAGAAAGAACGATTGGCCGTTCTCCCAAACTTCAGTCCGATTGGGAAGGTCCTTACACAATACTCAACTCAACGATGTCGTTTATCGCATCCAACGAACACCACGGGGAAAGATGAAAGTGGTACATCTAGATCGACTCGCCACATATCGGGGGACCAACGGTGAAGAAGAAGTTACTCCACCGGATCGTGCCTGAGTCAGGATTTCGTTGTGGACGACCGAAACTTTAGGAGGAGGCAGTGTACTGAAAATCAAGGGTTCTATTCAATACCATTGAATAGTTTATTAGGAAAAATGAAAATTCCTCTATTTACAACAAACAACAAAAAGCAAGAGAAGGAATTTCACTTGGAATGAGCATGAAATGCCAAGGATCTGTACAGATGAAACCCATGTATTACGGAGTGTGAGGAATAGTTGAATGCATTTCAAATATGTGGAAAAAAGGATGCATCAATCTAATTCCCTATATAAACTGCAGATCTCATACGACGGGCAGATCATTTCTCCTAGAGACCTCGTAGAGTGAAAATCAGTGAAATTCGAAATCAAATTATTCCCAGCTGAATCATCAAGGAAGAAGAAGAGGACATCTGTAACCAGGCCAGACTGCACGTGTTATCGATAAATTTGTTATCAAATTGTATTGCCAGTGGCGTACCAAAATAATTTTATTTTGGGAGAATTAAATTCTGAAACCGGAAAGTTGTGTTTTCTTGTTATTTTGACAAAGCCGAAAAGCTCTACAAGAGAAAGAACTGATTACGAAATATGTTGTCGCACTTTTATAAAGTAGTCAGAGCTCGAACAGAAAAATAGAAAGAGAAAGCCAGAACTCGTTTCGACAAACATGTCCAAGAAAATATTCAAAACTTTAATGCAGGTGATAGAGTCTACATAAAAGAGTCACAGATAAAAAACAAACTCTCGAATAAATTCAACGGCCCCTTTCAAATTTCAGTAATACATCAAAATTCTGAGACCCTTTTGAATACTAAAACTATGGAGGGTATAGGGTCCATAACTAAAACTATAGACTAACTAAACAACAATATAATGGGAAATTGGTTATGACTAAATAGAATATAATAATAAACAAGCTCACCACTTAGTGTGAATCTTTACAAATGATGTCATTTAATTAATACAGTAACTGTTGACCTGGACAGATGCTTATTATGTATATATACTTAATAAGAGCATTCTCATTTTGAGAAATAGTTTAGTATCACTCGGATTCACATGGATTAATTTTTTCATTTAAATTTAGGTTTACATTTAAATAAGATGAATAGAAATTTTTATGACAAAACAGGTTATACTTGAAATTAGTTTTAAGGTAGTTATCGCTTGAATTCAATTTCGACAAATTTCTTTTAAATTTCAGTTTTATACGGTTTAGAATGCCTTCTTTCCTGTAGCAAAGTTTCAATATGGTTCACAGTTTTGTAATTAAATATATATATATATATATATATATATATATATATATATATATATATATATATATATATATATATATTCCATTTTTTATATAGGTGAGATAGAGCGAAATATTATTTCATCACTTTTTTTGCCTCAACTTCCCGACATATATCAATGAAAAAATATTATATTATAAAATAAACCTTGATAAAAATGTGTATAAAAATTTAAAGCGATTCATCGTTCCGTTTTTTTAATATAAGTATTTGAAGCGTCGTATCTCCGAAAATTTCGTATTGTACACTTATGATTTTGGTGATATTTGGCAATAGCGCTAATATTGGCTAGATAGTAACACAGGGTGAATATGAACTGGATTCAAGTAAATTTTGTATTTTTTGAAATTTACAAGAACAAACAATTTATCAATATAAAATCATAAGCAATAAACTTATTCATAGTAGCACAGATCCGTGACTTCGTAACGATTTTATTCACATTTATTGTACATCTACGAAGGTTTGAAAATAAAAGTTTTATATAGATAACAACAGAATAAAATTGGAAATCTAAATATTGCGAGTATTTAGATTTTCCTGAAATATATTCTTCAAATAAACACTGAATATTACTTATACAATAATTTTAATTTAATTGTGTTCCTTGCTCAAATAGCTAGACACGTAAAAGATCATTTAGTAATATGCAATTTTATCAACTAAATCTAGATACTTCCTTACTTATTATATTACCATGACAAATATAAATAATGACGTTTGTAATTGATGGCTATGAAATCTTTCCTGTTTTTAGCTAATTTATTCTAAATTCACGACTGTAAGTATTTTTATAATACTATTAAGTTGTTGTTGAAATAATTTTGTAACGATTTGTAGTTTGCCCTGAAGAAGAGAATAATCATCCCCGAAAGCTCGGCTTTAATCAAAGAGTTTTATTCAATACATGACTTCATCTCCAAAAATATCATATTATTTAATATAAAACCAGTCAAAAATACTGAATACAAAGAGGTTATGAAAAAATATATCTAGTGTACAAATTATATAAAAAGACTTACTATACAAGTGAGGTTACATCGTTAAGTTAACAAAACATAAGTACGGATACATTTTCTTCATTAGATTAACAGTAAGGAACATCACATTTATAATCAGCGAAACGTTTAGCGTAGAAAATATAATAGGTGAATATTTTGAAATTGATGGATAGAGGGAAAACGAAAACATATTTTTTGGTTTGAATGTGTTGGATTTGGCGGGCTAACCATCGTGTATGACAATTGAAATGTCAAAGTATAGAACATAGCTATCCTATAAAGCAGAGAGTAGAGAATAACAAATTGATGAATTACTCCTTTAGCATAAAACAAGCTTGATTAAAGAAAAAGTCAAAGAAAAAGTGAAGAGATGGCCTCTCACCACAGATTAAATATTTATACAAATGCGACACTATGCGTCGGCACGTTTGATGTTTGATGATTCTGTCTGGTGACCTTGGCACTTTAAATCCTGGTAGGAAGTAAATATACAGCAAAAAGAAATATTGTTTTGTGTGAAGCTTCGTTTTTATTGAATCTATATATATAGTATAATAAAATTGTAACAAGTCGAAGGCTGTACATTAAGGATATTCAAAAATAAATAAGAAGAAGGGAGAAGACAGATTGTTGATTTTATAAATAGAACATAAAAATCCTTAGGTAGGTAATTGGTATATATATATATCAATAATGAACCATATTTCCGATTATATTGAATTTCAATAGCACAATCCTCCCCATACACAATCACGATGACGAAGATCTAATCTAATAACATCAGCAACGCACAAGTATACGAAGAATTCAAAATCTTTGTCAATACTTATAAGTTAAGGTCACTTATTGATTATTCAATAATAGAATTTACAAACCAGCAACTTCTAGCAAGAGAACATAAAAATATTTTAACTTTCATTCAACAAAACAATCTAAAAGACTATCATCACAAGATTATAGAAGACATTTTCGAAGAGAATGCTGACATTTCCAACTGTAAAATCAATGTATTATATAGGAAAAGTGTCAGGAATAGAATATATTTTATTATTCTAATTCCATACGATCCCGATTCCGTCAACGAATACTTATTCGCTTCTATTTTTAGAAATCAAGACACTATACAATCCGATACAACATACTTTGTCGAAAATAATCCTGATCTCCCCATATTAGAGATACTTTCATTTATATTCTCTGAAAAAGATGTTAAATTTAAAGTATGTCAAGATTTTCTCAAAACACCAGCCCAAGATAAGATCCCTATGATCCTCGATCAGTACCATAAAGGAAAAACCAGTATTCATCGCGGTATTAACGAAACTATCCGTAGAATTCGCGAACGATACAATTGGCCCGGTATAACTAAGGACGTAGAAAAGCATATCAAAGCTTGTGAAGTTTGTCAAAAAACAAAAATTTGCAGGAAAAACTTAGACAGCCCTCTAGTTATCACAGAAACACCTAGAGCCCCGTTTGAAAGGATTAGTATAGACATTCTAGGATTAGTATAGACATTCTAGAAGTACCCGGAAGACATTACGCACTGACTTTACGAGACGAACTCACGAAATTCTCTCAAGCATACGGATTACCTAACAAGACAGCAAAAAGTGTAGTCAACACACTTTTGATTTATTTCCAACACTACGGTACCCCAACTCGAATTCATTTCGATTTTGGTCGAGAATTCGACAACTCACTTTTTCGTGACATGTGCACTCTCTTTGATATAAAAGTAACTAATTCCAGTGTAGGACATCCACAATCCAATGGATCTCTCGAAAGATTCCATTCCACACTATTAGAAATGATTCGAACGCATGTATCAGAACACCCAAATGAGCACCCGTTTAACATCTTACCATACGCTATCATTTCATACAACCGTTCAATGAACAAGACACACGGTTTTACACCGTATGAATTAGTATTTGGTCACACTTCAAGTAGATCTCCCGAAAACATATACAATCACAAAGAGTTAATTACAAAATATATTAGAGATCTAACAAATCAAAGAAGTAAAGTTAACTTTGATAGAATGAAACCTTATTTCAAAAATTAAATTTCAGGTTTTTTGTGTTGTTCGGATCAGCACTATCCAGTAGCCTATACAGTATTGATACAATCAATAACACTATAGGAGTGTAATACCATGACGAAACAAGACTAACAATAACAAACGACAAATGGACGTTACTAGTTCACAAGAACATATCAATTCTATTAGAGACATACGAGCATAACGAAAGAATCCTCCAATCTATTTTAAACTCAATTAGTAAGAATTACACATCTATGAATTCTTTCCGTGTAGAAGTTAAGACTCATACCAGCTTACTATATCAAATTTCCTCATCAATAAAATCAAAATTTTCTGAAATATCTGCAGACACGAAAAGACAAAGGAGAGGAATAATTAACGGCTTAGGAAGCATATTCAAGACTATAACAGGCAATTTGGACGCAACTGACGGAGAATACTGCTTCAAATGTATAAATAAGCTAAAACTAGATCAAAACAAAATAGAAAACCTTTTGAAGAATCGAATCTCTGTAACAAGATCAATCATTGACGATTTCAATACAACTATTGATCAATTCAAATTTGATGAAAATAAATTTAATAAAAATATGAATAGCATTGAGAGAGCTATTCACCAGCTATCCGACAAATTGGAACTTATAGAAGCAAAATTAAGTTTCTTCGAAATATGTGAAAAACTGATGGAAAGCTTTTTGTTCCTCGAAGATAACCTCAATGGGATTTTGAATGCTATTACATTTGCTAGATTAAGAATAATTCATTCATCCATAATCGAACCAGATAATCTGATTACATCATTAAAGGAAATATCTCAAAATCTATTGAGAAATAACTTACCACTACCGGCTAAACATTCAAGTATAGCCCAAGTTTTAGAAATCATTGAATTAGAAGCATTTCAAACAGAATACTGCGAAACATCTCTAATACATGGTCAAGGTTACAATGTCCAAAAACTGGAAGAAAACTTGTGGCTTATTCTAGTAACAGAGCCACTTCACATAACAATTCACTGCAAAGAAGCCAATACCAAAACCATTTTTGTAGACAAGAATTCAATCCTCAAGTTAACTACAAACTGCTATGCCTTTATTGGTGTCACTAAAGTCCAAGCAGAAACACGCTACATCATCGAAGTTTCACACAATCCACATCCAGTGATGATCAACTATAATTGCTGTTTACATATACCAGAAAAAGTTTTAGTTCAAGAACTGGAACCATTCAACCTTAATAATATGAATATGGACGATCTTTCATCAGCCAAGTACAAGATAGAACAATATATTAAAGATCTCGATGAACTTATAAATAATCTCTCATCGAAAGAAACATATCCTGGTTCACCGTTTCCACTATTGTAATTATTGTGATTCTAACAACCATCTATGTAATTTTCAAAATTATATTCCATAAGAAAACATCTCCAAATCCAGAGCCGGACTTGAAACCCAACGAGACATTACAAATAATTAAATCCATGATCTATAGAAGACGACCAAATCTACAGCCTGATGTCGAAACTATAGTGTAAAGGACCTTCTAAGTGAAGTGAAATTCTTTTCTTTTAAAAGTGAACATTTATTGACACTGTCATTTTTATTTTTATTTTTACCTTTTACATTTTTTATATATTTTTGTATACTCTTATTTTTACATTTTATTTTAATTTTTATTTTAACCAAAAAATTGCTGTATTACATCAATTTTTCTTTTATAAGGGGGAGCTGTTATATCCCAATATAATTCACCATATTCAATAATAACGATCAAGTCTCACAGGTGTCATATTTCAACGACACGTGTTTTATTATTTTTCTTTGTTCATATTTTCGTTCTCAGAGATAATGCTGACTTGCAGTTTTGCACTCTGGAACATTCTCAGAATTCAATACATTTTACATTCTCACATAATATGCAACTTTGCAATTCCCATACTCTGGAATATTCCATATTCTAAGAATATTGTAGTTTTATCAGAATATGCAAACTTGCAGATCCCATGCTCTAGAACTTGTAACGGACGAACCAAGCGTAAGTCACATGATGCTTAATCAGCATAAAATCACTATAAATACGATTGCACCTGGTTCCCCGAGGTTCTTGGTTCAAAATAAGCAGTAGCTCTCAGTTCACGTTGTTTTTCTTCATTTTTATTATTATATTTTTGCAACTTATAAATTATAATAAATATTATTATTTTTTAAAAAGTGAAGTCTTTAACTACAATATATATATATATATATATATATATATATATATATATATATATATATATCAAAATAAGAATGCTATTCACCTTTATGCTTTTATTTCATCGGATACAGTCATCCACTAGAAGCGGATCACGTGATTTTAAGCTTATTTGCTTTCGTCAGCGCCACTTAGATGGAAGCTATATCCGACGAAACAAAAGCAACTGAAAGATGTCATAGGTGCATGAACAACCTCTCAGTGGGACGCAATTCGCGCCACCTAGGTATTGATAGCTAGTTACGTTTAACGTAAAGTATATAATAAATATAAAGAGAACTATAATTCAGTTTGACTGAGATAGATATAATATCAAAATGAGAATGCTATTCACCATTATGCTTTTATTTCATCGGATATAGTCATCCATTAGAAGCGGATCACTTGATTTCAAGCTTATTTGTTTTCGTCAGTGCCACATAAGTGGAAGCTGTATCCGACGAAACACAAGCAACTGCAAGACGTCATAGGTGCATGACGACAACCCCTCAGTGGGACGCAATTCGCGCCACCTAGGTATTGATAGCTAGTTACGTTTAACGTTAAGTATATAATAAATATAAAGAGAACTATAATTCAGTATTACTGAGATAGATATAATATCAAAATGAGAATGCTATTCACCTTTATGTTTTTATTTCATCGGATATAGTCATCCATCTGGTATGTTTCACATTCATATTTATTTTGAAATCTTTAAATACTGAGCCATGTGAATGATAAAAGCAATATTTACCGATCGCAATACATTTTAACTATAAATATGCAAATCTTTGAACTTTTAGGGTAACTCTTATAGACCCAATATAAATTCTGTGTTACCCCAGCAAAGCTCGATCGCCCAGATATTATGTATTATACTGCACTATTTTATTTATTTATTGGTTTTCTTATTTTCTATACTGTATTATCGTAACTCGTCTTTATTTGCATGATTGTAATCAGCTATAATACTAAAATAAATTTAAAAACAAAAATGGTCATCCAAGAACTATGGATACAACAGTTGGACTGGGACAAACCTGTCACTAGAACAACAGCGGCATGTTGGCGGGGATTTCAGAAAAAGTTGCCAAATGTAGAGAAAATTCGAATTCCACGTTGGATTCAGTAGTTTGAAACTGGAAACCTCGAACTACATGGATTCTGTGACGCATCCGAAAAGGCCTACGGAGCGGTAGTTTACAGCAGAGTCTGCAAAAGCGGAAAGTGGATAACAAGGCTATAACTCGCAAAATCCACAGTTGCTCCAGTTAAAACAAGAACAACGCTACCCCGTCTAGAATTATGTGCTGCTGTTCTATTGGCCAAGCTCCTTAGTATCACAAAGGATGCTCTAGGAGTCGAACAAACAACCATTCACGCTTGGTCAGACTCTTACTCGGATGGATAAAAGGAGATATTACAAAATGAAAGACATTGTTGCCAAAATTAGGAACATCGCTCCTCTAGAATGCTGGAATCACGTAATAACCAAAGACAATCCAGCCGACGCAATTTTTGGAGGAATTGATCCAGATTATTTGGAAAAGTCTGGGATATGGTGGTTTGGCTTCAAGAGCCGTGCCAAAGTTCGAATTCAAATGAGCACATTCGTCAGCCTGAAGAAGAAACGAAGAAAAATACCTTGGCAGAAAATGATCAAACGCGTTCAGATGGTTGAATTTCCGTAAGAATATCAACTTCTAACCAAGAAGAAACCTATAAATAGAAATAGTACGATACAGCGCCAAGATCCGATTATTGGTGACTCGGGTCTACTTCGAGTCGGGGGAAGATTGCAACAATCATCATTGCAATTCGGACAGCATCTAATCTTGCTGCCTCATAAACATCACATTACAAAACTGGTGATAGGAGGCGCTCATCGCTGTACTCTACATGGAGGAGTACAAACATCCCTTGTGTACGCAAAACGCAAATTTTCTTCACATAAGTGTGTTAAATGCACTCGGTACTGTGGTCAAACAGCGGAACACAAATGGGACAATTGCTAGCTCAGCGAGTCAACCCTTCGCCCCCTTTCACCGAGACTGGCGTAGATTACGCAGGTCCCATTCAAATCAGAGCTCTCAAAGGAAGAGGCCACAAAGCTTACAAAGTATGTATCCTGTAATATTTGTATGCATGGTCACCAAAGCCATTCACATAGAAGCATTCTTAGCAGCCACCAGAAGATTTAATGCAAGACGAGGTCCATGTTCCCGCATCTACAGCGACAATGGGACGAACTTTGTTGAAGCTAGTCAAGTATTAGCTCAAAAATTAATAAATCTCACCAAATCCAATACTATACAAGACACCTTGATAAATGCTGGAACCGAATGGCACTTGATACCACACTCAATACCCCATTTCGGAGAATTGTGGGAAGCTGGCGTGAAATCGATGAAACATCATCTCCACCGAGTTATCGGTAACTCTACTCTGACTTTCGAGGAGCTAGCAACTGTAACGCAACAAATAGAGGCTTGCTTAAATTCACGACCTTTATACGCGTTAAAAAACGATGTAAATGATATGTTTGTTCCAACTCCAGGCCGCTTCTTAGTCGGACGCCCGTTAATCGCTCCACTGGATACAATTGAATACAATTGGGCTCCCAATTTCGGACTAAGATGGAAACTCACGCAGAAGATGAAAAAGGGCTTTTCGCAATCATGGACAAAAGTATTTGGCCGACTACAACAGAGATACAAGTGAAAGATTTCGGAGAAAAATCTACGGATAGGAACGCTAGTTCTTCAGAAAGAAGACCACGTTAAGCCCAGCTCCAGGCCGCTAGCTCATATATGTGACGTGCTGCCTGCGTGGGACGGGAAGGTTCGAGTTGCTACCATAAAAAAGGCAGACGGAACGACAATCAAACGACCAATACATAAACCGACTACCAATTCGTGAAGATGAGAAAAATGAGGACCGCATTTCCGTAAGCAATAATTTACTAATGAAAGAGAACAAGCCATCGAAGAAGCTAAAATTGCTAAGCAGATATTCAAAACTAAGTTACTTGGTGTTTCTTCTATTTACTTGCCCTTTTTTGTAGCACACCGGTTCTTGCTAACTCCACTATCGATCAACTACCACGAGGTTTATACGTGGAACACCTGGGCCAAGTGAACGCTGAAGGAGGAATGTTTAGACTTCAAACCAGAGTCAAGATTGAAGCCAACATCACCAACGTCTCAACAATTATTACACAGTTTCGTGATCTGAGCGATCAAAGTATCTTTCAGAAGACATGCACTGTATGCTGCTCACGAATTATCTTGTCGATCAGGCAAAGCACTTATCTTGTATTCTCAACAGTACCAATATCACCTATCAGATTCGAAGAAGAAGAGGAATGCTGGGAAAACTGATGATTGCGATTTTGGGGTAAATGAAGTTTACCGAGGGATCAACGACTTGGAGAGCAATCAAAAGGAACGAATAAAGGCATCCCACCATCAAACCAAAATCATGCTATGTACTCTCTCATCTCTGAACAACACAGAACAAAGGATGGCCAATCAACTAGATCGGTTCCGTATGAAGCTGAATCAAGGTCTTGCCGCCATCAATTCGATATCACATTGGTATATGTGGAGTCTTTGACATTCATTTCAATCATCAACTCTACGACGTGATGATGCCAGCCATGATTGAAGAAACCATCACAGCTTCAAACTAAAACAAACCAAAAGCTCCGTATTCCCTCTCACCCCTTAGTAAGAACGACATATGAACGGGAAGGAGATCATAACAACATCTGGGGCTACTTCGTAATTGTCGACGTGAACGAGTTCACCCTGCTACGAATTACTCCAACACCATTGAAAACCATAAATGATACCTTTTGGGAGTATGACGTTCCTTTAGACTACCTTGGCGTGGATTACGACAACCAATGTTACTTCAAATTGGCTGATGAAGACTTCAAAAGTTGCTACCACCCTTTGAAGCACAACTACGTGTATTTCCCTTGGTAATCAAAATTTATTTATTTGTTTATTTAGTTTAGTTACACTGCTCTACGGGAAAAACCTAACTACAGAGCAGTGGAATACCGTGGCATTAACAAATCGTAAAATAATTTACAAAATTTACAAAAATATGACATGTTTAGCTAGATGAAGAAATGAGACTTAATGTAAGGTATTGTACAAAAAAAATATGTCTATATCACAATTCATGGAATTAACAACGTTGCATATGGTATGAAGTGGAGAATTCTTCAGGATATTAGGGCGTGGTGTACTTAAATAGAAGGTATTTGGATTTCTGAGCTTATTCGTGGAATGTGAAAACAGAGTCTTTTTAGTAGTTCTGGGCAGTCAATTATATTATTTATTAATTTGTACGCAAAAATTATGCAATAATAATCCTGTCTTGTTTTTAAAGTAAAAAAACTATGCTGCTGTAACAAATCTGATTGTGATATACTAAAAGGAGGGTAAACACCATCAGCCTTAAAATTTAGGAACTTAAAAAATCGCCTTTGAACGGTTTCAATGCGGTTGACATGACATTCATAAAACGGGCTCCACACAACGGACGCATATTCTAATTCAGATCTTATAAAATCGTAATAAAGAGATTTTAATGTGGACACGTTCTTGAAATCACGAGAGGTTCTTACAATGAAACCATACAAGCGGTTGCCAGAAGCAATGATGGAATCAATGTGACTTTTAAAAGAAAGAGAAGAATCAAATATAACTCCAAGGTCAGTTAGTGTTTCAGGACCATTTAGGGAAATGTTGTCTATAGTGTAATTGAAAATATAAATATTTGTTTTAATACTAAAAGACATCACATTACATTTAGCTGGATTGAGGGACAAATTATTGCTTTTACACCAGCCGATTACCTGATTAAAATTAAAAGACAATTTTTCATCCAAGGATTTGATGGTGCAATACAGTTTCAAATCATCGGCAGATAACAAGTAGTTGACGTTTATACACTCGGAGATATCATTTATGAAAATGTTAAACAAGAGAGGACCGATTATTGATCCTTGAAATCCATTTTTTTGCACAAATTGTTTACGATCCTGTAAAAAAGAATGGAATAGCTTAACTAGGGAATCTGAGAGCCCAAATGCTATAAGCTTATTAAGAAGGATACCGTGGTCAAGCTTATCGAAAGCTTTCGAAAAATTTGTATAAATAATATCACTTTGAGTTCTATCCTCAATCGATCCAGCGATGTGCTCTGTAATTGTAATCAAGTTGGTAACTGTTAAACGCCCCTTCATGAAACCATACTGATAACTTGTGATTCTACTGTTAACATGCTATAGGGTAAAGTGGGGAGAGTTGGACCACCTTTTGAAAAACTATATATATCTTTTTTATTAACATAAATAAAAATTCATTCTAAACGGGAAATGATAACTTAAACTGAATAGTTCCTTCTGAGACAGTAGATGAAACCAATTGTGAAACTCTGGTTTAGAAAAAAATTATAAACAAAAACTTCAAATTGGTCCGTCTCTCCTGCTCATTGCAGGATAGATGGAGCTCCTAGGTCAGGAGAGATGGACCTCATTTCTGCCTCCTATTCTTTTTAGTGTCTTGAGCTTTGCAACTCTGGCACGTATCTTCGTAGGTCGTACAACTCTCATGTAGCCAGCGGTTACATATTGGACACTTTATCCAATCGTCCTTCTTCGTTGTTTCCTAATAATTTTCACCATATCCATCACACTGGTTTTCGTAATCAAGAATATCTTCATCACCGCTTGAGGAATCATCCAAAATTATATCAAAAGAGTCTGACGAGGAAGAGTCTCGCCTAAGTTTCTTTGGTCGTTTTCTAGTTCTTGGATCAGCTTTGGTCAGTTTTGTAGTCCTTGTTTTAGATTTCGTAAGTTTTTTCTTTGACAATTTCTGACGCCTCATCTCCATATGTTCCAGGGAAGTTAGAATGCACGTGAGATTGGCACGAACTTTTCTTGCGGCCTGTTTTATTATAACAGGTGAAGGTGACATAATATCAAGTACTGTTCCTAGTATTAAAGCATCTTCAGTGCCTTCCCGTCGATCTGGAAGATTCTGCGACTCCATCCCAGATGAATTTTGTCGAGACAATACTGGCGAAGTTGGAACTTTCTTGGGTGGAGAGTCCCTTACTGGGGCGTTTCTTTTCCGAGTGTACACGTTTGGCATTTTCTGCAACAATAAAAGAATAGGTCCATCTCTCCTCCAAACTGCTGGTCCATCTATCCTCCACTTGAGAGGACAGATGGACCTGGGAATTACTTCACACCGGAATATTCAAACACATTCTTTTTTTAGGTTAGGATTACATCAACACACGTGCGCGTCGATAAAACATATAAAATAGTCCCTGAAACTTACATGAACTTCACAAACTCACTTAGTAAGTCACACCCAAATAATTTTTCGCGGATCGAAAACCGATTTTTGCTTAATAAGTAAAAACAAATCCATAGATTACCACATTTTACTGTACCCTGTTGCGAACTGATGCTGGTGTTATAATGTAGCTAGATCAAGCATGCATTGCTCAAGTGATTTGCGCATATCGCAAGTGGTCCGTCTCTACGACTGGTCCAACTCTCCCCACTTTACCCTAAATATTTTTTTCTAATAGGATTTCAAAGACTTTAGCGTTATTGCATATTATGGAAATGGGTCGGTAGTTTGATACTTCATGTTTATCCCCTTTCTTAAATACTGGACAGACTTTCAATGTTCTCCAGATAGTTGGTATTTTCGTGATTTTCAAGCATGAATTGATAACAATGGATAATGGTCTTGCAAGAACGGTTGCACATTCTTTAATTAAAAAAGCAGGAAAGTGATCTGGTCCAGCAATTTGTTTAGGCTTAAGATATGTTAAGGCCTCATATACCTCATCTTCGGTGAAGCCATTTATGTGCAGATGAGGAATAAAAATATCGCTTTAGCTCAGAGTAAACGGAGTGGATGTGGCATATGATTTACAGAAAAAATCAGCAAATGAATTCAGAATTGCATGTGGGTTATCCAAGAAAGTATTTTCGTATGACATCACTTGCGGGATTTCAGAGGAGTTTTTTTTACTGTTTACAAAAGACCGAAATTTAGAAGGATTACTAGAAATTTGTTGGATTGGTTAACGAATTAATTATATGACAAATCAATTTCACGATTTATATCAGCTCTGATTCGCTTAAATTATGTGTATGCAAACATATCATTTTCTCGTTTATATTGTTTCCACAAACTATGTTTAATTTTCAGTTTCTTAATAATTTTACCATTAAACCATGGAGGATAAGTGTTTTTTGATTTCACGGAGTATTTAGTGCAACATTCATCCAATAGTTTATAAAGCTTATTGTAAAAATATGTACAGGCGTTTTCAGGGTCATTAAATGTTTCTAAGAATGTCCAATTAATAGTTGTCATTAGTTCATACATAACTGGAAAGTTGGCTTTCCTAAAATTATAAAAATTCTGGAAAGAGCTCTCCAAATTATTTTTACGATTAGTTTTTAAATCCAGTGTGCAGGTTATGTCCAAGGCTGGATGGTGTTTATCCTCCGATACAAATGGAGCAGGCGACTTTTCAACGCGACATGTGTCTTTATAAAAGACTAGGTCTAAGAGTTTATCGCAATCATCCACCACCAAGTTACACTGATTCAATTCCAAAAATTCTGCAAAATCTGAAATAACAGAGATTTCTCTATTAGCTGGTTTAACATTATTTAGAAAACCTGCAATATCTGGAACAATAAAATCACCAAAAATGATATTATTACTATTTTGCAAAATATTTAACGATTCCAAAGCTTCAAAAAAATGTTCAAATTCAGTAAAAGGAGTTCTTGCTGGTATATATAGATTTAATAAATAAAATTCTAATTTTCACTAGTACTAAGTCAATAAATCTGAAAATAGGAAAGTTAAAATCATCTAGATTAACCTGTTGTGACAAAAAATCATTATATTCTACAATAAGTACACCGCTGAACTTAGAGGTATTACTAAGTAAAAAAGTTACGATTCACTCTGTAGATATTAAATTTACTTGGGAATAATTCCGAATCATCAACCGACGAATCAAGCCACGTCTTTGTAAGTGCAAAAAATTGATAATTACTTTGAGCAACTGCATTAAAAACTTGTACCGTTTTGGTTAGTAAGAGTATCGAGAACAGCCCCAGTTGCTCAATAGACGTGATCTACCAGAGAACAGAAAGCAGTTCTCTCTCCTGCACAGTGGTCGTACGCCGAATCAAAGGAGTATTCTTGAAGCAGCTCTATATGAGGAACGCGTGGACCTACATGAAAGAGGCACCGCCAGCTATGGGCAATGCCTCAGAGTTTGTCCCATCTGTTTTGCCCAAAGTGCAAGAGAATCTGATAACCTTAATAAATTAGTGATAAAGAGTTACAGATTAGCCAGAGCCTCAAGGAGACCCATTGAAAGACCCTGAGTCACCATCCAGTGCTGACCAGCGTTGGAACCACCATCCTGATCTGAATTGTCGGCTTTGTGATATGGGGCACATACAGCATTATCAAGAGAATCACATCTTAAAGACCATCTCCATCGCAAGAAGAAACTATCACCAACATAGAGATGGGTCCAATCAGAGGTGCTGTTGAGGACAACATCAATTCAAGCCCAACATTCGCAACACAGGCAGCAGGAAGAAAATCATTCCGGCTAGCTGCGCTATGGCCTCCTGAGAGACACCAGAGTATCTAATTAACATTTCATTGAACTTATTTCTAATTAGTTAATTTATTTGTACATATCAAACCAAATTTCCAAGTTCATTAACCAGGTCGCGGTTGTTGCTTACTATGCAGAAGTGGCAACGCGCGATACTTCTATTTTTGCGATTTGTACATTTTTGTAGGTCGTTGACCGATTTAGCCTAGCTTATTTGACTGTTTCAATACGTTCTATTTTTTATAATAAAATTCAGAATTCGCTTGAACGTCGAGCCGTTAACATCATTATTACTATACCCAGTGTCAGTGAATATCTCAACCCTGCTTCTGACTTGGAGCAATGAAACTTCCTGTTTCAATCTATTGGATCTACAGTCCATCTGTCAAACTTCCTGTTTGAATCAACGATTATCTGGTCGGACGAGAGTATTGTAACAAATAATGAAATCTTTAACCTGCGAAATACTCATTATTGATCAAGAGACAATCCCCGGGTACACCGAACGGCTAGACATCAACATCGTTCTGGTTTTAATATGTGGTTGGGGATTTTTCGAGCACGTTTAATATGCCCTTTTTACAATGATTCTTTTACCTCGGAGAGATACCTCAACTTATTGGAGAATGGTTTGGAAGAAGCCTTGGACAACTAACCGATTGCAAAGGTTAGAATCTGTTGGTTGCAACAGGACGGTGCACCCGTGCAAAACGCCCTAATCGTGCGCGAGTACATATCAGACGAATTTCCGAGAAGATGGATAGGTAAACAGTTCCGTGGCCTGCCGCCGTTTGCCAGACATCACTCCACTCTTGTTTTTTTTTGGGGGGGGGGGTTATTGCAAAAATTATGTTTACCGGTGTGTTTTTGCATCTGAAGATCAACTGAAAAAACTAGTTCATGGAGCATTCGAAAATACTATACCTGATACGTTGAGAAGCTCTATTAATTCGATTTCTTTGTTTGAAAACTCTCTATAGTCTACGCTAATATTTTTTGTTGTAAATAGTCTTTAATTAATTATAACGTATCTTATTAGAGTTTTAAAATCTTCAATAACGTTTTTTCAATTTAATTTCCTTAAACACAAGATCTTAATTCATAATATTGAATGAAAGAAATAATCAAACATTTTAACAACAGAAATTATTTATCATTTCAGCGCCTACTACACCAAAACGTTCTAAATTCAATAAATAGCCGTTTTCTCTAATTTAGATAATGTAGAATCATATTGTGCCATACATCGTTGTATTCGTAATAAGAAATGCTATTTAATACAGGGTGTACTATTTTTACGGAACATATAAAAAAAAGTTGATGATGATTTTTCCGAAACGAAACGTCGTACTGAAAAACTCTCAACGTTGTCTTCTAGTGCTCAAAAAGTGGCAATTAGAAAGTTTCTCTTGTTTCTTTATATCTCGGTTAATAACATGAGAAAAACTTAAAAACGAAATCAACCAATTTCGTTCTTTGACATTTCTTCGGAATGAAGCGAAATTGATCAGTTTTCTCAACAGCATGTCATTAACCCTCAAGTAACGCAACTTTTCTCTAATTTAACCATCTTCGTGTCTATTATGGTTTCCGAGATCCCAATGATAGACATCCTTATCTTGGACCCACGTATATATATATATATATATATATATATATATATATATATATATATATATATGTTATATTGGATTATATGATGACGTAACTTCTATAACAGACATTGTTGCATGACCTATATTGTATAAACGAAATTTGATGACAATGAATCTGGTACTCACACCAGTAATCATCTTAGTACATAAGTAACTTAGTTAATATAATAATTTCTGTAACTTATAACTTTCAATAAATAAAGTGTAAAATTGTTTTTAAAAAGTAAATTTCAAATAAAAAGATATAAAAATGGAGCAGTCAGTAGGATACTCTCTACACGAATAGAACACGAGAATTCTAACTATTTGTGGTGATTTCCAAATCTTCAAGAGAAGAGAACCTCAAGAAAAATTAAGAAACCACTACCAGTGTAATTCTTCAGAGCGAGAAGACGGTCTCTCCGGCATCAAGGAACACGCAGACGCTGACCTGGTGTAACACAGTTCACAGAGGAAAGATCTCATCTCCCGCTGACGAATGAAGAATTTGCTGTAATTACAGAGAATCATCACGTTTATTATTATTATTGTTGCAATTGATAATCGATTATTTCGGTTTTCCCAAATTGTTATTTTATATTGTCATAATCCCAAATTATATCACGCACCATGGTTGAAACAAGAAGCCAAGCCGGTGATTCAGACAATAACCAAAATCAAAACCCCATCCAACATGTAATAACTGAACCATACAAATTATCGGAGATTTTCTCAATTATTCCCGATTTCGATGGAAATCAAATCAAGCTCACAACATTTTTAAACGCTTGCAATATCGCTTTTCAAATGGCTGTTGGCGATCAGAAAAATCTGCTCGTTCTACATATAAAGAACAAACTTAGAGGTAGAGCCGCGGAATTAATTAATTCACGCAACCCAGATTCATGGGACGAAATCAAGTCACTCTTAGATGCTCACTTTGGCGACTCAAGGGATCTTACCGCTTTGATTCAAGATCTTCAAAGAATTAGACAGTTACCTGGTGAATCGCCCATAACTTTCGTCGCGAGATTACAAACGCACGAGGCAAAAATTCATGCTTCCATTAGAAAGCAGAATTTAACTAACATCGAAAAGACAGCTCAAATTCAAGTTACTGATTCAATGGTACTTAACACCCTACTAACCGGTCTAGATCCGAATCTTGGACAAATAATCCGAGCTAGTGACCCAACCGATATGCTTTCAGCAATAAATCGGATCCGTCGAGAGCTGCAATTATCTTATTTTGAACAACAAAAATATCAAAATAGAAACCAATTGTCAGTCAATATTAAGAAACCAAACTTACATTCACAAATTAAACAATGTTCATATTGCAAACGGAACGGTCATACTTATAATGAGTGTATTAGTAGGCAAAGTCAACATAACCTTTTAGACCCCAATTCCAAAATCGACCCCAGTTTCAAAATCGATCACAATTTCAAGTACGACCACAACAAAACCAAATTCCCCAGAACAGACCATCGATAATTAGGCCAAACCCTAGCTTTCATAGACCTTCAGCAATTCAACCAAATCCCAATTTTAATAATTCCCAAAATAGAGCACATCACTTGAACCCACAAGAGTATACACAACGAGAATATTATCAAAACGATTATTACGACCCAGCGTATCAATCATACAACCATAATTACCACAGTGATTATAATAATTACGGAACCATCATACTCTTACGAAGAAATCCCCCAATCTTTACAACCTCAAGATTTTCAAACACCCCAAACACAAGACCAACCCCCAGGACACAATCTTATCCAAGATCCGATATCAGAGATTTCAACGAAAACCAGAAAACTGACTCTGACGGACGAGACACCACTAGAACACAACTTTGCGTAAAACAATTGTTAACTGTAAATTCGAGAAACTTATTTTATATGAAAGATGCAACAGATACATTTAAAATTTTGATAGATAGTGGAGCTGGAATTTCAATCTTTAAGCCAAACACTTGTAAAAATTATAAAAGACGACAAAAAGAAAATATCGTAATTCAAGGAATAACAACTGAAAAGGTTCCTATAACAGAATCAGTACTTATACCTTTTGGCATAAACGACCCTCATAAAGTCTATATATATGCAACTTAGATATCGACTTTGACGGTTTACCTGGCTCCGATTTTCTTCAAAAATATGATTGTGTATTGGACATAAAAAATAAGCAACTCATTACAAACTTTAAAACCATACCTCTTTACCAAGTTAATAATGATAATTGTAGTGAAACGCAGAACACAATTCCCACGAATAAAATAACAATTCCACCCCGAACAGAACAAGTCTTCATACTTAAAACAAATAAGCTAGCTAACACACAGGCAGTGTTATTAAGGCAAGAAATCGAAAGAGTTTTCATTCCAAACTCTATAGTTAAGACAGATAAGAATGGAGAATTTCTTGTGCCAATCTTGAACGCCAATGCCATTGATAAGACTATTGTATTTTCTGAACTAGAATTCGATTTATACGAAGACGAAAATAATTTCAGTATATGTAACATCAACACCAATACAGACTACGAACATACCGACAGACGATACGAAATTATGAATCAGCTTAGATTAGAACATCTCAACGACGAAGAGAAAGAAAACATCACTCAACTTTACTAACTTTTACTAACGAAGTTAAACATAACATAGAGACAAATAATTCTAAACCCATTTACACCAAGTCCTACCGCTATCCACATATTCATAAGCAGGAAGTTAAATCCCAAATTTCCAAGATGCTAGAGCAAGGAATCATAAGACCATCCAATTCACCCTGGTCTTCCCCCGTATGGGTTGTGCCCAAAAAAATGGACGCCTCCGGGAAACAGAAATGGAGAGTCGTAGTGGACTATAGGAAACTGAATGACGTGACAGTTGGTGACAAATACCCCCTTCCGAACTTATCAGATCTCCTAGACCAACTTGGTAAGTGCCAATATTTCACTACGCTCGATCTATCATCGGGTTTCCACCAAATAGAGATTAACCCTAAGGATATTCCAAAAACAGCCTTTAATGTCGAGAATGGACACTTCGAATTTGTTCGAATGCCATTCGGTCTTAAGAATGCCCCCTCTACATTTCAGCGCGTCATTGATAATATTCTTTTAGGAATCCAAAACGAAAGATGCCTCGTCTACATGGACGACATAATAATATATTCACCAACTATCCATGAATACATTGCACGTCTAAAAGAAGTATTCACCCGCCTTAAGAAAGCTAACCTTCAAATCCAGCCAGACAAGTGCGAATTCTTAAGAAAAGAAGTTTCGTACTTAGGTCACTTGATTACGAAAGAAGGCGTTAAGCCAAATCCCCAGAAAATCTAATGCATTCAGAACTTCCCTCAACCCCGAAATCAAAAAGAGATTAAATCATTTCTTGGCTTAGCTGGATATTATCGCAGATTCATTCCGAACTTCTCTAAGATCTCAAAACCTCTAACTGAATTATTAAAAAAAGACGTCACCTTCAATTTTAACCAGAATGTTTAGAATCCTTTAACGAATTAAAACAAGCCCTTACTTCAAGCCCCATCTTATTGTACCCAAACTTCGAAGAACCTTTTATATTAACGACCGACGCTAGTGCCTTCGCGATTAGTTCAGTCCTTTCATAAGGTCCCCCTTCTAAAGATCTCCCAATTGCCTATGCGTCAAGAACTCTTTGCAAGTCTGAAGCAAACTTTTCAACTATCGAACGAGAGCTTCTAGCGATACTTTGGTCTGTAAAACACTTTAGACCATACCTTTATGGAAGAAAGTTCATTCTTATCACCGACCACAGGCTCCTTACGTGGCTTTCTTTATAAAAGACCCAGGTAGCCGTTTAATTCGTTGGCGACTTAAATTAGAGGAATACGACTACGAAATTCGCTATAAACCTGGTCGTATTAATAAAAACGCAAATGCATTATCTAGGATTAAAGTCAATCACATAAAAGAGTGCCTCAAATTTCAAGAAAGACTATCCCAATATTCTATACTTCCTACCAACGAAACAGACGACGAAGTCGATCAAACGATAGACATTTCTAACGAACGCATTTGCGAAGAATTTAAGACATTTGTAGAATTGTATAAGACGACTTCACTGATAGACTACTCTAAGATAGAATATACTAATAACCAACTTCTGAACAAAACAAATAAAAACATCATCAGCTTTTTTCAACAAAATAAGCTTAAAGACACCCATTATAAAATAATAGATGACATATTCCAAGACAATACAGAGTTTACGGATAATGAAGTAAATATACTTACTCGTAAAACCATCCAAAATAGAAAATATTTCATTATACCAATGCCTTACGATCCGAATTTTGTCAGTGAACATCTTTTTACAGCCTTGTATAAAAGTCAACAAGAGCTCACCCCGTCCACAACATATTTCGTTGAGAATAACCCCGACATCCCAGCTATAGAAATGCTTTCATTTATATTTTCCGAGAAAGAAATAAATTTTAAAATTTGTCAAGATCTTGTAAGGATCCCCGATGAAGACGAAAAGCCAATTATTCTTGACCAATATCATAAAGGTAAAACCCATCTCCACCGAGGTATTAACGAAACCATTCGTAGAATAAGAAAGAAATATAATTGGCCTGGAATCACAAAAGACGTCGAAAAATTCATCAAAACCTGCGACACCTGTCAAAAGATCAAAACTTGTAGAAAAAATTTAGATAGTCCCCTCGTCATAACAGAAACCCCAAGATCCCCATTCGAAAGAATTAATATCGACATTTTAGAAATTCCATGAAGGACCTACATACTAACGATACGTGACGAATTGACAAAATTTTCGCAAGCTGACTACCAGACATATCTGCAAAAAGCGTAACCAATACACTGCTACTGTATTTCCAACACTTTGGTACCCCTATAAGAATTCACTGTGATACGGAAGAGAATTCAACAACAGTTTATTTAGGGACTTATGCAGTTTATTTGACATTAAGCTCACACACTCCAGCGTTGGACACCCACAATCTAACGGCTCCATTGAAAGGTTTCATGCAACTCTTCTCGAAATGATAAGAGCCCATGTAACAGATCACCCTAACGAACACCCCCTGATAGTACTACCTTATGCAATTATATGCTATAACCGATCTGTTAACAAAACCCACGGTTTCTCACCGTATGAGCTTGTTTTCGGTCACACAGCCAGCAGACCACCTGAGAATACATACAATCATAAAGAACTAATAACTAAATACGTCCGAGATCTTAATAATAGGATTTCGTATTACTACAGTTTAGCACGAAAACGCACAGAAGCACAAAAAGAGAAAGCTAAAGAACGTTTCGATAGACATGTTTGAGACAATACTAACAAATATAACATCGGAGATAAAGTTTACATTAGGGAATCCCAAATTAAAGACAAGTTACAAAACAAATTCAACGGACCTTTCACAATACAAGAGATTTACAACAATTCAGCTACTCTCATTAACGCCAACACTAACCAAAAGACAAAAGTTAACTTCGACAGAATGAAACCCTATTTAGAGCCTTAATTAATTTTCAGGGTTATCCTGCTGTTCGGATCAGCATATTGCCAATACAACATCGAACCGATCAAAAACACATTAGGTATCTATTATCACGACGAGACAAAAACTTACCATAACGAACAACCACTGGACCTTATTAGTGCACAAAAACATCACAATTCAGCTACTCTCATTAACGCCAACACTAACCAAAAGACAAAAGTTAACTTCGACAGAATGAAACCCTATTTAGAGCCTTAATTAATTTTCAGGGTTATCCTGCTGTTCGGATCAGCATTTTGCCAATACAACATCGAACCGATCAAAAACACATTAGGTATCGATTATCACGACGAGACAAAACTTACCATAACGAACAACCACTGGACCTTATTAGTGCACAAAAACATCACACTCCTACTTCAGGTATTCAAACACAACACAAGAACGAATCAATTCTCAATAAAGATCTCAGCAAGATCGAAAGAGCAATCCACCAGTTGTCTGATAAGTTAGTACTGATTAATGGCCAACTGAAATTCTTTGAAATCTGCGAAAAACTAATGGAAAGCTACATCTATCTAGAAGAAAACCTTAAATCTTGAATGCCATAACATTTGCGAGATTGAATATAATACATTCTTCTATAATATCACCCGATAGTTTGATTGGTTCTCTTGAACAAATATCACAAAATTTAATAAAAAAAAACACTTACCGCTTCCAGTTAAATACTCAAGCATTGCTGAATAATTAAGAATCATATATCTAGAAGCAATTCAAAAAAAATCTGATTTGGTATTTGTTCTGAATATCCCTCTAACTGAACAAAAAAGCTACACCTTATTCCATTTATATCCAATCCCAATTTATGATAATAGAACTGGTTTTTACCATTTATTATCATTTTCAAATAAATACATTGCGCATGACGATGATTCTCTCACTTACATAAGCATTAAAGACATTAGTGTGTGTAAACAAGTAGCCCCACAACAGAAACTGACTTCTATCATTTATAGTCAGGCATATAATGTCCAAAAACTAGAAGAAAATGTATGGCTGATAGTTTTATCAGAACCTATACATGCAACTGTAAACTGTGCTAACATCAACGAAAATATTGTAATTAATCAAAATTCGATACTGTCACTAAATCAAAATTGTTATGCATTCATTGGCATGACAAAAATCCAAGCAAGAACGAAAAGAATCCTGGATATTTCACGAAATCCTCATTGATAGACTACAAATGTTGTGAAAACATTCCAAATAACGTCAAATTAGAAGATCTAACACCTTTAAAATTGAACGATTTGAACCTCGATGATTTAGCAGTATCTAAACACAAACTGGAAATAAACACAAACTGGAAAGGTACTCCGAAGACCTAGACGACCTCATCAATAAGCCTTTTGCAGAAAGAAATATTTCTTGGTTTTCATATCTAACCATAACTTTAATAAGTCTCATAATCTTCTATATTTACCTCAAATGCAAAAGAATGGATCCCATTTCCTAGAAGAAAACCTTCAGCCCATGATGAGCAAAATCCAACAAAGGAATTCCACGAATCCCAAACTTTATCCTACGAAGAAGACCACCCCTGCAAACCGAAGAAGGAAAAGAAGAAGAAGCCTAACTTTAGATTTAAGCTTTTTGTAATTTATGTTAAGCAATACTTGATCAAAAATTGCTGTATAACACCAATTTTTTATATATGGGATTAGTTTTTATATTAGATTATATGATGACGTAACTTCTATAACAGACATTGTTGCATGACTGGTATTGTATAAACGGAATTTGATGACAATGCATCTGGTACTTGCTAATCTTGATATTCAACTCTGCAAGATACAGCACCAACAACAAAGTTGCAACCACCCATACTGTCTCTCCTGACACGTAGGGTTGTAATTTCATTTCAACATTTCAACAGCCTCACACAAATTGCAAACTCTACATTTTTTATACTATAAAGTAGGAGCAACTTTCGCGCTCGAGATATAATATACTTATTATCACACCAGTAATCATCTTAGTACATAAGTAACTTAGTTAATATAATAATTTCTGTAACTTATAACTTTCAATAAATAAAGTGTAAAATTGTTTTTAAAAAGTAAATTTAAATAAAAAGATATAATATAGATATATATTTATATCAAAATGAGAATGCTATTCACCATTATGCTTTTATTTCATCGGATACAGTCATCCACTAGAAGTGGATCACGTGATTTCAAGCTTATTTGCTTTCGTCAGTGCCACATAAGTGGAAGCTATATCCGACCTCTCAGTGGGACGCAATTCGCGCCACCTATGTATTGATAGCTAGTTACGGTTAACGTAAAGTAAATAATAAATATAAAGAGAACTATAATTCAGTATTACTGAGATAGATATAATATCAAAATGAGAATGCTATTCACCTTTATGCTTTTAAGTTTGTTGGTAACCGTGAGAGCGACATCTAGATCTCACTTGTCTCGGTTAAACATGGCTGTTCATTTCCAGTTGTTGCAAGTGCAATGAAACGCGAAGAAGTTTGAAATGTGTACTTTGTGGTTAGATGAGGCGAGATTTTTGTACAATACCTAAAAAGCTCTAGATGATTCCAGTGTTGTTTTCGTTATTTCTGGAGGTTATTTCTCAATATATGGCTTCGAGAATAGACCAGGACTTATTTTCGTTGCCCTTGATGTCTCCCGTATTTTCTGGAATGTTTGTGAGTGTGTATAGTTCATTTGTGAGTGTAGTTTATTATTCGGGTAAGTCTTCACGTTACAATATGATAAAATAGATTTTTGTTGGGGATGCAGTCATTTAATAAATAAAATTCTTTGGATTATGCCAAGCTTTCGAGAATGTTTATTCTCTTTGTCAGGGCAAAATTCGTGAATTTAGATAAAATTAACCACAAACAGGAAAGATTTCATAGCCATCAATCAGAAATGTCATTAGAAAGATGTTCTTCAGTTCCTTTTTTTAGATTAAAGTATACTCTTTGTTCTTAATCTAAGCTTTCGAAACTTTATTTTTGTTTCATCATCAGGGAAACTACAGAGAAAATTAATATAAAACTTATTGCATAATTAAAATTAAAATTATCTTATGACTTACAGTACGTGAGGTTAATTAAAGTTGACAACATTTAAAAATATAGGACGTTATAACACATTATTAAGAAACTAATTGTTGAATACTTTAAATTATAACGATTAAATAAAATGATTTTCTTAGATTAGTTTACATGGGAGACAGCTGACACATTTTGACATTATAAGTCGATGATGGAACAATTTAGAATAAACAGATACAGGATAAATCAATTGTCCAGCTGGCCATCACCAAACAGTGAGAATGGAAAGGTTAATAAATATGTCTATATAACGCTTAATTTTTGATCAGATTTTTTGTTAATAGTATTTATGTGTCTGTTAATATGATACATTTCTAGCGTCCGTCTTTTAGTCAAATTATTCTCTCTACCTAAAATATTTGGTTGATGATAAGCAATGGAATGTTTTGTTTCATGTACATGTGATGCTAGTGCACACCTATCATGATGTTTGCGTTCGTCGCTTTTATGACAACTAATTCTGTTTTTTAGCAATTGTGATGTTTGCCCTATGTAACTTCTATTGCAGTCCATGCATTTTAATTGATATATCACATTTGGTTGATATAAAGGCGGTGTTTTGTCTTTAATTTTTGTGAAGAGGGATGAAACTTTCTTTATACTTTTTGTAGTTATTTCAATATTCTCATTCCGTAGCACTCTCCTTATTTTTAGCGTGAGGCCGTCTATACTTGGCAGAGTGTAGTAACGTAGTGTCTGTCTGGATGTCAGCAATCATTTTTTCTGATTGCTGACTATGAAATCTTTCCTGATTGTGGTTAATTTTATATAAATTCACGAATTTTGCCCCGACGAAGAGAATAAACATTCTCGAAAGCTTGGCATAATCCAAAGAATTTTATTTATTAAATGACTGCATCCCCAACAAAAATCTATTTTATTAAATAATAAACCAGTCAAGAATTCAGAATCTAATATATATATATATATATATATATATATATATATATATATATATATATATATATAATAACTTATAAAGTTAAATGCATAATAACAAATGTTTGTAGCTGGTAAATTTCATTAATCTCACGATTTTTGTCCCGATGAAGGTAACAAGCGTTACCGAAAGCTCGACATTGATTAAAGAGTTTTAATTTTATTGGCATTTTGACTGCAACCCCAATCATTAAAAATTCATCTATATATATATATATATATATATATATATATATATATATATATATATATATAACACTTTAATTAATGCCGAGCTTTCGGTAACGCTTGTTACCTTCATCAGGACAAACTAAAATAACGAACAAATTTATTATAACGAAAAATATTAATTATATGAACTACTTACAATCGTGAAATTAATGAAATTTACCAGCTACAAACATTTGTTATTATGCATTTAACTTTATGATTGACTTTTTTAAGTTTCATAATTACAAGTTACTATGGAATTACGCATACTAAGATGAATCTATGTATGTAGCTAATAAAGATGGAACACACTTCAGAAGTTAATCACAGGAAGTATCATTTAAAAAATGGATATAATATAAAAATATGGCATTATCTTGTATAATATGAAACAATATATTAATTTAGAGAAACATCAGATGGCACATTACGATAATTAGCATTATATAATTTTAAAATATATGAGTAAATGGAACTAAGTCCAATTTTATCCTAACGTTTATTCATAACGTTTGTTTCTTTTTGAATATGAATCATTTCCAAGAAACTTCGTTTAAAAATGTTCCTTTCAGAACATAGAACAATTGAGTTATCAAAATCTACAGTGTGCTTTTTGTTTATGGCATGTTCGGTCAAGGCACATGACAGCTTTTTACATCTTATATCACTTTTATGAGACGTACTTCTTCCTAATAATTTCCTAGAAGTTTGACCTATATATGATAAATCACAATCATTACATTTGATATCATATACTATTCCAGATTTTTCTGTTGTTTTTAAAGGTGTTTTTACTTTTGAAAATAAATTAGAAACTACTTTTATACTCTCTTTTGCAAATGTAATATTATATCATTTAAAAACATTATTAAGTTTATTGGTTAATTCATCAATAAAATAGAGAGAACAGTATATAGGAAGAGTATTTGAGCGAGGTTGTGATTGATCAATAATATTATTTTCATTTAAAGATATTTCCAAAATTCTATCAACATTATTTAAGTTAGGTTAGGTTAGGTTAGGTTAGGACTTCAATAGATAAAATGTCTTTTCATTTTATCTATTGAAGTCTGTATGAGTTCATCTAAAACATAATTAACAAGAATAGGTGATATTGTAGATCCCATTGGTGTACCAAATATTTGCTTATATGTTTCATTAAAAATAAGGACATTAGAATCGAAAATAAATTCAAGAACTATATTGAATATTTCAAAGTTTAGTGATCAATAGTTTTTTATATCATCCCATTTTCTTCTAAGACAATCTAAAATTACTGGAAAAGGTAAATTTGTGAATAGGGATACCACATCAAAACTAACAAGGATATAATTAAGTGGAATCTTATATCCATTTATGAATTCACTAAAATGAAAGGAATCTTTTATATAGAGATCATTATCAGAGATCATAAAGTTAAATGCATAATAACAAATGTTTGTAGCTGGTAAATTTCATTAATCTCACGATTGTAAGTAGTTCATATTATTAATATTTTTCGTTATAATTAATTTGTTCGTTATTTTAGTTTGTCCTGATGAAGGTAACAAGCGTTATCGAAAGCTCGACATTGATTAAAGAGTTTTAATTTTATTGGCATTTTGACTGCAACCCCAATCATTAAAAATTCATCATTAATTAGACAGTCAGGAATTCACAATTCATATGAAATACACTATGGGGTTTTATATTGACATTCAACATCGTTATGGAACTGCCGTCGTAAGTTTATTGAAACAGTTGGCCAATATTAACACCAAATTGGCAGCTCTACAAAACAGAAAAGTTTTTCTACTGAAATGCAGATCTCTCAGTCTCTTCCCCGATTACATTGGAAATAGAATCAGAGCTATTGACACGATGATTGGACACACAAGAGGTAGAACAGGTCTGAAAATTCAAAATTTCAACGTCAAACTGAAGAAAGACATTTTGAATATAGAAATTAAAGTAACTTTTAGTAACATTAATTTATTTGAAAAAGAATTAGATTCAGTTATAAAGAAAACCAGATTAACATTGCCTTTAAATATCGTTAGCGAATATAGTCGAAGACTTTCTGTTAAATATAATCAAAAGTTTAAGAAAATTAAAGATAAGAACGTCAGAAAATTGAATAATTTGAAGGATCAGACAATTTCTAAAATTAAAACCAATCCTAAATGGTTGAAAAATTTAACAAAAATTGCATTGGCAGATGACACTAAACTAATTCTGTCATTAGGTCCAAAATTTTCAATTCCACCTTCTATTAAAGATAATAATATCCCATATATGCTGTCAGACCTTGAATTTATTCTTCAGAAAATTAATACAAATTACAAAGATTTAATTAGAGCTAGATATACAAATATTATAACAAATTTCTATCATAAGTATAATAAAAATTCACATGTTATGAAAAATAAATTTGATAGATGTCATTCTTTTCTTAAACAACATCCCGAATTAATAGTTATACGAAGTGATAAAGGTAATGTTAACGATTATATTCAGAAAAGTCAAGAATTATTAAATAATACAAAATAATATAAAAAACTAAATAATAATTCTACGTATACATTGCAGCCTAAGGCTAATAAAATTGTATCAAAATTAAAGAATGATGGCATAATCGATCAAGTTATGAGTGAAAAACTAAATTGTTACAACTCAAAAACACCGAGATTTTATGCTTTACCTAAAATTCATAAACAAAATCTAGCAATGAGACCTATCGTTTCATCAATTGATGCTCCAAACGACAATTTAGCTTCTTTTATAACAGACATATTAACACTAATAATGATCTCTATATAAAAGATTCCTTTCATTTTAGTGAATTCATAAATGGATATAAGATTTCACTTAACTATATCCTTGTTAGTTTTGATGTGGTATCCCTATTCACAAATTTACCTTTTCCAGTAATTTTAGATTGTCTTGAAAATGGGATGATATAAAAAACTAGTGTTCACTAAACTTTGAAATATTCAATATAGTTCTTGAATTTATTTTCGATTCTAATGTCCTTATTTTTAATGAAACATATTAAATGCAAATATTTGGTACACCAATGGGATCTACAATATCACCTATTCTTGTTAATTATGTTTTAGATGAACTCATACAAACTTCAATAGATAAAATATCTTTTCCGATACCATTTATCAAAAGATATGTGGATGATTTAATATTTGCCTCACCATCAGATAAAATTAATGAAACCTTAGGTATCTTTCACAATTATAATGAATATCTTCAATTCACTGTTGAAGTAGAACAGGAGCAAAGTCTTCCTTTCTTAGATATGAAAGTTTGTAGGGATAATACAGGCTTACTACGAACAAAGTGGTATAGAAAACCATATTGTAGCAATAGGTATATAAACTACCACTCCATTTACTCATATATTTTAAAATTATATAATGATAATTATCGTTATGTGCTATCTGATATTTCTCTAAATTAATATATTGTTTCATATTATACATAATGCTATATTTTTATATTATATCCATTTTTTAAACAATATTTCCTGTGATTAACTTCTGAAGTATGTCCCATCTTTATTAGCTACATACATAGATTGATCTTAGTATGCGTAATTCCATAGTAACTTGTAATTATGAAACTTAAAAAAGTCAATCATAAAGTTAAATGCATAATAACAAATGTTTGTAGCTGGTAAATTTCATTAATCTCACGATTGTAAGTAGTTCATATTATTAATATTTTTCGTTATAATTAATTTGTTCGTTATTTTAGTTTGTCCTCATGAAGGTAACAAGCGTTACCGAAAGCTCGACATTGATTAAAGAGTTTTAATTTTATTGACATTTTGACTGCAACCTCAATCATTAAAAATTCATCATTAATTAGACAGTCAAGAATTCACAATTCATTTTATATATATATATATATATATATATAAATTGTTTGTAAATAAACTCCTCCGAAACGGCTTTTTTTGAACGTATTATTTTGTTCCTATTTTCTTATGATTTGGTATTTAAAAATACATATAACCCTTAACCCTTACTTTTCACATTTTTACAACCAACCCCCATTTATTAATAGCAATATTAGTACTGTTATATTCTTTTCTCAGTGGTCGATAACTGACCAATTATCAATCGATCAGTAATCCCCGCGTCTACCTGTGTCACTTCTCAACCGGCAAACAACTCGAAGTAAGGATGGCGACGAAGCCGGTCTTCTGTCTTTCTCACTCAATAAGCTATCTCTCACTCGCTACTCGCTACACAGCGACCATTAATATTGTTTGCGCATCGATCGTAGCCGTAACACTTATAATTATCATTTTAATTTCTCAGGGCAACTCTCATGTTAATAATTATATTCAAATAGTAAATTTATCATCAACATTGTGGAAATCAATTTAAATTAAAAGAGAAATATATACGTGTGTTATGACTGTAAAAGGTAGGTAAAATAATAAAAGAACAAATACATAATCAGTTTACTATTTTCCATTATCAAGTACATCAATTCGACCTATTTATGTGTTTTTTGTACAGTTAACAATACCGCAAGTGGCAAAGGGCCCAATTTGGGCTGTCGAACGAATTAAACTACAGACATGCGAAATAGAAGAGCCCAAAGAACAGATGAATAAATGAGTGTGAGTATGGCGCATTTGCGTGAGTCACAATCACAAGAGCAGAACGAAATCAACAATGACAAAGAATGTCCATATTGTAATGCGCTTAAATTCAAAAATGAACAAGAACGCTAGCTCGAAGGATTATTATGCGTATCGTATGATGATTAGACTCGGTCAGGACAACGTCATTCTACGATTACGTGAGCTTTGCCAACAATTTATCGTCGACATGTTCGTGAAGATACAGAGTGAACGACTGCGATACTAACGGCATAATCAACAGAAGCTGCGTGCAGAAGAATATATTCACTTGCGAGACGCTATTGTGAACAACGCCGACACTGCTGAAATTGGTAGATCTATCAATCTACCATCTTCGTAAATAATAGGTAGTCCACGTTACATGCAACAACACATACAGGATGCTCTGGCTTTTGTGCGCGTGTGTTCAATCAAAAATTAAAGTCTAATGAGTTTCATTACAAAGTTATGTATTCGATCCCACACGTTGATGGATGTATTCGGTTGAACGGCAAAAGCGAGGATTACCTCATGCACACATTTTGATTTGGTTAGTCGACAAAATACGTCCTGAAGAAATCGATAGTATAATTTCAGCGGAACCTAAGAAATCAATAATGATACGATCACAAATGTGGACAGATATCCAATATATTATCGAAGAAATACTGAAAATAATGGACAATGATTTACGAAAAATATCGACAATGCAGACATTAACAATCGTTGGGTGTTAACATTCAGTGCTCATATTAATGTTGACTTCTGCAGTTCGGTATGTATTTAGAATTAAAAATAACAATGTGAATGCTCCTCCGTTGAATATGAACAATGAAATAACACTCTACCAAATTCGCCGGTACATCAGCTCCAATGAAGTTGTCATTGACTGATTGATTGATAGTGCTATAAATTCTCCAAAAACTACACTTTCCGAGTTTTTTGAATTGTGTAATCGTGCGGATGCTTTTGGTGCCTTTGCACGAACACTACTTTATTCAGAAGTACCTACCACGCTATTTCACATGGGCTCAAAAAATGGATGCCCCGCAAACAAGGCAATTGATGCATGCCCCAGTTTGCGACTGTCGCTGGTTAATGTCACCGGCCCTTGTCATTTACGTAAAGTAAATAGACAACAGTATCCAACTTATAAAGATGCATGCCTTGCATTCGGATTGCAAGAAGACGACAACTATTGGGACAGTATGCTTGCAGAAACAGCATTGAACTGTACAGCAATACAAATTTGTCTACTATTCGCTATACTGTTGACTACATGTTTCCCAGCCGGAGCATAGACGTCTTATAATCACAAAGGATGACTGAAGATATATTGCATCGACATCGTACACCCTAACCTAACGATAACATTCAGCGACGCTATGTACAATGAAGCATTGATTGCTATCGAGGACCTTTGCATTGTCATTGCCAATTTACCAATCAGCCATTTCGGTAAGCGTCTCAATATTTAAGTTTAATGTATGACTTGTTCAAAAAAAGCTACAAACACAATTCCTATAAGATCTTTTCTAAGAAAACTTGAATCTAGACACTTTCAACTCTAGATATGCCATCACCATGACATTTATAAGTAACTTATGACATTTCCGTTTGATGGATATGAAATCTTTCCTGTTTGTAGTTAGTTTTATCTAAATTCACGAATGTAAGTAATGACTGCATCCCCAACAAAAATCTATTTTATCAAATATTAAACCAGTCAAGAATTCCAAATCATATATATATATATATATACATGTATATATATATATATATATATGTATATATATATATATATATATATATATATATTATTCAAGAAACTACCAAATTATGATTATTTTTAAATTTTATTATAGTAAGAGTGACGTTTCTGTGAGTGTTCAACAAACTTTCTAATTGTTTTTTTCTTCTTTTCGAGATAATACATATTCCGACTGCAACTTTAAATTGAGTACTTATGTGTAGTAATCGCTCATTATGCATTACCTGGTTCCTTCATTTTCATATGAATTTGTTATACTAGAAATGGTGGTAATGTAAGTACGGGTAGCAAGGTGATGTATAATTTTGAGTTTTTGTACGTACGATGTATGGAAGAATTAGGTAGAAAAACCTAATTTACTGGTAATTAAATCAGGCGTTTCGGTATGACAAGTGTAGCAAAAACCGGGTCTGGGTCTAATTATTGGTTCCCCGGGAAGATTAAGAAGTGTATCTGGGTATCCATGAACCGGATATCACAATCCTGAATTTTTTTTATATAATAAGTGCTTATTCATTATTATGCGAGTTTTTTTAATTGTTCACTTGTGAACGTGTCTATTAGGTACATGAAAAATGACATTTCGGGCATTTATTCCTGATATTTCTAAGAAACATATGTTTTATTTTGAATTTAACAGTTTTTTGTTTGAAACGTAATAGGTATTTTTTGATTCAAGAAATACTATTTGGTGTCTGGAACCGCTGGCGTAGATCGAACACAAATTGTTGGTGTGTCCAGTCGTTATTTTTTCAAGTCATGTGATTCAAGAACTGTTGAAGAAAATTTTATTATACTTGTTTTGATAATGTTTGAAAACTTGAAAGATAGCCTACGTACCACAATGAAAACATAACTTTTGTTGAATTATTGGTTTAGTGTTTAAAGTCCAAGAAAATATAATAGTATCATGTATTAAATTTAATGAAACTCAAGGCGAAACAAAAATAATATAATAATAACAACAAATAGAAAACTATTAACTGTTTACAACAACTGTTCAAAATGCCCTCCATTTTCGTTAGCACAAAGCTGGATTCTGTGACGTAGCGATCTGTCGGCATTATGCAGCATCGCTGGTGTAATTGCTTGGAATGCATTTTCAATGCGTTGCATCATATCTTCTCGCGTGGTAGGTGCAGTGCTGTACACATGACCCATCAAGTATCACCACAGGAAAAAATCCAACTTATTCAAGTCAGGGCTTCTCGCTGGCCATGGAAAATTGCTACCAATGCCAATCCATTTCATAGGAAAATTGTTGTTTAAAAAAGTTCGAACAATTTGACCTGTGTGCGCAGGTGCTCCATCTTGTTGAAGCCAAAATCTATCAATATCGATATTTTCCTCTGCGTCCGCAAGTAACACTGGTAAATGGTTCTCTAAAAAGTTCAAATAGGAAGCTGAACTTAGCCGGCCATCGAAAAAGTGAGGTCCTACCACACTTCTTCCCAATATACCGCCCCACACGTTGATAGACCACTGGTGTTGATGGTCTATCTGATTCAAGAGGTGAGGATTTTCTTGGGCATAGTGATGGGCAATTATTTTATTCGGTACATAAAAATTTTTAAACGTTGACTCGTCTGTGAAAAGAACACCGTTGAAAAAATCCTCATTTTCATCCAATCTAGTTTGAGCCTACTCACAGAACATCGACCTATTAACAAAATCTTGATCACTGAGATTTTGGCAGTAGTGCAGTTTATAGTCATGGAACGTATGTGCCTTTAACACTCTTCTGACACTAGTTCTTGATACCTCCAACTGTTCCTCAATTTTCCTTCCACTTGTACTGGGATTCTCTGTAACAGTTAGAAGAACTTGCTCCACTGTAGTATCCACTAAGATTCTCTTAGCTATTTCACCCCGTTTTTCATAATGTACTGAACCAGTTCTATAAAACTTCTCATTCAGCCGGTTAAAAGATTGAACCTGGGGATGACGACGTTCCGGATGTCTTTGACGGTAGAGTCTAGATGCCAGCAAACTATTTCTGTCAGACTCAATAAGAACTGAAGTCATAGAAATAAGTTCTTCTTGGGAATAATTCATTTGAAACAACAGCAAAGTCAATAAAAGTAAACAAGACAAAATTCATTTTAAACAACAGCAAAGTCAATAAAAATAAACAAGAAAATTAACGAAACTATTCAAACGAGAACTTAACGAAATACCAAAATCTTATATTAGAAACGTATGAAAATTACAGGAACTGGAAACAAATTTAATACTTTTATGGAGTACGTAAATTTCTGACAGAAACGTCACTTATTAAAATATTAAGAACAGGCTAGTACTAAAATTATTTAAATTTGGTAGTTTCTTGAATAAATCTAAAATTTCAAGAAAATGGCTTAATTTGACTATAGAAACATGATATATGAAACGTCTTAAAAATAAATCGTGTTTCTTTTTAAATATTGAAAAATATAGCATTCCATTTAAAAAAACGAAGTTATCGTACTTCGAAGTTCTTCAATTTGACCATTCTTTTACTGAGAAGTGCTACAGCATACTTTGTAACAAAAACTGCTGGAACAAAGTTCATACTATGGTAAATCTGTATCAGTCAAAAATTTATTGAAATACTGAAAGATAATCACATGACAGCTCATCATTTGACCTTCTGCAGATTTATGTTTTTGTAAAAAAACTAGTTTATTTATAAAACTATTCATTACATAGAAAATAGTTTCAGACAAAATGTATTTGTAAAGAAATTCTTAATCAAAATATCATATAAAATACAGGGTGTTCTATTTGAAATAACAGGTCGACACCCTGTAACTTTTTCATGGAACATCCTGTATAATTTAAAATATTTTTAGGTTATGGAACAGACTGCATCAATAAACTTTTGTTGAATAATTTTTATGATATATCTTATAGTTCAGCCAATATCGAAGAAATACAGGAGTTTGGCCCACCCTGTATATATATATATATATATATATATATATATATATATACATATATATATATATATATATATATATATATTTATTTATATCAAAACTGGGTTCGATTTATTTTCACTAATTTATTTACACCAATAACTACTCGTCTATATACACATTTATATTCACACTATATTTCCTGGACTATAACGACTTTCTACTGTCTATGTGTTCTATCACTAACTGTCACTGACCGTGCTTTATGACCAACTGAACTATCCAGTCTATGCCATCAGCCTTATGTATCTAACCTAAAAAGCTCTAGATGGTTCCAGTGTTGTTTTCGTTGTTTCTGGAGGTTATTTCTCAATATAGAATAGACCAGGACTTATTCTCGTTGCCTCCTGATGTCTCCCGTGTTTTCCGGAATGTGCATTGTGTGTATATAGTTCATTTGTGAGTGTAGTTTATTATTCGGGTAAGTCTTCACGTTACACTGCTCCTTCCTTAGCATCTGATCGTCCCAATCAGAATCATCCTTGGTAGTACCTTGCTGGATTTCTGTTCCATGGCGGAATCTGCACTTGTTTCCTGCCAGGCAAACACCCATGTTGAAGAAGTAACAGTCTATCGTCTTTCCCGTGTACACTCCTTTTGGATTGAAGCAACACACGGTAATTTGCACACCAGCGTCCTGGAAGATGTATTCGATCATGCTCCTTATAATCTTCCAATCTAGCCCGTCCAACCCGCAGCCTATTTTCGGAAGACCCAACTTCTTGATGTCATAATTTCTGACTTGATTCCTTAGGCTCTTCAGTGCATGCCAGATGTCCTTGTAAGTAGGTTTTCCTCTAGACATCTTCTTCGTGACCAAATAGAAGAGGTTCCGATTACCATCTGCTAGTCGCAGAACTTTTCCTACTCTTGGTCGTTGGGCTGACAATTCATCCAGTCTTCTAAACTTCCTTTTAAACACCAGAGCAATTCCTCGGCCCATACGTAGATCCTCCGCTACACAATGGGCAATAGAAACGTCGGCTGGTAGTTTAAAAAGGTCTTGTTGAACCTCAACTGTCACACCGAGTCTGACCTTCTTCCGATCCGCGTAGTTCGACATGAAGTCATTGAAACTGATATTTCGCTCCTCAACGTTCTTTTCTTGAAGAGCCACTCGTGCTTCCTCCTGGTTGTTCGATCCAGCATATGGTGCGAGTCGGTTTATGTGCACCACTCCAGGTTTTCCCCTTGGTAACTTTCGGATACGATAGATGATGTCATTTATCCTTTTCATAATTTCATATGGCCCTTCCCATTGCTTTTGGAGTTTGGGACAAAGGCCTCGACGTCGTTGGGGATTATACAGCCAAACAAGGTCCCCCCCGTTGAAGACTCCATCAGCTGATCGAATGTTGTAGTGGTGCTTCATTCGATCACTGGCAAGCTGGATGTTTTGTCTGGCTAACTCATGGACTTTATCCATTCTGGCTCTCCATTGGTCGACATATCCTTCTCCTGCGACACTGTCCACTGTAGGTCTACGGCCAAATTCCAGGTCACAGGGTAGGCGTAACTCACGCCCCAACATTAAACTAGCAGGACTCTGACCAGTTGTTTCATTCAAAGCCGCCCGATAGGCCATCAGGAACAAATGGATGTACTGGTCCCAATCTCGCTGATGTTCTGAGACAACCTTAGAGAGGTGTTTGCCCATGGTTCGGTTCATCCTCTCCACCATTCCGTCCGATTGAGGATGTAAAGGGGTCGTTCTAGTCTTGTTCGCACCTATTAGTCTGCACACATCTTGGAACAGGGCTGACTCGAAATTTCTTCCTTGTTCGGAATGGATTTTAAGAGGAACGCCAAAACGTGAAAAGAATTCCTTCACCAACACCTTGGCGACGGTCGATGCTTCCTGGTTAGGAATTGCGTACGCCTCTGTCCACTTTGTGAAATAATCCATAGCTACCAGGATATACTTATTCCCATTGGCCCCGCAATATCCACAGCAACTCGCTCCATGGGACTCTCAACAGTATACTGCCTCATAGGTGCCCGCTTTCTGCCAAGTGGTCCATTGCTGGCTGCACACACTTCACACTTACTTACTCACATCTTCTTTGCAATTCACCCAATAGAATCGCTCCCGAACCTTCTGCAGAGTCTTGGTGATTCCAAAATGCCCACCCGAGGCTCCATCATGTAGCTGACGTAGTACCTCCGGCACTTTGCTCCTTGGTACAACTAGTTGTAATCTGGATTCAGTGCCATCTTCAGACTCAAAGGTTCTATACAACAGATCATCTCTTAACACAAGAGAGTCCCATTGGCTCCAATATGCTTTCACTTCAGGGCTTCGTAAGATTATATCCTGCCAAGACGGCCTCTCCTTACGGCACATCCACTCCAAAACCACTCTCAAACATGGGTCGTTCTCTTGGGTCAGTTTCGTTTGTTCGGGCTGCCACTCCTCATTCTCTACGGTTGTTCGTCGTATAGGGCAAAGCTTCTCTTCAATCTTCGAGCAGTGGGGGCAGTTATAGTTGCACGGTCTTCTGGATAAGGCATCTGCCCTGTGCTCGATGTCAGTCATATTCCTGAAGACGTTCTAACCATCTTGCCACTTGTCCTTCAGGATTACGGAATTGCAGGAGCCACTTCAACGCTGCATTGGAAGTTCTAACTAGAAACCGGCAACCATACAAATACTTATGAAAGTGTTCGCAGGCTTTAACTACTCTCAACAGTTCCCTTCTGGTAACGCAATAATTCCTCTCCGATTTTGACAAAACCTTGCTGAAGTAGGCAATCACTATCTCCTGCCCGTCTTGAATCTGCGAGAGGACAGCACCAATGGCTGTATTACTGGCATCTGTGTCCAACACGAATTTTCCGTCATGCCTCGGATAGCCCAAAATTGGTGCGCTGATAAGAGCTTCTTGCAGTTGTTCGAAATCTCTCTGACACTCATCATTCCAGGAATATTCTTTGCCTTCTTCTGTTAGTTTAGTTAGAGGCTTAGCGATGTTGGCAAAACCTTTCACAAACCGTCGGTAGTAGGTACACAAGCCCAGAAAACTTCTTATCTCATGCTTGTTCTTGTGAATAGGCCACCCCTTAATGGCTGTTATCTTTTCTGGATCTGCCGTGACGTTGTCTCCAGATACGATGTGACCCAGATATCTTACTTCACGTCGGAACAGATAACATTTCTTAGGACTCAGCTTCAGGTTGGCCTCACGTAATCGTTGGAAAACTTCTCTTAAATTCTTCGAGTGTTCCTCAAATGATTTTCCTACCACGATAACGTCATCCAAATACACTAGGCAGGTTCGCCATGTCAGTCCTCTTAAAACTGCTTCCATGAGAATCTCAAATGTAGCGGGAGCATTGCATAGTCCAAACGGCATCACAGTGAATTGCCAGAGCCCTGCTCCTATGAAGAAAGCAGTCTTCTCTCGACCTGCGGAATCCATTCCAACTTGCCAGTATCTACTTTTCAGATCTAGTGTAGAAAACCACCGTGACCCAGAGAGAGTATCTAGGGTGTCATCTATTCTGGGTAACGGATAACTATCCTTCCTAGTGACTGAATTCAGAAGTCGGTAATCTACACAGAATCTTGTAGAACCATCCTTTTTCTTCACGAGCAGTACTGGCGAGGTCCATGGACTATTTGATGGCTCAATGACTCCTTGTTTGCTCATTTCTTGAATCATTTTCGCGGCTTCGTCTCTTTTGGCCAATGGAAGTCTTCTTGACTGCTGTCTTATTGGCTGAGCGTTCCCCGTGTTTATCTTGTGAGTCACTATACTTGTTTTACCTTTGTATTCTTCTTCCATCGCAAATACGTCCTGGAATTCCACAAGCATATCTCTCAATTTTCGTAATTGTTTCTCGTCTAAGTCCTGGACAGTCTTGATGACCACATCAATCAGCTCTTTCGAATATCTGGTCCTGGATGGTTTACTAATCGTTCCTACAGAGAATATCGCTGATACAGGAACACAATTTCCAACCATACTTCCCTTACTCAACTTGATGGGGCTCTGCTTTAGATTCATAACCCTGACTGGAACGACATCTCCTACACAACAAGAGCTTTAGCTGTCAGAAATTCTTTATTATTCATTTCTTCTACCAGTCTCAGACTTCCATGTTTGCAGTTTCCGTCCGGGTTGGTCATCAATATTTTTTCACTATAGCCGGGTATTATTACGTCACTAGTCGTTATCAATCGGACAACATCTTCGTTATCCAGTTCTTCATTGTCGACCTTCAAGACACCATTTTTGACATCCAACACAGCTCCAAGCTGCTTCGAAAGGTCCATTCACAAAATAAACTGGTTAGATATGTCAGCGATTAAAACTCTGTGCTTGGTGGTGATCTTGCCAATGCTGATGGTCATGCTCGCTTCACCATGTGTTCTTATTTTCTCTCCAGTCGCTGTTCTGAGTTGGACCTTTGTTGGTAGTATCCGGGAATGATCCGTGATGAGCTCTGGCCTGGTTATTGTTCTTGTTGCACCGGTGTCTATTAGCAGTGTTCTGTCTTCTCCATTGATTCGACCATCGATGTATAAACTCAAGGCACCGCCAGAAGATGACATATTGACCGTAATTACTGGGGCACTATTTCTGCAGGTCGACGATTGCCCCCTCATCTCGACCCATTCTAGTTTTCCGACTGTGCAACCTTCTTCTTACAACTGCGGCGTACGTGTCCTAGCTCGCAACAGTTCCAACACCTTGGCTCTCTCTTCTTTGATTGCGCCCCCATAACTAGCTTCCTTATCATTTCTAACAGGGGCTCTCTATCGGGCTGGTCTTCTTTCTCGATTGCTCTAACACGGTGCCCTCGGGAAGTTTGGCTAGCGGCTTCCTGCTCTAAAGCAATAGCTAGTGCTTCCTCTAGCAATTTTGGTCTGGCCAGCTTCAACGCCTTTTGCAGCTCGCTATCCCTCAATCCATTTATAAATGTGTCCACTGCAATTTCATCAAGGAAGCTATCGGCAGCTGTAGGATATGCTAGCCGCACAATACGAGCTACCTCCCCCTCAAATTCTTGCAGACTCTCATTTGCATGTTGCACCCGAGATCGTAATTGTGCTTTGTATACTTGCTGAAGATGACAGTCTCCATACCGATTCTCCAATTTAGAAAGCAAGACATGGTAATTTGCTTGGCCAGCTGGAATAGACCTTAGGATGTCTGCTGCATCACCTCGTAAAGCAGCAGTTAACGAAACAGCTTTCTGCTCTTCGGTCCACTGGTTAGCCATTGCCACTGCTTCAAACTGCTTTCGATAGGTTGACCAGGAGCACTTTCCATCAAAGTTTGGCAGCTTAACCCTCATACTACCTACGGCTAAGTCATCTTCGCCTTTGAGTGTCTGGCTCCCACTGCAGTTACCATTCTTAACTGACATTTCTAGTGTCTTGATTTTTTGTTGCAGTAGCTCCATGTTCTTCTCTGTCGTGACAAAGTTTTCTTCAACTGTTCTTGAAATTTCTTCGAATTTCTTGTCACTATATTTACCAGCTTCCTCGATAGTTCTGGTCACCTCCTCAAACCTCGCATCACCTTTTCTGGAAACATCTTTAATTTCATCTTGAAGAGTTCTAGAAACTTCTTCAAACTTGTTCTATACTTCATCGAATTTCACCCCAAATGTCCTGGTTACTTGCTCGAATCTTTCGTTATTATTTCTAGAAATTTCTTCGAATTTTTCATTATTATTTCTAGAAATTTCTTCAAACTTGTTCGAGACTTCATCGAATCTTTCGTTATTATTTCTAGAAATTTCTTCGAATTTTTCATTATTATTTCTAGAAATTTCTTCAAACTTTTTCGAAAACAGTTCTTCCGGAGAGTGGAACTCGAACATATCAGGATCTTTTCCATTATCAATCAGAGTGTCCCTTAATCGTTTCTGGAGGGTCGCTTTATTACCGGAATCATCACAATCCCGCTCCACCAACTGTTCTTTGAGTTGTTTCACGGTTAACTGCACTAATTTCATTTTGAATTGTCTTTATTAATAGAGTCAATTGAGGTTCAATTGGGGTAGTGATGCGAAAATATGACATTGTATCCTGCTTATGTCACTCAGCCTCTCCTACTCAATCCCATTTCTCACCTCCATGCGGTGAACCTCGGTAAACTCGAGCAACCCTGCCCGAGACTGGATACCCAACTCCAGTGGAAGTCAGGGTCGAGGCTGACGAGAATGGGAGCCCCAATCCTACGGTGTAGCACCATCGCGCCAAGGGGATGCATGGCACAGGGGTCAAAGAAGTGTCTCGAGCGATGCCCCGGATAACTGGCGACCTCCGGGGGAGTTTTAGCCTTAGCGGGGTACGGGCGCTCTGCCCCGCCGGACAGTCTTTCGCACCATACTCGTGGGACGGTTATGGAGAAAGAAAATTCAAAAAATCAAAAAGGGACACCTTTGGTAGGCGACCAGGCCGAGGTGTTTGAATCTACTGGAAGTGAGCAGGCATGGCTCAATAGATGGCAGGATGCCATAAAAGACCCCAATTTTATGATATCTCAGAGAAGAAGTTCACTTCATAGGTCACCTGAGGTAAGAAAGAAGCATATATCTGTCAGTGCAGATGAAGAAGCTCGTAAAGAGAACGAAATAGACAGCATGTCGAACGAAACTCTGCCTACCAAAGCTGAAAGTATTGGAACAAATATGGAATGTCAAGAGACAACAATAAATGAATTAGACAACTTTATGCAGACATCAAAGCGAAAGAGGCTCAATCTTACTCCCGACAAAACAAAAAATGATTCGGAAATAGAGAAAGAAAACGGGGTACGGATACCAGGGCTATACTATGTGTCAAAGGAGAAAATAGAACACAAAGGAACAAAAAGGAGATACTTGGAAATAAAAGGGGTAGACATTTCGACAAGGATAAAATAATCATCAAGGCACCGAAAGGAGAGAGCTACGCAGATCTGCTTAAATCCGTTAAAGACTCAGTGAACATAGAGGAGAAAGGGATAAAAATATCATCCATAAAAAAAACGAAAAAGGGGGATCTCATGCTGGAAGTCATAGGAGGAAGAGGAGAAGCAATGACTCTTAAACAAACCATTCAGAATGCAAAAAATAACACCGAAGTGATCATAACTACAAACGATACAATTGTACATATAACGGATATTGATGCCAGCATAGATGAACGAGAACTGAGGAAGGAGATATCAAAAGCAGAAGCCATCCCAGATAATCACTTCAGGATTATTTCGATGAAACCAACACAGAGTGGAAATCAAACAGCTGTTGTTGCCATGAAAAGAGAATTAGCTGCCAGGGTGATAAATAGGGGTAGAATAAAGATAGGATGGATTCAATGCAGAGCCAGAAAAAGGGTTAACTTGCAAAGGTGCTTCAGGTGCCATCTCTTCGGACATAGGAAAGAGGACTGCACAAATGAAGATAATTCTGAGCACTGCCTTAAGTGCACTAAGACTGGCCACAAGGCAAAAGACTGCCCAAACCCACCATCTTGCATCGTATGCAAAGTAGAGGGGCATAGGGTAGATCAAACAAAATGTCCACAGTTCAGGAAGTATATCAGGGATAGAGCCAGGATGTTCCCTCTTGCTGGCGGTACTCACGAAAATGACAATTAGAATCCTGCAGACCAATCTGGGAAGGGCACATGCCGCCCATGACCTGGCCTACGCAACAGCACTCAAAAGAAATATAGATATCTTAATTGTGGCAGAGCCTAATAAAAAACAAATGGAGAGTCCTCAGTGGATTAAGGATAGAAGAAGGGATGTGGGCATCCTATTCACTAACAGAAGGCTAGGAGTAGAAGGTGCGTACTCGGAAGAAGGGTATATAAGGGTGTGTCTGAAAAACTGCCAGCTGTACTGCTGTTATATCTCCCCAAATATTTCTTTTGAAGAATATAAGAAATGGGTGGACAACTTTATGGGTGACGTCAGGAGAAGTAGAGGTGAAAAAATAATTTTGGGAGATATAAATGCCAAATCTCCTACATGGGGCTCACCAACGAGAGATAAAAGGGGGGAGTACTGGGATGAGTGGATGTCAGCGTTAAACTTGAATATATTAAACGACGGCTTGAAACCCACATTCGTAAGAAGACAGACAGAGTCATATATTGACATAACATGCTCGACCAATAAAATTCAGAGTGCTATAAGCGACTGGCAGATACTAGAAGAAGAGACGCTCACTGAACACCAGTATATTTTCTTCTCGATCTCGACGAAGAGTAAAAAACAGGGCATTGGTAAAAGTTTACCGATATGCGACTAGGTCCTGTTCAGGGAGCTTGCGACATGGAGAATAACAGCGGGAGTTGAGACCATAGAAGATTTGGAAAAGGTTATGAAAGAAGCATACAAAGGAAGCTCAACATCTACAGAAAAAGCAAGGATACCTTTCTGGTGGAATGAGGAAATCCAAGAAGAACGAAAGAAATGTCTGAAACTCAGAAGAGAAATCACACGCGCCAGAAAGCAAATACAGGCAAATGCAGAGGGAATAAACCAAAAACATGCGGACCTCAAGAAGTGTAAGAAGCAGGTGCAGCACCTGATAAATGCGTCCAAAAGAAAGCACTGGGATGACCTATGTAGCGAACTGGAAGAAGACATATGGGGCATGGGATACAAGATAGCCGCCAAGAAGCTCGCAGGATACGCTCCTTTCGATATTACGTTAGAAAAAAAAGAGAAGATCGCGAAAGAATTATTCCCAAGGAAAAATAAAACCTGGCGGAAGCTTCGAACCCAGGAAAAGATCGAACTTTTCACGGAAAGAGAGCTAAAAAGTATTCTGAAGAAAATGAAATCTGGGAAAGCACCAGAGGTAGATGGTATCCCAACGGAAGCAATTCAAATTCTGGAACAGATTTCTCCTGCGGTTATTCTAACGCCTCTAAATAACACCCTCAGAAACAAGCACTTTCCGAAGGAATGGAAAAGAGCAAAACTGATCCTTATACCGAAAGGAAATCCGCAAGATATGAAATTCAGACCAATTTGCCTTCTGAACGCTATAAGTAAAGTGTACGAAGGACTATTGAGAGAGAGGCTAAACGAGGAACTAGAAAAATGTGGAGGTCTCTCGGAGCGCCAATTTGGTTTCCGCAAAGGAAGATCTACAATACATGCCGTCGAAATGGTCGTGAATACGGTGAAGAGCAAAACAAAAGATAAATGGGCGGCACTTATTACGCTCGATGTGAAAAACGCCTTTAACACGGCATCGTGGGATAAAATCCTACAGAAACTGGAATCTAGAGGCATAGCGAGCTATCTACTAGAGATCATAGATAGCTACCTGGACGATAGAACTCTACAGATTGGTAAAGACACATGTATGGATATCACTGCTGGGGTTCCACAGGGCTCGGTCTTAGGACCCACCTTCTGGAATGTACTCTACGACGACGTGCTGGACGAAGTGGTTCCTGAGGGTGTTAAATTGCTCGCGTACGCTGACGACCTTGCAATCGTCGTTACTGCCAAGACCAAGGAGCAACTGAAATGGAAGGGTGACGAAGCTGTGCATCAAATTCATGCCTGGATGAAGAGAAACGAACTGAACTTGGCACTCCAAAAATCTGAAGCAGTTATCCTCAAAGGAAAAAAAGGGAAGGAAGCGATCCGATTCGAATGCGGAGGAGTGGAAATACCCAGGAAAAAAAGCCTCGTGTATCTGGGAATCACCATAGGCGAAAACTGCAGCTTTGTTCAGCATTTGAAAGCAGCTGCGCAAAAAGCTGAGAAAAGAGTTGCTGCTTTGAGCAGGATAACACCAAATGTGAGAGGTCCAGGAATAAAAAAGAGGGTGTTGCTGTATAATGTAGTGCAGTCTATCCTCTTATACGGAGCGCCCATCTGGCATGAACAACTCAACATCAAAAGATATAAACTCCTACTAACGAGAGTTCAGCGGAAAATGTTACTGAGAGTGATCAGTGCATACCGCACTGTTTCCGCGAAGGCGGCACAAGTGGTCGCCGGCATCATACCAATCGAGCTGATGGCGGAGGAGAGATGGAGACTATATAGGAGAGAAGATGGGAGTACGTCTCAAGCCAAGGTAGAAGAGAGATCAAGAACACTAGAAAAATGGCAAGAACTGTGGGAAAACACCGAAAACGAGGCACAATGGACAAAGACACTGATACCACGTCTGGAAAAATGGATAGAGTGCAAACATAGGCAGGGAGACTACTGTCTTTCGCAAATTCTTACAGGACACGGATCTTTTAAAGTTTACTTAAAAAAAATGGGTAAAACGGACAACGAAAAATGCGTGTACTGCGGAGCAGTAGATACGGTGACACATACAATTTTCGAATGCGGAAGATGGGATGAGGTAAGAAGGCAAACCCAACTAGCCATTGGGACTGATCTGAACTCCAATAACCTGATAGAAAGCATGACAAGTCGGCCAGAAAACTGGGATATTATACACACTTTTATTAAAGGGGTTATACACAGGAAAGAAGCAGACGAAAGGCAAGCAGCCAGTCAACGATAAGGAATAAAATTTCTGAGTCCACCTAATCTGACGATATGCGAAAAGCTTTTCCAGAGAGGTGGTCGGACACGGGGGTTTTTTAGTCAGTAGGAGTCTGACACTACCGACTCGTGATAGAGTTCAAGCGGTCGGTGCCCTATGCAGGGTTTTTCCCCTTGAAAAAAAAAAAATAGAGTCAATTAGGCAATACTGTTTTTAAAGTCTTCGACATGAAAACGAACAAAATTCTTCACACAAACACGAGAAAAAGTCTTCACATTCACACGAAAACAAACGAAAAGTCTTCACACGAAGAACGAACTAAAGAGTCTTCACACTAACACAAAAACGAACAAAAAGTCTTTACACCAACACGAAAACGAACAAAAGAGTCTTAAACTTAAACTTAAATCTAACAAAAAGTCACGAAAATACTCAACTCTACACGAAACCACAGTCTCTTAAAGTCTGTTCAATTTTACAGTCAGTCTCTGACTGATTCCATACTGACACCAATGTAACGGGGATTTATATTAAACCTGGGTTCGATTTAATTTCACTAATTTATTTACACCAATAACTACTCGTCTATATACACATTTATATTCACACTATATTTCCTGGACTATAACGACTTTCTACTGTCTATGTGTTCTATCACTAACTGTCACTGACCGTGCTTTATGACCAACTGCCTTATATATCTAACCTAAAAAGCTCCAGATGGTTCCAGTGTTGTTTTCGTTGTTTCTTGAGGTTATTTCTCAATATATGGCTTCGAGAATAGACCAGGACTTATTCTCGTTGCCTCCTGATGTCTCCCGTGTTTTCCGGAATGTGCATTGTGTGTATATAGTTCATTTGTGAGTGTAGTTTATTATTCGGGTAAGTCTTCACGTTATAGGATGAAGCTCTACACCTTTATATATTTTATATCTCATTCATTAATGAACTAATAGATTTCTTTAATTATATATATATATATAAAGAAGGTGGAAATACGGCAGTAATTTATTAGAATAACGTGAATCAAACCATTTCACAGATATTATCGGCCTTTTCACCTTCCATTAATAAAAAGGTACGTTGATGATATAATTTGTTCTGTTCCTATTGATTCTTATGATATGGTCTTACAAATTTTGAACTCCTATGATGATAATCTCAAGTTCACAATTGAAACAGAACAAAACAACTCGGTACCCTTCCTCGACACCAGAAGTATCCGCACTCCAAATCAAACAATCATACTTGATTGGTATCAAAAACCCACCAATAGTGGAAGATATTCGAATTATCTTTCCTACTATGATGAAAGAATCAAAGTGAACTTAGTTTTAGGAATGAAAAATAGGATCGGACAAATTTGTCATTCATCTCTATTTAACGAAAATATAAACAAACTATATAAAATTCTATTAAACAATTCTTACCCTAAAAATCTGTTACGTAAACTTTTATATAGTAGATGTTATTAGTAACTGTAAATTAGCCAAAAGAAATGTGAACTTACCAGGACAACACTTTTCGAATATTATAGATAAAATATCTACCGAAAAAAGACGAAATGTGGTGTATTCTATTCCTTGTCGGGATTGTGATCTTGTATATATCGGTGAAACACAAAGGTTACTGAAGAACAGAATCGTTGCTCACAAAAGTGATCACAGAAATGCCCAAACCAAAAAACGCACTCTAGCAAGACATGCAAAGAAAAAAAGACATACTCCCAATTTTGAAGCTGTTTCAATCTTGATTAATGAGCCCAATACATCTAAAAGAAAAATACAAGAAATGATTGAAATTACTAAAGATCCTAAATCTATGAATGCATGTACCGATATACGTGGCCTTAGTTCTATTTATTCCTATGTGCTTTCAAAAATTGAAAATTTTAATTGTACATTTGTTTTTATTCAATTTTAAAATATTTTTCTAAGTGTGTTTAGTGTTATAATGAAGGAATTTCTGTCACTTTTAGTGGTAAGCCAATTTAATATTTCAATATGCCATGAATGAATATATATATATATATATATATATATATATATATATATATATATATATATATATATATATATATATAAATAGGATGAAGCTCTACACCTTTATATATTTTATATCTAATTCATTAATGAACTAATAGATTTCTTTAATTATATATATATATATATATATATATATATATATATATATATATATATATATATATATATATATATATATATGTTATATAAAGTTATAATTGAATTATTTTTTAAAGTCATAATAATAACAATAACAAAGTATTATTTTAAATATTATTTCATAATATTATATTACATCCGCAAGACGCAGTATCTCACCATATCGTATTACATCTGCAAGACGCAGTAATATTGCATCATATCGTATTACATCTCCAAGACGCAGTTTAAGAAGATAACAAAAGTGATAAGGATATTTACGTGCCAGAGATGCAGACCAGTAGTCAGCAAGTTACCATAAAGACCATTGTTAATTGTTTATCCAGTTCGGCCTCCAAAAAGACATCACTATGTATTTTATTTATAATATTTCTAGAAGTTTCGATTTAACCTTAGGAGAAAAGATCCATTGTATTAATTTACGTTTCATTTCGTATTTCTGATGATTAAACATTTTTGATTGTATAAATACTAGATCTCCAGCTAACAGCATCATTCACTTGTTCACTTACTTACTTGTGAGTCAATATTCATACAGTCATATAAAGTTATTTGTATTTTAATATTTTTTATGTTAATAAATGATTGTTTTTTAAAAAGGTAACTTGGAGTTATGTGATTTAACAAATTGGCGCAGTCAGTAGGATAACTCAACGTGATAAAACAAGGCCTACTTCAACAACAAGTTTCCCCTCATTATCACGGTGGTTTCCAAACCTTCAAGTGAAGAATCAACAGCTCCAAAAGAAGAAGAAGAATTATTAGAATTGAAGAGTAGGATTCTTCAACGTTGGTAAAACAAGGCTTACTTCAGCAACAAGTTCCCCCTCATTATCAACCGTGGTTTCCAACCTTCAACTGAAGAATAAATAGCTCCTAAAGAAGAAGAAGTATTATTAGAATCTGAAGAAAAGGATACTTCAACGTTGGTAAAACAATTCTTACTTCAACAACAAGTATCCCCTCATTATCAACGGTGGTTTCCTAATTTTGAAGAAAAGAACCGAACAAGACAAATGTACATCTTACTGTAAGTGAATTATCACGTATATTAATTTTTGAATTTTTGAACTGTTCGATTTTCTTTTATCATATTTTTTTTATATATTTGATATTTTATATTTAATTAAATCAAAATGGCAAATGAAAGAAATCTAGCTCAAGAGGTTGAGCTTGAACCATATAGAATTTCGGAAATATTTTGTATCGTACCTGAATTTGAAGGTGATCAGATATTTCTCGGAACATTTTTAAATGCATGTGATTGTGCTTATAATATGTCTACCAGAGACCAAAAGGCTCTGTTAGTGATTCACATTAAAAATAAATTAAAGGGAAAAGCGGCTCAACTAATCAGCTCGCGAAATCCTCAGACTTACGTAGAGATAAGACAACTTTTAAATCTTCATTTTGGTGATTCAAGAGACCTTACTTCTCTTATTCATGATTTACAAAGATTAAAACAATTATCGAATGAGTCAGCTGTAACATTTTTCAATAGAGTGCAAGTCTTGAATGCTAAAATGCATGCAAATATACAAAAAACATCAAATTTATCAAATGAACAAAAGGTTGCACAAGAAATTCTTATTGATACTATGGCTCTTAATACTTTATTAACTGGACTTGAACCCCGTCTAGGACAACTTATTCGTGCTAGTCAGCCTGAAAACTTGTTAGAAGCACAAATTCGCATACGAAGAGAATTGCAATTATCATATTTTGAGAACCAAAAATTTAATAAGCCAGCTTCTAATATTGTAAGTAAACCTCAAAATATATTAAATGTTAGAAAACCCCAAATACAAACTGTAAAATGCTTTTCATGTGGTAAAAATGGTCATACTTCTAATCAATGTCGTTTTCAACAGCAAAGAGCTTTTACTCCAAGCTCCAATCAGAATTTCTGACAAAATTTTCAAAGACCATTAAATTTCCAAAATCAACCACAAAATAATTTACAAAATAGACCAAATAGTAATGTTCCCCAGCAAAGACCTTTTCAACCACAGGGACAATCTCAAGTAAGACCCTCAGTGATTCAAAAGAATCCTAATTTCCAACAACGAGCTCATTTAATTGGCCTTAAGAGCGATAATTCTGACTATTATGATGAATACTTAGGCTCTGATCTGGATCATAATCTTTATGATATTCGAGATAATTTTGGAAATAATTTCCAGGAAGATGATAATAACTATTCATTTGATAATCTTTCGAGTTCGAAAAAGATTCTCAAAATTTTATGTCTGCCGAAGTAATTTCAAATTTCCAAGAATTGCCAATTGCTCAAAATAAAGAACATTTTTCTGAGTTTGAGAGAGATTCTCAAAATTTTGTTTCTGCTGAAGTAATTTCAAATTTTCAGGATTTTCCTATTGCCCCAGTCAAAGACCATCCCCCAGATTGTCCGACAACAGAGAATTTAATTTCAGAAACAGTTACCAGAATCCAAACATTAAATTTCGAAGAGATGAACCCGAATGTAAATTTTCCCGAACAAAATTTTCTTTAAATCCATTTTTGACTGTTAATTCCAAAAATCTTTATTATATTGAAGATGCTTCTAAAGAGTTTAAGTTGCTTATTGATACAGGTGCAGGAGTTTCTATTTTTAAAGAAAATACTGTTAAGAAATTTCCTCAAAGATTTACTGAATATGTAACTATTCAAGGGATAACTGATCAAAAAATTTTACCAAAAGAATCTGTACTTATTCCATTTTCTGCAAAAGATCCACATAAAGTTTTTATTTATAATCTTAATATTGATTTTGATGGAATTTTGGGTTCAGATTTCCTAGAACATTATAATTGTATAATTGATTTGAATTCAAAACAATTGATAACTAATTTCAAAACTATACCTCTGTTTAAAGTTACCGAAACATCACACTTGTCTCAAAATAATCAAATTTGTGAACAAGATTCTGAATTCTTACAATTTGAACAAAATACTGAAAATTGTTATAAAAAAATAGCTGGAAAAACATTGATATTTTTGACATGCCTCATGATTATTCATTAGCTCATTGCGTGGCGGAAGATATGCAAATGCAAAAAGGCATTGCCGCGGAATTTAAGAAACGATTTGGAAATATAGAAAAATTATTAAGTCAAAATCAAAAACAAGGTGGTTTAGCAGGTTTGAAAATTAAGAATGCAAATACAACTAGATATATTTATTATCTTGTAACAGAAGAAACTTCAACCGGAAAATCCACTTATCAGACTTTATGGTCATCTTTAAAGAAATTGAGAGATCATGTTGGTAAAAACAATGTTCAAAAATTAGCTATGCCAAAAATAGGGTGTGGATTGGACAAGTTAGATTGGACGTATGTTGAAAAATGATATCTTATCTTTTTAGAAATTTAGGTGTTGAAATTGTTATTTGTTTGCCAAAGATACAAAATCGAATTTTTATTGAGCCAAGAATTGAAAAAAATTTCAAATTGAAATGTAATTTAACAAACACAGATGCACTACTTTTCGGACAAGCAATAGAAAATGTTAGAATTCCAAATGCTTTGGTACATGTAAATGAAGAAGGTGAATTCTTTACTTCAATTATTAATTCGAATGCTATTCCAAAAATTGTCGAATTTCCAAGTTTGAATCTAGATCTCATTCCGAATTCTGAATGTTTTTTAAATTTTAATTGCGTTAATGAAAATAAAACTAAATTTAATCAACCTGTTGATAGAAACACTATAATTTTGGATCAGTTGCGTACAGATCATCTCAACGAAGAAGAAAAAGAAATTATCACAAATTTATGTTTAGAATTTTCTGATATTTTTTATTTGGAAGGAGACCAACTAACATTTACTAATGAAATTAAACATTCAATTGAAACTGATAATGCGAGACCTATATTTACAAATCATATAGATACCCCCAAATTCATAAAGAAGAGGTAAAAACTCAGGTGAACAAAATGTTGGAACAAGGTATTATACGTCATTCTATTTCACCATGGTCATCCCCAGTTTGGGTTGTGCCAAAGAAGCTTGATGCTTCAGGAAAACAAAAATGGCGTGTGGTTGTTGATTATCGTAAATTAAATGAAACTACGGTAGATGATAAATATCCATTACCCAACATTTCTGATCTCCTTGATCAACTAGGAAGATGTCAATATTTTACCACTCTTGACTTAGCCTCAGGTTTCCATCAAATCGAAATTGAACCAAAAGATATCTCCAAAACAGCTTTTTCAGTTGATAACGGTCACTATGAATTCGTTCGAATGCCGTTTGGACTCAAAAATGCCCCGTTCACTTCCCAACGCGTCATGGACAACATTTTACTTGGCATTCAAAATCAAAGATGTCTTGTTTATATGGATGACATAATAATTTATTCTTCTACTATTCATGAACATGTTTCTCGTCTGACTGAAGTTTTCAACAGACTTCGGAAAGCCAACTTGAAAATTCAACCAGATAAATGCGAATTTCTTAGAAAAGAAGTATTTTATCTTGGACATATCATTACCCAAGATGGTGTTAAAACAAATCCAGCCAAAATAGAATGTCTCAAAAATTTCCCAGAACCTAAAAATCCTAAAGATATAAATTCTTTCCTTGATTTAGCAGGATATTATCGTCGCTTTATACCAAATTTTGCCAAAATTTCTATACCCCTTACAAGACTTTTACAGAAAGATGTTTCTTTTATTTTTAATAATGAATGTAAAAATTCTTTCAATGATCTAAAAGCTGCACTTACTTCAGATCCTATTTTGAGATATACAAATTTTGAAGAACCATTTATTCTCACAACTGATGTTAGTGCATTTGCCATTGGCGCTGTTCTATCACAAGGTCCCATTGGTAAAGATCTACCAGTAAGTTATGCTTCGAGAATATTATGTAGTGCAGAAACAAGGTATTCAACAATAGAACGAGAACTCCTTGCTATTGTATGAGCAGTAAAAAATTTTCGTCCTTATTTATTTGGAATTGGAATTTACGCTAGTCACTGATCATCGTTCCATTAACATGGCTTTTTTCCATTAAAGATCCCGGAAGCAGACTAGTACAAGCCAGGCAAAATTAATAAAAATGCAGATGCACTTTCAAGAATTAAAATTAATCATTTTAAAGAATGTGCAAATTTACAATCTAACATTACAATTTTGGCAAATAATGAAACTAATGAGGTTATACCATCAACAAGTAAAGACCCTAATGATCCTATAGAACCACAAAAAAATGAAGCACTTATAGAGGAACAGGATGAATTAATGACAGACGAATTTAATAGATTTGTTGACCTTTACAAAACAAAATCAATAATCGATTATTCAAAAATTGAAACATCAAATGACCAGTTATTGGATAAGACTCATAAGAATATTGTCACTTTATTTTGGCAAAATAAACTTGAAGATTTACATTATAAAATTATTGAAGATATTTTTGAAGAAAATTTTGATTTTCAAATGAATTTAGTAAATATTGTTTCTAGTAAAACTGTGAAAGATCGCAAGTATTTTATAATACCTCTTATTTACGATCCAGAGTTTGTAGTTCAACAATTATTTTATACATTATTTAAAGAACAAAGTAAATTTGATCCTTCAAAAACTTATTATATAGAAAATAATCTTGAGTTACCTATTTTAGAAGTATTCTCTTTTATTTTTGCTAATATTGATTTAAAATTTGTAGTCTGTCAAAATATTGTTAAAACACCTGACCGAGATGAAATACCTATCATATTGGACCAATATCATAAAGGCAAAAGTAATTTACATCGCGGAATAAATGAAACTATACGACGGATAAAATCTAAGTATAACTGGACAGGACTAACAAAAGATGTAGAACAATGTATTAAAAACTGTGAAACTTGTCAAAAAGTAAAAATCTGTCGTAAGAATTTAAGCACTCCTCTGGTAATAACAGAAACACCAAAAACTCCGTTTGAAAGAATTAATATTGATATTTTTGAGTATCCAACAAGAAATTACGCTTTAACGATTCGAGATGAGTTAACTAAATTTACTCAAGCTTATCCTATTTCAAATAAAAAAGCTTCAACAGTTGTAAATACACTATTAATATTCTTTCAACATTTCGGAACACCTTTGAGAATTCATTGCGATTATGGTCGAGAATTTGATAATTCATTAATAAAAGATTTGTGTACGCTTTATGACATAAAGCTCACTTTTTCTAGCGTTGGCCAACCACAATCGAATGGTTCTTTAGAAAGATTTCACGGAACTCTTGTGGAAATGATCCGTGCACATAAGACAGAAAATCCAGACGAACATCCGTTTAATATTTTGCCATATGCGGTTATATGTTATAATAATACTAAAAACAAAACAACTGGTTTTACTCCATATGAACTGATTTTTGGTCATACGTCTAGTAGACCACCTGAAACTTTATATAATGAGAAAGCCCTTATTACTAAATACATACGTGATTTGAACAACATAATGCAACATTATTATAAAATTGCACGAGCAAAAACAGCAAGTCAGAAAGAAAAAGCAAAAATTAGATTTGATAAAAATATTTCAGGAAAGCTTCCAGAGTATAAAATAGGAGATAAAGTTTATCTTAAAGAATCTCAAATTAAAGATAAAAGTCAAAATTTGTTTAATGGTCCTTTTGAAATTGTGCAATTATTTGATAATTCTGCAATCGTTTTAAATCCACAAACTAACCAAAAATCAAAAATTAATTTCGATAGACTGAAACCCTTCTATGAGTAGTTTCTTTGGTTTCAGATTCTTCGTGCTGATAAATATTATATCAGCTCAATACACACTTAATCCTGTTAATAACACCGTTGGAATCTTTTTCCATGAAGAATGTACTATCAAAATTACGAATGAAAAATGGACACTTTTAGTTTACAAAGATCTGGCCCCAATTAAGAAAACAATGGAAAATAATGATAAAATACTTATAGAAATTTTGGATACTTTAGAAGATCCGTCTCCAAGGTTTATAGCGTTTAAGTCTGAAGTTCAAACACACATAAGTTTATTATCACAAATTTCGAATTCAATAGGTCAAAAATATAAAGAAATTATAGGAGAAACTAAATCTTATAACTCCAGGGCAAAGCGAGGTATATTTAATGGAATCGGAACTGTTTGGAAAACTATTACTGGAAATTTAGATGCATCAGATGGAGAATATTATAATGATTGTATTAACAAATTATCTCATGATGAATTTGAGTTGGAAAATCTTCTTAAAAAACAAATTTCAGTTACAACTTCTGTTATTAAAAATTTTAATAATACTACACAAAAATTACAAATTGATGAGAAGACTTTTAATGAAGATATAAAAGAAATTCAAAATACTTTGATGGATATTGCTGATGATGTCGCATTTTATGAAGCACAAATAATGATATTGAATATTTGTGAATCACTAATGGAAAGCTATATTTTCTTAGAAGATTCCCTTAATACAATTTTAAATTCTATCACTTTTGCTCGCATAAGATTATTACATAGCTCAATAATAGCACCTTCCGATTTAATCAATTCTTTACAAGATATAGCAAAATCTCTTATAAGGAATAATTTACCTTTACAACCGTATACGTCAAATATAGCTAATTATCTTAATATTATTGAATTAGAGGCATATCAATCAGAAAGTAAAATAATATTTGTTCTCAAAATTCCTCTCATTGATCCAGAAGCTTATATACTATATCGACTCTATCCAATACCAATATTAGATGATCGAACAGGTATCTATCATATTTTACCAACTACACAAAAATATATTGCGCGGGATGATGATTCACTGCTGTATTTGTCATTGCGAAATCTTGATAATTGCAAGACTCTTGAAAGAAGCATAAAAATCTGTTCTAAGCTCCTCCCATATCCAATTGACAACGATGCAATTTGCGAAGCACAACTATTAAGAAGATTAACTCAGATGCCCAAGACATGTCAAACATCTCTTCTTTTCGTTAAAGATTATAATGTCTACCAAATTGATTTAAATCTATGGTTAATCACTGTTTCCTGAGTGTAGTGCCTTTATTGGAAGTACAAGAGTTCATGCTCAATACCCAATTGACACATACCAAGAAATCAAGTATCGAAGTCATCCAGTCACAATTCCATTTGACTGTTGCAAAGATATTCCTGAAAAATTACAAATTCCTGAACTAGAACCTCTTAAGTTGAACAAAATTGATTCCGAAGATTTGAATATTGCACAACACAAACTAAATCAGTATTCAGAAGAATTAGAAAAAATGATGAAACAATCTCCGATCAGTAAATATTCACATTGGTTCACCATTTTAACCATTGTAGTAATAATTTTATTGGTAATACTTTATGTGACCTGTAAATGTAGAAGAAAGCATCATCGAATTGGAATAGCTTTAACCAACGATTACCCACCATCACCACCAGGACCAGGTTCCAGTATTTCATTCCAGCAAAGTATAAGAAGAATTCTTCCGAAAAGAAGAGCAAGTATCCATGTCGGAGAACCCATAGAAGAGAATATCGAATTATATCCAAATAAATCATTAACTTAAAAAGTTGTTGCAAACTCCACCAACTTTTCTTAAATGGGGGAGTTGTTATATAAAGTTATAATTGAATTATTTTTTAAAGTCATAATAATAACAATAACAAAGTATTATTTTAAATATTATTTCATAATATTATATTACATCCGCAAGACGCAGTATCTCACCATATCGTATTACATCTGCAAGACGCAGTAATATTGCACCATATCATATTACATCTCCAAGACGCAGTTTAAGAAGATAACAAAAGTGATAAGGATATTTACGTGCCAGAGATGCAGACCAGTAGTCAGCAAGTTACCATAAAGACCATTGTTAATTGTTTATCCAGTTCGGCCTCCAAAAAGACATTACTATGTATTTTATTTATAATATTCTAGAAGTTTCGATTCAACCTTAGGAGAAAAGATCCATTGTATTAATTTACGTTTCATTTTGTATTTCTGATGATTAAACATTTTTGATTGTATAAATACTAGATCTCCAGCTAACAGCATCATTCACTTGTTCACTTACTTACTTGTGAGTCAATATTCATACAGTCATATAAAGTTATTTGTATTTTAATATTTTTTGTGTTAATAAATAATTGTTTTTTAAAAAGTTAACTTGGAGTTATGTAATTTAACATATATATATATATATATATATATATATATATATATATATATATATATATATATATATATATAAAGAAGGTGGAAATACGGCAGTAATTTATTAGAATAAAGTGAATCAAACCATTTCACAGATATTATCGGCCTTTTCACCTTCCATTAATAAAAAGGTACGTTGATGATATAATTTGTTCTGTTCCTATTGATTCTTATGATATGGTCTTACAAATTTTGAACTCCTATGATGATAATCTCAAGTTCACAATTGAAACAGAACAAAACAACTCGGTACCCTTCCTCGACACCAGAAGTATCCGCACTCCAAATCAAACAATCATACTTGATTGGTATCAAAAACCCACCAATAGTGGAAGATATTCGAATTATCCTTCCTACTATGATGAAAGAATCAAAGTGAACTTAATTTTTGGGAATGAAAAATAGGATCAGACAAATTTGTCATTCATCTCTATTTAACGAAAATATAAACAAACTATATAAAATTCTATTAAACAATTCTTACCCTAAAAATCTGTTACGTAAACTTTTATATAGTAGTCCGTCCCATACCAATCATTCAGGGTCTTCTCCTAATCGTGGTTTACAACAAGAAGGACCTGTTTGTTATTTCTCGATTCCTTGGATAAAGGACCTCACTCCAAAGCTATCCAACATCATCAAAGATGTTATTAGTAACTGTAAATTAGCCAAAAGAAATGTGAACTTACCAGGACAACACTTTTCGAATATTATAGATAAAATATCTACCGAAAAAAGACGAAATGTGGTGTATTCTATTCCGTGTCGTGATTGTGATCTTGTATACATCGGTGAAACACAAAGGTTACTGAAGAACAGAATCGTTGCTCACAAAAGTGATCACAGAAATGCCCAAACCAAAAAATGCACTCTAGCAAGACATGCAAAGGAAAAAAGACATACTCCCAATTTTGAAGGTATTTCAATCTTGATTAATGAGCCCAATACATCTAAAAGAAAAATACAAGAAATGATTGAAATTACTAAAGATCCTAAATCTATGAATGCATGTACCGATATACGTGGCCTTAGTTCTATTTATTCCTATGTGCTTTCAAAAATTGAAAATTTTAACTGTACATTTGTTTTTATTCAATTTTAAAATGTTTTTGTAAGTGTGTTTAGTGTTATAATGAAGGAATTTCTGTCACTTTTAGTGGTAAGCCAATTTAATATTTCAATCCTCATATGCCATGTAAGTTCAATATCTTAGTTTGTTTTTCACTCCAAACTAATATGTGTTTTATTTTATTCAGCCTTGATAAAAAAAATAAAACAGTTTCGAAAGCTTGGACGGCATAAAGATCGTTCTTTTAAGCCCCATTCAAACTTCGGCAGAAATTCCCAATTCAATTTGATTCACGTTATTCTATATATATATATATATATATATATATATATATATATATATATATATATATATATATATATATATATTTAATTAAATGAGGAGCTATCCGTACCAGATGACCATATTAGAAGATGAATAATAATTTCATGCCGAGCTGGTAAACTGAACCCACACTTCGTAGGGTGCCGCAATAAGAACGAGGTTTGTCGTCTACATATTGCGTTTGTATGCATTTTTTCCAGTATACTGCTCAATCAGATTGATTACTAAACATAGCATCAGTCTCCCAGACATATATCATGATTTAGAGGTTGTTGCCTCTCATCAGTATGTCGTAGGGCAAAGAGCCATATTTGATAATCAATCCTTATTTGGAACTCATACTTGTATCAATCTTGAGTATAGAACTGTCGGTGGAGACAAGTATGAGCGATATATTAAGCATGTATAATGGTGGATAAGAACAATCGGCAAAGGTGAATAATTAACTAATTAAATGAGGAGCTATCCGTACCAGATGACCATATTAGAATATGAATAATAATTTCATGTCTAGCTGGTAAACTAAACCTACATTTGGTAGGGTGCCGCAATAAGAACGAGGTTTGTCGTCTACATATTGCGTTTGTATCCGTTTTTCCACTATACTGCTCAATCAGATTGATTACCAAACATAGCATCAGTCTCCCAGATATATATCATCAAAATAGGATTGATTATCAAATATGGCTCTTCGCCCTGCGACATACTGATGAGAGGCAATAACCTCGAAATCATGATATATGTCACACATGCATATCGAAAATTTAAACAGATCCGATGTTTTTAAGTAGGTGAAAATTATGTCCTAAAATTTCATTACATAGATACATATATACCTACATACATACATACACAGGTCAAGATAATAAAGGGTATTTAAACTTTAAGGCAGTTTCTCCATAATAATTTATATTGCTTTAATACGTATACAACATTTAAAGAAGCAACACAGAATACCTACTTATAGCAAAGATTAGAATTATATTATATTTCTCTTGAATTTATAAAATCTTCAATATATATCTGACTTATTTTAGTTAGTACTATCCCCAAAAACATTCCCAATGTAAGGCTTTTGGAGGTGAGAGCTATATTCTGCAAAACTCGACAAAAAATTCTCAAATCTTTCGCATACGCTCAGTAAAAGCTCCACACCCATAAATTTTTTTATGTTGCTTTGTATACGAATTTTGCTTTAATGGTACATTTTCATTAAGTGATTCTATCGCTTCTCACCGCCCCCAAAATTCCCATGAAATTACTACTTGACGTATTATATTCATAACCCATAGTTCCTCTGAATATGGACTAGCATTTCCAGTCACTCACCTGCTAAAATTTTTACTACCTTACATACATACTTGAAATGAATGCAGTATATTCCGTCTTGGAAAAGAAGATGAAATAAAACAGAAATAATATTGCATTTGAACTTTTATTCGTTTTTACGAACTACATGTGTATATTTAACTATATGGTAAAGTTCTAAGGGTTCTATATGGGAGAAAAAATCAACTTTGTTAGTGATCTACAATATTTTTACACATACCAAACATACAAAAGTGCAGTACGATCTATTTCTTAATATACAGGGTGTTTCAAATATATTATTTTATTCATTCATTATTTATTCAAATAATTTTCGAGATACAGGGCGTTGAAATTAAAAAAAATCGTTTTTGTGACGATCTTCTGAACCGTTTATCTTACAAGTTTTGAGTCAGAAAAACATTGTTGTTAAGTCATAATTGGTGAAGATTTTGAAGGAGTAGTGGGGGTTTTTCTCCACAATTTCTACGCTAATGGAAAAAGTACGGTTTTGGAACGCCCGTTTGAACCGCCAATGTTTTCTACACCAAAGAGGTACTCTTGGTCGTAACCTCTAAATATAAAAATGATTTTTCTCGAAAACGGTCGACTACAAAGCTCACGACCAATAGTGTTATTTTGTGTAGAAAACATTGGCAGTTCAAATGGGCATATCAAAACTGTAATTTTTTCATTGGCGTAGGAATTGGGGAGAAAAACACGCTCTACTCCTACAAAATCTTCACAAATTATGACTTAACACAAAAAAATTCTGACCCAAAACTTAGCCTATTATAAGTGGAAAATGCTTACAAAAGCTGTTTACTGCAAGATAAACGATTCACAAAAAACGATTTTTTTCTTTCAATTTCAACACCCTGTATCTCGAAAATGGTGCATTCTAGAGGATAAGTTAATATTTTTTTTTTTTCATTTTTTTGGACGAGCTATCACATCCTCAAGTCCTGCGCATATATTATAAAACATCCTGTATATTTAAACCTAATGAAAATAATTGCTAACACCGTATTAAGGAGACTTAGAAAGGCGTAGAGTATCTATAAAACCTAATATGAGTTGAAAAAGAAATTGAACAACTTATGTATCAACGTCATGGTAGGAATTTTGGGGGCGGTGAGAAGCGATAGAATCACTTGATGAAAATGTACCATTAAATCAAAATTCGTATATAAAGCAACATAAAAAAAAATGTATGGGTGTGAAGCTCTTACTGAGCGTATGCGAAAGATTTGAGATTTTTTTGTCGAGTTTTGCAGAATATAGCTCCCACCTCCAAAAGTTTTACATTGGGAATGTTTTTTGGGGATATGGATTTTTTTTTGGAAGTCGGTTAGCTGTCACCACAGTGTAGATAAACACAGTAGTCCAATTCAATCCATTCCTTGATGTGGCCCGCCTTTGCCACCGTATCTCCCGTACCCACAGTATAAATATACCCAGTAGTCCAACTCAACGGCGGCCGCCTCAGATGATAGTTTCGGAGCATCATTTTTTGCGGTCATATGTTTGTCAAAGGCCACCGCGATTTCGTCAAAGGACACCGCGATTTCGTGTCTCCCGTTTATAAGTACGGGAGACACGGCGGCAAAGGCGTGTCACATCAAGGAGTGGCTTGAGTAGGACTACTGTGTTTATCTATACTGTGCCCGTACCTTAAACGGGAGACACGAAATCGCGGTGTCGCCTTTGACAAACAAGCGATCGCAAAAAAATGATGCTCCGAAACTATCATCTAAGGCGGCCGTCGTTGAGTTGGACTACTGCGTATATTTATACTGTGGCTGTCACGAACTAACTTTAATTTTCAATAATCATATTAATTTTAAATACAACTATATATATATATATATATATATATATGGTCCATGGTACCTTAGACGTTTACGGAGAACGAGACATAGGATCGATCTGAAATATTTTCAGCGATGCAGCGTTGCCGCTTTCAAATAGAACACCTTATATATTATTGCGTTTTTGCATCTGTCCTCACTTTCTTGATATTTTCGCCCCACTTACCTATACCTATCTCTAACGGTTCCCGAGATATTAATTATTTTCCATATTTTTTATCCAAAACATAGCTCGAATTAAATGTTTATTTCTGCGTTATTGCAATTCCTAGGAAGCTGTAACTTTGTTAGTAGGTCATCGAGATAATGTTTATGGATTCTGAATAGAGAAATTTGCGTTATACAGGATCATTCAAAATGAGTGATTTTACTGCTAGATACAAAAAGGTTTAAAAATGCGTTTTTTAGATGGAACACCCTGTATATTATGAAATATCCTGAAAGATGCCTAAATTTCCTTCGATTTGATGTATTATGTTCCTATACCTAAGTAGCCAGAATTTCCAGATAAGAACAATTGTCTAAAAAGATCAAATTATATTTCTCATATTCATCTAGGTTGCTATTAAATGTCATCATAGTACATGCCATAATGAAAATTTAACAATTAGTGCATTATTAATAATACCTTTGAGTGTTTCTTAACGTAAGTGACTTGAGGTACTAATGATTGTTTTTTATTCTTCATGGAAAATGCGAGGGAATTATATCAAAAACGTTCAGAAAATTCAATGAAACGTACCCTGATTTACATCCATTGAACAAGAGGAAGTTTGTACGATTACAAAATAATTTCATTAATAATGGATCAAAATTAAAAATAAATGTTTAGGCCTATTTCCGTGCTGATCCTCAAGATTCCACTAGAAGTGCGGAATATGATTTAGGCTTGGATCGTGTGTCTGTTGGAAGGATCATCCATAATCATTACATGCGCCCGTACAAGTTTACTAAAGTTCAAGCTCTAAAACCAGAATATCATCAAAGTAGGGTTCACTTTTGCAGAACAATCCTATTTCGCATCCAAGAAGATTCTGAATTCTAATAAAAATTATCTAGACAGACGAATCAAAATTTTCCAGAGAAGGAATTTTTAATAGATGGAACGAGCATTTCTGGGCTGATCAAAATCCAAATATTGTCAAGGTAATGGGATTTCAGGAGAAGTTTAGTTTCAACGTATTTTGCAAAAGGATCACCAAATAAGTTTTCTTATTTACGAAGAGTATCGTAGCAGTTGGTTTCACCTGGTTCAGACGTTTAGGTCCGTGGCATTGGCCTGCGAGATCAACCGATCTCACGTCACTTGATTTTTTATTGTGGGGTCATTTGAAGACAAAAGTTTGCATGACACCAGTACACAGTAAACAAGATTTACGCCAACGAGTAATCAACTACATTGAAGAACAAGATGCCAGTGAAATAAGGAGGGCTACAACTATATCTACAAATAAACGGACATTGAAATGTTTGAAAACTTATTGTGAACGTTTTCTAAATTTTAAAAGATAATTAATGAAATTATTTTGTGATCGTAGAAACTTTCTCTTGTTCATTGGATGTAAATCAGAGTAAGTTTCATTTAATTTTCTACACGTTGTTGCTATAGTTTCCACACATTTTCCATGAAGAATAAACAATTTAATTAGAACTTCGTTTGAATTGTTATTTCATTGATTTCAAGGCACTTACGTTGAGAAATACTCAAAGGTATTATTAATAATGCACTAATTGTCAAATTTTCATGTACTATGATGACATTTAATATCAACCTAGATGAATATGAGAAATATAATTAGATTTTTTTGAAAATTGATCTTATCTCGGAATTCTGGCTACTTAGGTAGAGGAACGTGATAATCAAATCGAAGGAAATTTAGGCATCTTTCAGGATATTTTATAACATAGGTACAGGGTTTTCCATTTAGAAAAACTCATTTTTAAACATTTTTGTATATAGCAGAACGATCTTTCTTTTCAGCGCTTGCCAAGAAATGAAATGCAATGTTACAGATTTTGAAGCATATTTGCAGAACATTGATAATGGTACCAACTTTACCATTATTGCTGGGGACATGAATATAGATATACTAAAAAGAATGTGAAATCGCGAATAACTACATACTGACTCTCTCATCCTTTGAATTAATAATAATTAATATCTCATAAAATATTAGCTATAAATATAAAGTCATATTAATAAACTGACATTATTTTTCCATTTTGATCTGAGAAATAATTCAAATTACCTATTAACATTCCATAAGAAAAAACAAAGTTGTGTAGAGTTCCAACTATTTAGAAACACCCGGTATAATTGAAAATATTTTTATGTTGTAGAATATTTAAAATACGATTGGGTTAGTTATAAACATTTTCTCAGAATCTTTACAATAACCCCGTAATCGTCCGAATACTTACGCACTCCTAATAATCTCCCACCTTGTATTTCATAACTTGAAATGTACCTAGATATTTATCAACAGCGGGCCGCGTCTAATTATAAAAAAGCTATATCGTGTGATCTGAACCAAAATTAAAAACCAAAAAAATAAATGCACGAGTAGGCAATGTTAGAAGAAATATACCTAGGTATATGGCAAATATTAATAATAATAAGTCACAGCGTACGATCGCTCTGCCGTCTCTTACTAAATAGATGTATTAACTGGATATATATATATATATATATATATATATATATATATATATATATATATATATATATATATATATATATATATACGTCTCTGTTCTCTGCCACTGCTACCTCTACCTGATTGTTGCCATTTAGTTGGAATATACGTTTGATATTATTAATGCGTTAAAAATGCACCAGTTTCGAATAAGAGCGAAGTAGTTTGCATGCTTTTTAAATAATAAATGATTTTACAATTATGATCATAATTAAGTTGTTAGTTTCACTTAGGTATTTATCCGATATTCATATTACTTAGGTATTTCAAAGCAGGTAAAATTTTAGCACCGGCAACACCGTAGAGTCTTGAAAATAATAAATTTTGAAATCCGTCTATTTGGCTTTACATATATTGATATTATAATTATTACAGCCTTTTACGAGTTGAAAACATTTTCAAATGATTACTTATCATTGTAGGATTGTATTAAATACAATATCTCGTTAATTTCAAGCCATATTTTTAAATTAATCGGGAAAAACCATTACGTGACCTTGAAAATCCAACATTTTTCTGTAAATAATGCTTCTGTAGGCAAAAGTGAGAGATACCGCTCTCACCTCTGCAAACTACAGTTTGCAATGATAAATACTTGTTCACAATATTTGGTTTTTCCACCAAGATAAAGTAATTCATTTTCTATAGCAATGATTGGTTGTTTACAAACTCTTTAGTAATTATGAAATTGTAAGAGATTTATTTTATACGGATTAAAATCTAACTTTTATTATTTGAATCAAGAGTTAGCACCATTAATCACATCAATACCTATTTTTTCGTTCGAGAATATCTTCATTGTTTCTTCATCCCTCTATTTGATGCATGCTTTATATTGTAGAATTATAAGAATAAATAAAATTGGGCCTATATGTAATCTAGGTAGCATAGACCTCTCACGAGGTTTCTGAAAGACCTAACCTTCCGTTTTCCTGGTGAGTTTCTAAATATATCCCGAAAGTAACCTGAACCAGAAATTCTTACTGCGAGTTCCTAAAGTTAGCGCGAATGTAATAAAAACAATATATTCTGAATTCCGAGAAATCCTAAAGTTATACCGAAAGTAAACTGGACAAGGATTTTTTATTGCGATATAAAGATATCCCAAGTCAAAGATAATGGAATTGAGTTCCATTATCTTTGCCTAAATGTAACTTAAACATAGAGATTATGAATTACTACTGTACAATACTTTTAAATAATATTTATTTAGTTCATTCATCGATCAGATAGCTTTTATAAGTCATTATAAGGATACGACCCGAATTATTCAACTCAAAATTCTCTAACCTGTCAACCAAGCAATCCATAATTGAAACTCAGTTGACAACTGCTTTTTCAGGAGGTGCAAAATGTTTTTTGACAGACTTTGAAAAATGAGGAGTTATACAATTCAATTTTATGTTTGTTTTTTCTTATGTGAGTATGTTTGCGCGTTTGGCATATTAAACTTACTCCGATTTTGATGATTCTACTTTTATTCGAATGAATCTAATAAAGAAACGGTTCTAAAAAAAATTTAGAATCCAGTTTGTATTTTCCCCCAAAAATTTCCTCCAAATAATGTGGGTAAGAGGTATTTTTTTAGAAAATCGGAAATCTAAGATAGCCAAATTGAAACCATATTCGGAAACCTTTTATCCGGAATTTTTTCAAAAACTTCAAAGGTTTCCGAGTTAGAGTCTTTAGTACGGGGTAGTTATCGATAAATTTATAGTATCATTCTGTTGACACTCAAAAATGTGAAATAAATATTTTTTACAAAAAACAAGGACTGACTTTTGGAAGAGACATTAAAAATACAAAATAATATTTATTCTATTGGTACAGGTACTTTAGAAGTTGTTGCCAAGAGTATTTTACTATCTACCCGCAGCTGATAGGTATATACTTCATCCCTTGCACAACTTCAAAATTACCAGTACCAATAGAATTAATGTTATTTTGTATATTTTAGAGCCTTAACGGATAAAACCGGTGAAATTTGAAGAAGTTCAGTTTGTTGTGATGAAAGAAAAATTTATATAGAAACGATGTTGAGTTTTTTATGCTCTCTGGCTTGTAGTAAAACGCAACATAGTAGTCGATGACCCCCGTTCCTTGTTGAACATGATGGGCGATATAAATCCCATAGACAATGATAGTATACTACTCTCGTCTGTCTAGTTTTTTGAGGACAGTTCGACAATAAACATGTTTATCAGAAATTGAAAGTGAATGGCAATCAATGAGTGCTAACTGCATCATAGACAAATATACCTTTAACGAAATTATATCCTTATTATTTGATAATACGTACTTTCCTTAATTTTTTAATTATTTGTTAGATATAGTTATAGCATTAGGTACTCTATTTTTAACCACTGTCGACTATTTGATATTAGCCATACCTCAATTATATATTTTCAAGTCTTTTAATCCGTACATTCAATTTGCAATTGAGATGAACATCAAAATCAATATGTAGCATTTCTAGATAGCGGGTTCATAAGAACGGAAAACAAAATAATTCTGATAGAATTGTATAGAAAAACTGGTGCATCAGGATGATTTTTGAACTATTTTATAACTAGGAACTATTACTGCCATAATTTTCAATCCTACAGAAAGACCGTTCTGTCTAACTTTAATTTCGCATTCGAAATATCGTTACTGTGGTATATATATATATATATATTTGTGTTTGGTTCTTTTCGGGACTATCGAAGAAATGGGGTTTGAATAAAGTTTGTTATTTTACAGACGTTATTTTAGAGTCCAGTTAGTCATATATCTTATTCATCTTAATTTATGTAGCTTGTCAACTAAATAAGCTATAATTGAAATTCAACAAAAACTGCTAACCTATAACTATTGCGTCCCTGGATAGTGGCTCTATTTTTTAGTTATAGAAAACGAATTCTTATTGTCTTATCTCCTTTCGATTTTCAAATAGCATATAATATATTATTCTGTATATTATTCCATGATCGGTTATGTATTATCATTACAAATTCAACGAGTAACAGAGACAATTATTCTTTCCTCTGCAAATCATATCATGAAAAATTATATAGAAACATTGCTTTTGGAATTTTGAATAATACAATTATTTTTAGGTAAATTTCTTATAGAAATGTACCTATTGCGATCGTTCACACTTTTGAATTTCGAAAAAATTTCAACGGCATGTTGTTATATGTCTATAAGTTAGTCAAAAAAAACATTTGGTTCAAAAGTTTATATATATATATATATATATATATATATATATATATATATATATATATATATATATATATATATATATATATATATATATATGGGATATTACGAAATTTGTTAACACGATAGAGGTCGCAGTTTTCAAGGTATCAAGTTCAAATTTGCTACAAAAATCAATCACTCAAATATCTCGGTCGACTTTGTAATTGGGCAATATCGGGTGAGTAGTTTCAAAATGGCGACCGTTCAAACATTTAAAAAAATTATCAAAAAAGAGCCGTAGTGTAGTAAATAGGCGAAAAAAAAAATTCTGCCTTGAAGTGGAACTCGAACCCTGTCTGCTTTATATTCAACAGCCAAAACAAAAACCTCTAATCGCATGGCTATGACACATACACCAATTTTATGTAATAACATGTAGGTATACCAATGAAAAGGTGGTTCAAATTTCAATTCAATGAATTTTGAAAAATTTACCTTTCCGCTGACTACAGGCCATCGGGATTTTTTTAATGTGATCAGAAAATCTGAAAAAATAATGGAATTTGTACAGAAAGAAAGATTTTAAAAATAATAATTTTCCTCGTACTTCTTATCTTATCATTTCGTCATATATTTTGAGACAATGAGACAATGCACAGGAAAATCCGGTAGCTTAAAAAATATTGTTTTTTGACTTTCTAGTGAATATTATGAATATTCTCTTCTAATTTTTTTTTCAGATGATAAATAAGCTGTGTTGGTCGATTTGTGCCCAAAGGAAACCTAGACAGAATATTAAAATCCAGTTTTTGAGTTAAATTTCCATGTGCCGTGGAATTATACATGTAACTCGAGTTATCTTGCCATGCGCGCAAATAAATATAACTGCGAATCTCTGGGTTATTTTTTTTTAAACTTTGTTGGACCAGTAGTACCTAATGGATATAACAATTTTGGATTTTCTTTTCAAATAATTTTATTTGGATATGAATATTCCATGAATAGTTTATTCCTGTATAATCTTCAATCCAAATGATAACTGATACATCCAAAACAGCTATTACATGGCAGGTCACTTTATCGGCAATATTGCTGACCGGTCTGTTGTCGCGGCTATTGTTTGATAGTTTGGTAGGTATTAGAAATTAGGTTCGACTATAATTACTGATTTGCACGGTACTATATACTAAATTACTGTAAACTTAACAAAATTCAAAATACCGATTCTACACAAAATTCGTGTGTGGGGTTTTCGAGGTTGGAGAGTATATTTTTCCGTCAAAATTCATAAATTTATGATAGCATCATCAATATGGAGTTTTGTGGATATGGTCCGATTTTATTGGAGATTAGTATGTGGGGGTTTTGTGATCGAATATTATGTTTCTTATATATACGATACTATACGACGGATACAACCTAAGTATAACTGGACAGGATTAACAAGAGATGTAGAACAATGTATTAAAAACTGTGAAACTTGTCAAAAAGTAAAAATCTGTCGTAAGAATTTAAGCACTCCTTTGGTAATAACAGAAACACCAAAAACTCCGTTTGAAAAAATTAATATTGATATTTTTGAGTATACAACAAGAAATTACGCTTTAACGATTCGAGATGAGTTAACTAAATTTACTCAAGCTTATCCTATTTCAAATAGAAAAGCTTCAACAGTTGTAAATACACTATTAATATTCTTTCAACATTTCGGAACACCTTTGAGAATTCATTGCGATTATAGTCGAGAATTTGATAATTCATTAATAAAAGATTTGTGTACGCTTTATCCATCCACAATCGAATGGTTCTTTAGAAAGTTTTCACGAAACTCTTGTGGAAATGATCCGTGCACATAAGGCAGAAAATCCAGACGTACATCCGTTTAATATTTTGCCATATGCGGTTATATGTTATAATAATACTAAAAACAAAACAACTGGTTTTACCCCATATGAACTGATTGTTGGTCATACGTCTAGTAGACCACCTGAAACTTTGTATAATGAGAAGGCCCTTATTACCAAATATATACGTGATTTGAATAACAGAATGCAACATTATTATAAAATTGCACGAGCAAAAACAGCAAGTCAGAAAGAAAAAGCAAAAATTAGATTTGATAAAAATATTTCAGGAAAGCTTCCAGAATATAAACTAGGAGATAAAGTTTATCTTAAAGAGTCTCAAATTAAAGATAAAAGTAAAAATTTGTTTAATGGTACTTTTGAAATGGTGCAATTATTTGATAATTCTGCAATAGTTTTAAATCCGCAAACTAATCAAAAATCCAAAATTAATTTCGATAGACTGAAACCCTACTATGGAGTAGTTTCTTTGGTTTCAGATTCTTCGTGCTGATAAATATTATATCAGCTCAGTACACACTTACTCCTGTTAATAACACCGTTGGAATCTTTTTCCATGAAGAATATACTATCAAAATTTCGAATGAAAAATGGACACTTTTAGTTTACAAAGATTTGGGTCCAATTAAGAGAACAATGGAAAATAATGATAAAATACTTATAGAAATGTTGGATACTTTAGAAGATCCGTCTCCAAGGTTTATAGCATTTAACTCTGAAGTTCAAACACACATAAGTTTATTATCACAAATTTCGAATTCAATAGGTCAAAAATATAAAGAAATTATAGGAGAAACTAAATCATATAACTCCAGGGCAAAGCGAGGTATATTTAATGGAATCGAAACTGTTTGGAAAACTATTACTCGTAATTTAGATGCATCAGATGGAGAATATTATGATGATTGTATTAACAAATTATCTCATGATGAATTTGAGTTGGAAAATAAAGATATAAAAGATATTCAAAATACTTTGATGGATGTTGCTGATGATGTCGCATTTTATGAAGCACAAATAAGGATATTGAATATTTGTGAATCACTAATGGAAAGCTATATTTTCTTAGAAGATTCCCTTAATACAATTTTAAATTCTATCACTTTTGCTCGCATAAGATTATTACATAGCTCAATAATAGCACCTTCAGATTTAATCAATTCATTTCGATATATAGATAGCAAAATCTCTTGTAAGAAATAATTTACCTTTACAACCGTATACTTCAAATATAGCTAATTATCTTAATATTATTGAATTAGAGGCATATCAATCAGAAAGTAAAATAATATTTGTTCTCAAAATTCCTCTCACTGATCCAGAAGCTTATATACTATATCGACTCTATCCAATACCAATATTAGATGATCGAACAGGTATCTATCATATTTTACCAACTACACAAAAATATATTGCGCGGGATGATGATTCACTGCTGAATTTGTCATTGCGAAACCTGGATAATTGCAAGAATCTTGAAAGAAGCATACAAATCTGTTCTAATCTCCTCCCATATCCAATTGACAACGATGCAATTTGTGAATCACAACTATTAAGAAGATTAACTCAGATGCCCAAGATATGTCAAACATCTCTTCTTTTTGTTAAAGATTATAATGTCTACCAAATTGATTTAAATCTATAGTTAATCACTGTTTCGGACCCTCTGCCAATCACGATTAAATGTGGAAATAGGGAAATTAAATCAGAAATTATTAAAACTAATAGTTTACTGAAATTACAACCTAAGTGTAGTGCCTTTATTGGAAGTACAAGAGTTCATGCTCAATACCCAAATGACACATATCAGGAAATCAAGTATCGAAGTCATCCAGTCACAATTCCATTTGACTGTTGCAAAGATATTCCTGAAAAATTACAAATTCCTGAGCTAGAACCTCTTGAGTTGAAGATTTGAACATTGCACAACACAAACTAAATCAGTATTCAGAAGAATTAGAAAAAATGATAAAACAATCTCCGATCAGTAAATATACACATTGGTTCACCATTTTAACCATTGTAATAATAATTTTATTGGTAATACTTTATGTGACCTGTAAATGTAGAAGAAAGCATCATCGAATTAGAATAGCTTTAACCAACGATTACCCACCATCACCACCAGGACCAGGTTCCAGTATTTCATTCCAGCAAAGTATAAGAAGATTTCTTCCGAAAAGAAGAGCAAGTATCCATGTCGGAGAACCCATTGAAGAAAACATCGAATTAAATCCAAATAAATCATTAACTTAAAAAGTTGTTGCAAACTCCACCAACTTTTCTTAAATGGGGGAGTTGTTATATAAAGTTATCACTGAATTATTTTTAAAGTCATAATAACAATAATAACAAAGTATTATTTTTAAATATTATTTCATAATATTATATTACATCTGCAAGACGCAGTATTTCACCATATCATATTACATCTGCAAGACGCAGTTTTAAGAAGATAACAAAAGTGATAAGGATGTTTACGTGCCAGAGATGCCGACCAGTAGTCAGCAAGTTACCATAAAGACCATTGTTAGTTGTTTATCCAGTTTGGCCTCCAAAAAGACATTACTATGTATTTTATTTATAATATTTCTAGAAGTTTCGATTTAACCTTAGGAGAAAAGATCCATTGTATTAATTTACGTTTCTTTTCATATTTTTGATGATTAAACATTTTTGATTGTATAAATACTAGATCTCCAGCTAACGGCATCACTTGTGAGTCTACACTTGTGAGTCAATATTCATACAGTCATGTAAAGTTAAGATATATTTTATTTGTATTTTATTTTTTTGAATAATTGTTTTTTTTAAGTTATCTTGGAGTTATGTGATTTAACAAATTGACGCAGTCAGTAGGATTAACTCATGAATTATATGAATTTTTAATGATTGGGGTTTCAGTCAAAATGCCAATAAAATTAAAACTCTTTAATCAAAGTCGAGCTTTCGGTAACGCTTGTTACCTTCATCTGGACAAAAATCGTGAGATTAATGAAATTTACCAGCTACAAACATTTGTTATTATGCATTTAACTTTATGATTGAAAAACTCAATACCATAAGGTATAGTTACGTTTCCAAACCTTATCATCTTAATGAAATTTTACATTTCTTTTCCTCAGATTGTATTGCTTAGCATTTCTGGGGTTCCTAAGCGGTGCGCGAACGCTTCCTTACATCTATACACAATTTAGGAAATTCCTGGATACCACTTAATTGAGTGTTTTCAGATATCTTCGGAAAGTTTTTGTCATTATCGGAAATCATACCGTAATAGTCTCAAAGGAATATTTCGACCAAATACTAAAAATGACGGAAGGCATCCAGACGAATCGTGCCTTGCGTTTCGAATGGCTTGGGCAATTATGAACATATTCAGATCCCAGTCTTTGTGATTGTCAAAAATGTAACTATAATGATTCTTGTTGAAAAATTCATCTATTCCATTATAAATAATATAAATCTATACAAGTGGTAAGTATAAAGTTTTCGGGGTTACATCAAAACGTTTCGACTTTTTAACATAACTAAATCTTGTTTAATTGAATAAACTATAGAAATGAAAGCGGGAAAATTGATTATATTCTACAAATATTTGAAAAAAAATACAATTAACCACTGACCTGAAACAATGACAATTGAAATTGAAAAAAAAAATCTTGATAAAGAAATATTGGTCCTTATTGTATCATAGTTTTGGTAACTTTTTTCTTCTTTTTCATAAATTTCATATTGTCCTTTCTAAAGTAAAATAATTGAGATGTCTTTCTTCGTATTTTTACAATGGATGGATAATATTAGTTACCGGGGGGCAATTCTTGAGACTCACACGTTTATTTGCGAATGCGTTAATTTACGAGTGGACATATACGAGTGGTTTCTAAATTTTAATTCTTGACAGCCATTCGCAAGTTCACTTGCGATCATCGCGTAAGAACGATAAAATCATTTAGCAACATCGCTCTTAAATTAATACTCTGTGCTCATTGGTGGATATTTCTCATATTTTGAGATAACAACATAACCTTACAAACGTAAGTTTGACTTTATTCAAATCTCAAATTAGAGAATAGTGATATTTATGTAAATGATCTCTCTGGCATAGTTACTGTTTCTTTCTAGCGAGTATAGAATACATTCCTATCTATCAATAAATATTGCGAATTCTGCAAAAATGCTAAATATTTTTCGCTATTCTTATATGAAAACGCAAACAAGTGTTTCACAAAATCTCTTATATCATTATTAGTTATCTACCTACTCTATTTTGGAACATTATGCTATGAGATTAAACACAATTATTAGGTATGGTTATTCCACAGCCTTCTTTAGGCTGTGGATATTCAATAAATAGTAATTTCTGTTAAAGATATTTATTGGTTACAGTACCTAGTTAATATGTGAATCAATTTATCATGTACATAGTAAAGAATTTAAAGATTGTGAATTTGGGACTTCGCATACCTGTCATTGTAAAATTTGTCTTCGCTAATATTACATTTTCCTTCTCGAAATACCAACAAAACTTTTCGCATTTAAAGATACCTTCTTCAAATACATTCATTTGTAGGTACATCTGAAAGGGAAAGTAGCCATCCAGAATCTGCAATATACAATTTTAAAGACGAGGAACATAAGTTAAGTAATAAGGCTATTACGTATTACCTACCTCGACGAAATACATGTCGAGATGCAAAGATCTGCGTCTGGTGATTCTCTCTGATGTAAAATTACTCTATTTCTTGATGTCAGTAAATTGTACCTACGTCGATTGTATCATCAAATAATAATGTAACGTTTAACCCTGTGCTAAACGTTGTGGGGTGAGTTCACTTGCGTAAGACTCAAAAGTCCGCAGATTGCTTCCAATGGTTTATTTCCAAACACTATGTACACGGCCTTCTATTGTGGTACAACTGTCACCACTTGTCACCTTGACAAACTATACTGTCACTGTCTTCACCGACAGAAATACTATTAACATCTGATTCCACAGACTAACTGTTATCAACCGACTTTATAAGACTCACTGACTTCATAAGACTGACTCTGTCCCGTGATCGACACGGCTTTATATTTATATACCTGAATCATGTCATGACATTCATCGAGAATGTTATGATTATCTAGACGCACATAATAATGTTCTAGAGCCTTGTCAAACTGACAATAGTATGACAAATTGTACCTTACATATAGTTTCTGGAATGATCGAGAATAAATCTACTATAATTCTAGAACTGCATAATGGAATATACAAACAACAACTATAGCAAACAAGGTAGTAGAATAAATAGCTAATAAACGAATAACATCCGTAAGTACATGACTACCTTATTTTCTAATATATATTGTAACATTGTATTAACATAAAAAAAAATTTGATGTAAAGTCTTGACGTACACTTTAACAAATGCAAAAATATAGCATATAAAAGCAAATCACTAGTTGTCTTTGCACGTCACAGGTATTAGCAATCTTCTGACTAGTGCATCAGAATACTCTTGTAATAGTTGAGCTTAATAGCCGGCAAAGGTTTAGTGAAAATGTCAGCCAACTGTTTATCAGTTTGACAGTACTTCAAATCAAACCAACCTTGTTTCATTTCATCGGAAATAAAATGGTATCTTACTTCGATATGCTTACTGTTTCTTGAGATTTGTCCAGATTTTATCATTTTTATAGCTGACTGGTTGTCAACATTCAAACTGGTGTTTATTTTGAAGTCTGTTAGTTCTTCTAATATATTCTTGATGTATTTCATTTCTTCAGTTGAGAGAGCAACTATTTTTTGTTTTCTTGAGCACCAAGAAATCGGAGATCCACCGAATAAAACGAGGTATTCAGTTGTACTTTTTCTTGTTGTTGGATAACCCGCATAGTCTGAATCAGAATAGGCTTGTAGACTACGGTTCTTCTGAGATGGAAAATAAATTCCACTCCCTGGATCTCCATTCAGATATCTTAAAGTTCTCTTCACATTATCATAATCTTGATCAGTTGGGTTATTCAGTGAATAACTCTCATAATTAACAGCAAACGCGAAATCTGGTCGTGTCTTGCATGTTAAATAGAGCAAACTTCCTAGAGCTTCATGGTATATGTAATTCCATATCTTCTTAGTATTTTCAGTTTTTCCTTGTATTGCAATTGGTGTATCCATTTTCTTGGAATCTGACATTCCAAACTTAGCAACTATCTTTTTGTCATATTTCTCTTGGCACAATAATATTTCTTTTTCATTTCTTGATATTTCCATACCTAATTTCTTGGATTATTTTCCACGGTCACTTCAAATTCAGTTTTCAGTTTTTTATAAGACTATTGATTTCACTCATATTTTCAACAATGACGAGTCCATCATCTACATGGTTTCCCATAAATAACTTCTTGTTATTGCTTTTGAATACAGACTGGTCGGTTTTTAAAGAGATCAGACCATGTGACTTGAGAAAATCAGTTAGTCTTTGGTTCCACTTTTGAGAGGCTTGTCTCAAACCATAGAGAGCTTTCTTGAGAAGACATATTTTCCCAGGTTCAGTGAAGCCTTCTGGTACTTGCATATAAATTTCTTCATCCAAAAAGCCATTTAAGAACGCTGTCTTGATGTCAAAAGTAATAATATAATAATTTTCTTGGGCTGCGAGTGCAAGTAACAGCCTTAATGTTGTGGCTTGTACGATTGAGCTATAAATATCAGAAAAATCCAAAAAATCTTTTCTTTGTTGACATCCTCTGGCAACCAGGCGAGCCTTATAGATACCATTGTCCTTCTTCTTAAGAACCCAGCGTGTTGTTATTACTTGTTTTCCTACTGCTTGGTTCTCATCAACCAATTCCCGAACACAATTTTTCTTGAGGGATTTTTTTTTTCATTTATTGCTTGTTGCCATTTACATCACATCAGGTCTTCTTCCATGCCACATTTGGTAAGGTGTAACTTCAATTGCTTTTGTCAGACTTCTATTCAGTAAGTATGCAGCAGTTGTAATGCAAAACCCCAAAACTTGTTATTAAGTTTGGATGCATGTAACATTGCACGAACCTTATCCATCAGAGTTCTATTGACACTCTCCGCTCTGCCATTCTGCTGTGGAGTATAATTTATTGTATATTCGATAACAGAATATACTCTCTCTTCTTCTGTTTCTCCTTTTGTATGTAGCAGATAAATCTTAAGGAAGTGGGTATAGTAATCCATCACTGTTAAAAAATATTCTTCATTTGCATATATTGTTGGAGAGATTTTACCACAGACATCTGTCTCGGGAATTTCTAATGGTCTAGTGGCTCTTGTTCTCTCTAGACAAAAAGGTTTTCTTGTCTTCTTGCTTATGATGCAAGATTCACATATTTTTTTATTTTTTATTCTCTTAATATCGTTATCTATTTCATCACACAAATCAGGAATTCTAGTCACTAAAATTTATGTGACCAAATTTATTATGCCACTTAATGACTTGCTGTATCAATAATGCTTCATGAGAATTTTGGTTTTTTATATATATTTCCCATAAGCCTTGGTTTGTTTTCTTGCCTTCAAGCACAATATCACCATCAACAATGTCAATTTTGCTATTGTGAATTACTCTCACTGACTTCTTGTCGAAAATTGCGATCCCATCATTTTCCGTTACAAAATTTATTGAGAACAAGTTTCTGCTTAGACCAGCAAGATGTAATACTTTTATGATTTTAACTTCTTCAGAATTAACTTCGCCAGAGAGATTTGATACAAGTTTCTCTCCTTCCTTAGCAACACCAACATTTATTTTTTCTACATGTTTGAGGTCAATTAAGATATTTGCATCTTTGACAAAATGACCTGTAGCACCAGTGTCTGCGACAAAAGTATAATCTGATTTACTACTGTACAAAGCACACTTATTCTTATCTGCATGATAATTTATGTAAGCCACTTTTTCATTATTATTCTTTTTTGCTTCATGTTCTTGTTTGTAGCGACAATTTTCAGACATGTGATTAGTTTTCTTGCAGTAAACACATGGATTAGGGAAAGTTCTTTCACCTTTATAGGATTTCTTCTGAGACTTACTGGTATTTTGTTGTGACAATCTATCTTTGGTGCACTTATTTGCATAATGTCCTTCTACTTTGCAGTTATGGCTTATAATGCCCTTATAAAACTTGAACTCACTTTTCTTCTTATTGTATGATTGTGCTGCTGTTTTGAATGCCACTTTTTCCTCAGCTTGTTTTCTTGACTTTTCTTCTTCGGCAGCGAGCCTAGATTTCAGATTTTTTTGGCACTATTAAAAAACCGAAACTCTTCTGGTAGAGCAGCAATTATTCTTGTGATCAACATTGTGTCTGTAACATTTTCTTCTAGTCTCTTGAGTCTAAAGGCTACATGTTGCAAATTAGCAATATTTGTCATGATGTCCAGTTTCTTCTCTAACTGGAAATTGTAGAACTCACTCCACAAATGTGACTTTTGCTGAGAAGTATGTTGGAAACTTTTGAAAGTTGTTCACACATTTCTTTAGAAGTCTTGCAACACAGAATGTGGGTCTTGGCATTGATGTCCACTGTAGTTAGAATGTACCTTCTTGCTTGTGCATCCCTCTGTACCCATTCAGCCAGTTTCTTTTCATCTTCGCCTTCAGCTGGTTTAATCTTCTTACCATTTACATAGTCAATAAGACCTCTTGCCTCAAAAAGGGTTTGTATTTCAAGTTCCCACAAAGGAAACGATGCGGCATCTTTGAGCACAGGCAATCGGTCTATTTCTTCTTTCACCATTATATCGTATATTGATGTTTTATCACTTATATCAGTTTTATCACGCAGTTTGGGGCTCTGGGCCCATAACCGGTTGTTTATAAAGTTATTTGAGTATTAGATATTCAGGATGTTTTTAGATATTCGTAAGAACATGAAGCAGTTATTATGTTGTTTTATTTTATATTTGACATTAACAATACTTATATTTTATATACACTATGTGAATGTATGCACATATATAAAAATATTTGCCCTCTTATAGAACTATCAACATAGTATTACAAAAAGTCAGTACTATATTGTCAGTCTGTGGAATCAGATGTTAATTGTAGTTCAGTCGGTAAAGACAGTGACAGTATAGAATGTCAAGGTGACAAGTGGTGACATTTGTACTACAACAAAAGGTCGTGTACAGAGTGTTTGAAAATAAATTATTGAAAGCAATCTGCGAACTTTTGAGTTTTACTCAAGTGAACTCACCCCACAACGTTTAGCACAGGGTTAAACGTTACAATATGTATATTCACTACTTACTGGTGATCCAAATAGATTCAATTTATACAAAATAACAATGAATGTAACCCTCTAGAAGAAACTTATTCTTAATTCGTCAGATCACGTACAGTAATTTAAATAATATTTTTTTGAAATCAGTAATCCTAACCACAAATAATACATCATCGTTCATTTGCACGACTATTTCTTCGCCCGTATTTAATTAAACGTCTGAATATGCGAATATGTTTAGAAACGATGGCTTAAGAATTGACAAGTTTGTTTCATTCGTAAAGTTGCGCATGATCCTTAATATATATATATATATATATATATAAATAAAAAGATGTTCTTGGGGATGCAGTCATATATTCAATAAAATTCTTTGACTGAAGCCGAGCTCGAGAATGTTTATTCTCTTCTTCAGGGCAAATACAAATCGTTACAAAATTATTTCAACAACAACTTAATAGTATTATAAAAATACTTACAATCGTGAATTTAGAATAAATTAACCAAAAACAGATTTCATAGCCATCAATTACAAATGTCATTATTTATATTTGTCATGGTAACACAATAAGTAAAAAAGTATCTAGATTTTGTTGATACAAATGAATATTACTGAATGATCTTTATATGTTTGTGGCTATTTGAACAAGGAGCACAATTAAATTAAAATTATTATTGAGGCAGATACAGGTTCAGTTAAAAAAAAAAATGTAATTTAAGAATATTGCATAAATACTTATATATATATACCCATACATAGACTAAATTACGTTTAATCTGGGCTTGAACTGACAGTTAAAAGAAAAAGATACATAATATTATTTAAAACTTCTATATAAGTGTAATCATATTCTCTCACAATACGAAACATATAAACATGATTATTCTGAAAGTGCACTGATACTTATTCACTCAAAAAAGGCCGATTTCTCTCACTAATTAACCTCTAAATTTTTGGGTGAAATAGATGTTTTGAAATCCTAAAACACTTTTTAATGTTCTTTCAAATATTCATAAATATTCAAAATAATATATAAAATCATATTCTCTCACAATACGATATAAGAATGAAACATTTTGAAAATCATTCACTTTTCAAGAAAACAAGCTGATATCTCTCACTAATCAGCATGCATATTTTCGAAAACATTAAATGTTATGAAAATCTTTCATAAATAGATTATACATTTAATCTCAAATAAACATATAATGAATTTTAAGAGAATAATTATCTTTGATCAACTAAATTTCTCTCACTAATAAGTTGATCTAAATATTTCTATTGTTTATTGAATAAACAATAGAAATATTTAAGCCCAGATTAAACGTAATTTAGTCTATGTATGGGTATATATATATAAGTATTTATGCAATATTCTTAAATTACTTTTTTTTTTTTAACTGAACCTGTATCTGCCTCAATAATAATTTTAATTTAATTGTGCTCCTTGTTCAAATAGCCACAAACATATAAAGATCATTCAGTAATATTCATTTGTATCAACAAAATCTAGATACTTTTTTACTTATTGTGTTACCATGACAAATATAAATAATGACATTTGTAATTGATGGCTATGAAATCTTTCCTGTTTTTGCTTAATTTATTCTAAATTCACGATTGTAAGTATTTTTATAATACTATTAAGTTGTTGTTGAAATAATTTTGTAACGATTTGTAGTTTGCCCTGAAGAAGAGAATAAACATTCTCGAAAGCTCGGCTTCAATTTTATTGAATATATGACTGCATCCCCAAGAACATCTTTTTATTTATTATAAATCCAGTCAAGAATACAAAATCAATATATATATAAATCAATATATATATATATATATATATATATATATATATATATATATATATATATATATTTAGAATTTTTCTTAAATTATCACACAAAATGGTAATGGTTACTCATAATTTATGAATATCTTGGCATTTCATTTGAGTTACAAAATGTTTGTCTTCAATTCCAGAGTAACTCAAAATATGTACTTGGCGCACCCAGTAATGTCGGTTTTGGTGGTATATAACAATACCATAAAACAATTGAATGTTGCACAAAAGTATATACTAAAAATAGTTCTCCTCAATACTAAACTATATTCGACTAGCCTACTCTACAACAAAGACATTTTTAATATTAAGATCTTTATGTTTACTAGCTAGCTGTAACTTCATATACAAAAAAAGAAACCTGATAAAAACATTCGATCATAGATATAAAACTAGATATAATAAATTTTGAATTTTTGTTTAAGCAGGATGTTGGTTTTGCTATTGGGTGTTTATAAGTGCCATTTGGGAGATGTTAAATTTTTAATAACATTTATTGATAATTTTTACAATATTGCTTTAACAATGACTGTTGTCAATAAATTAAGTGTGGGAAGACTGTGATTCAGAAGATCTACGTCTCATTTTATCTACTTACCAGCCTTGTTAGAGCCAATAATTACAAATATTTTGATGAAGTGTTACATAACTGCTGTACAAATGGGAGTAACCAGTAATTGATAATGAATATTGGACATATACCTACCTAGCCTTATGCAAAAGTCTGATAAAAATCATCCTGAAGAAATAGAGACTATGGCATCTGCTCAAATCGTGTAATTAATACACAAAAAGCAAATTATATTAAAGTTTTAATTGAAAAACTTGAAATGTTTGAGTTTTACATTTCGAATGAAAAACCAATTTTGAATTTCTATCGCTGTTAATACATTTCTCACACACACCCACACAAGTCTCACATCTCATGAATTTAATGCAAGAAATAAATGAATCCTACCTATCTGTACCATTATTTCTAAGTCATATTATATAGCTTTGCATAATAACTAAATACAATTTTTACTTTCCTACGCTACTATAGTAGCTGTATAAGGAAAGTATCGTAATCGTGTGAAATTTTCAGTATCGAGATTTTTACAAATGTAGACGTTTCAGAGTTTTCTAAGTCTAATAAACATGTCTGTCTGTCTGTGACAGCATTATCTCGGAAACGGAACGGTGTATTTTGTTGCTTTCTTTTTTATTTTGTTTGGTACCAATACCACTTACCGGTAGCACTGAATGAGTAAAATGTATACACTGGGTGTTGAGCTATAGCCAAAAAACGTGATTTGCTCAAGACTAGCGCGAAAACGGCTCTAAGGATTTTGATTAAACTTGCTTAAAGTATTCTTCTGAGAGCCCTTTACCACACATATATAGCGCCATCTCTGAGAAAAAGCACAAAAAAGTTATGCTCGTATTTTCCACATGTTTCTTCAGATTCTGGCTAAACGTTTCATCTTGCAAAAAATTTTTACACCACCATTGTTGTTTGTCTTGACATGCTGAAAAAAATGAGTGTTAGCACGATTTGACCAGACGATTTTTACTTTACTACCGCTATTATCGTCGCTATGTAAGGAAAGTATAGTGTAAAATTTTTCATTCACTGGAATTTGCCACCAGATTTTTTAAAATCTGTTTTGCTTATAATAACCTGATTTCACATTCTCATTCTACACAAACTATGGGGTGGGTGGCTTAGGGGTTCACAGATGCATGCTTGATGAGGTCATCTGAAAAATAAAAAATATGTTATGTGTTGAATAGCATAGACAGAAATATCAGAATACTTACGAGTATCTGAATGAAAACAACAGATACCTCATAATGAGAATTATATCCAATCAAATAATTTATTCCTTGCAAGTTATTGTTCGATCTTCCTTTAGCTTCTGATTGTCAATTCTACGATTCATCCATCAATCCACTGTCAAGTTGTGAAACTCAGCGCGTATATATTAAGTAAGAGATCCTAAGATAAAACGTAATTACTAATTAAAACAACAAGAAGTTTATGTTTGATGTCAACTTACCCAAATTCAAACATTTTGCCTAGATTCTCAAAATATGAAGAATCATAATCTATTTATTTCTTCCTTCCATGAATTTTCGAAGCTTACACTCGATTTCAACACCAAAAGCTAAAACATATGGAAATTTAATCAAACGTATTCGACACCTAAAGCCATTTTAATTGTTGATAAAGCTGTAAGATTTTATTTACAATAAGAAACTATAATAAATAGACCAATAGTTACGTATCAAGAACACCTAAACATTCTTGCTATCATATTAGGATGACATGTAATCACCTATTAATATTATCCAACAATTGCTCAGAATGAACTTACAATAGGTGGTCCCATGTAGCATAGACTATATTTGCCTTCCTTCTTCCTAAGAAATAGAGAATGTTGAAATTAATTCTTTAACACATGGATACAAATATAATGTACCTAATTGAGGAAGAATCGCAAGATTTTGCCAAATTATTAAACTTAATCTCATCAAACTAACCAGCAATAATAAAATCTTTGAAATTTAGAAATGGTTTGTAACATTATACATACTCTAATATTATTCGAATGGTCTCAGTATTTTCATTTATTGGCACTTGCAGAGCGTAACCTTAAAGTCTAGGTTCAATTTTTCAATAAACCAAGGCGAATCCAGCCAAGCCTTCGCCCTCTACTGGTAAAAGTGCCTAGTGAGAAGAGATAGGTAATCGTTTGTTTACATTGGTATTTGTTAACACATGAATTTCACTCATCATGCCGAAGAAAACTGTTTTTAATACCAATTGTGAAGTAATATAATTATGAGAGCAGAAAATCTGTTTTCATCGTTTTCCCAATAAAGGATCAGGATTTGTCTATACTAAGAACAATTTTGGAGTGATCAAGAAATTGGATAGAATGTTAGCTTAGGAAACAGTTTTATTAAAGTAATTAACTCATTAACATTATGTTCCTTAAAGTATAGAGTTCATATTCAATATCTACGATGTATTACGGCTCAAAAATTATTAACTTAGTAACTTACTTGCTCTATTCAGAAAATTTTCGAAACATCTCATTTGGAGTCACTGTACTGCTTAATTGATTTTTTTTCAATAGAACTGTTTTTTCAGATAAATATGCTTGCTCTTTTACGGAAATACGATAAACATCTTACATTGTATTTCTTTAGATTTTACTGTACTTTTCTATGTATATTGATTCACTCAGCTTTAAAATATCTCTAGTGAAAGCGGTCTATTGTAACTATAAAACAATCCATAGAACTTACTGTATATTTTTGATTTAGAACGAAGAATAAAAACATACTTGTTTTCAAACTGATCGTTTATTTTTATTTACACGGAAATATATAAACGAAACTGCAGGTCATTTTTATTTTATTTATATCACCACCTATTATAGATTTTCAGTTAAAATACCTACTAATTTTTGAAAATTGTATTCTATTGGAGGTAATTACTATGGATGGAAATTTATAGGGGAAGCATCCAAATATGAAAATAAGATACATAAACATAAAAACACTTCTTGTATCTCCGCTTCCATGATACCAGCAACTATATCTGCAAGATAAGCAAAATTTATGTGTACATACTTGTTTCATTTGGAATTTTAATGTATGATTATACTTACTTTTCATTATTGAATCCTTATATTCTAATAACTAACGACTATTTTTATTCCAAATCACAATAATTGTCCTCAAACACAGATCAAACAGCTCACACTAACGTACGCTCATAAAGATTGCATTAAATCAGCTGTTCTTTCCGATAAACATTACCTATCTACAGTGCTTCCCACGTGGTGTGGTAATTGGATTTGCCAATAAGAAGGATAAGGACTTGATTTCCTCATTTCTCATTTTTTTCGTTGGCTAGCAATGGCGAGGCTTTCTGTCACCAGGTGATCCGGAGTTTCCTCCTCCTCCCCACAGAATCTGCACTCATCGTTCTCTGCTAGACCCATTCTCTTTAGGTGTTTCCAGAGGAGACAACGCGCAGTAAGGAATTCAGTGAGGAGATGTAGCATATTCTTGCCAATATTACATCTTATATCTTGAGGTATTAAAGCTTCCAAGAAACTATTTGGAATGATCCAGCTTAGGGAGATTCCACCAGACTGTTTCTCTTCCGGTCTCTTCCTTCTCCTGAAACTTTTTCTTGTGGGTACATTTACCCACAGAAATGTTCCGGGCCAATGAAAGGAGTTCGTACTCCTTTCTTGGCAAGTGTGTTGGCCTCATCATTCCCTTTGATCCCCGAGTGGCCGAGCATCGAAACTATACAGACCTTGTTTTTCATGTCTATTTCATTGAGTTTTCTTCGTCACTCCTATACCATTCTAGAATCGATGATATGAGAGCGCAGTGCTTTAATCGCAGCCTGACTGTCAGAAAGTATAGCAATATCACATTTCTGATGATGATTTCTTCTTATGCGTTGTTGGAACTGCGATGTGGTTGGACATTGCTTTTCAAATTTTAGGATGCCCAGAACTGTATTTTGTTTTGGTTGTGGTAACAAAAATGCTATTAAATCTAATTATGGAAAATGCAAATCACGATATCCAAAAAACATGTGAGCTGGAGACAGAGTTCTGAACGATATCGCCAGTTCTTCAAATCAAGGTAGAGGCAAAAGCTCGAATCAGGAAACAGAGTCGGTCAACAAAGGCAAGGGCCAAACGTCCAGCACAAAGTAGATAGAAATTCTTTCTTTGCTTCTGCCAAGGAATGGAAACTTGGCTTTGCAAGGTTAAGAATTTCTTTTTGGAACGTCCATCTTTAAGTACTCTTTTTGTTAGGACGCCCCATGATAACATACCTTATCTTCGTGTTAGTATTTTCGATCAGGAATTCTTGGCCTTAGTAGATAGTGGTAGCACATCTACGGTTCTTGGTTATTCTGGCTTCATTAGGTTGAAGCATATGGATATACCAGTTAAGTATGATAAACATCTTAATATAACCACAGCAGACGGACAGTCACAAAATTTGATGGGTCACATTTTCGTGCCAGGTTTTTGAATGATTTCATGAAATATGTCAAAATATTAGTAATTCCCTCGGTGAAACAAAATTTAATTATGGGTATGGACTTCCTACAGTTGTTTAAGTTTAATGTAGATTTTGTTAAATTGTCATAGAAAGAAGGTTTAAAGTCAAATTCCAATGTCTGTACCGTGAATACCATCCATACTGTAGATAATTTATCTACCACTCAAAAGGAAGAATTGGAAACCGTGAGAGAGCTCTTCCAAAACATTGCACCTGCTGATAGAATTGGTCGGACTCACTTAATACCCATTATATTGATTGATTCTGCTAATGCCAAGCCAATTGCACAAAGACAGTTCTCGTTATCTCCAGCCATGCAGAAACATCTAAACAAAGAAGTGGAGGAAATTTTGAGTCAATGATTAATTCAACCCTTCAATTCTCCTTGGTGTAGTCCCTTATAACTAGTAGAAAAATCTGGTGTGTCCACTCACATGACTTTACTACCGCTCGCAGGCAAATTCCAGTGAATGCAAAATTTTACACTATCACTTACTCAGCGACGATAATAGCGGTAGTAAAGTAAATAACCTCTGGTCAAATCGTGCTACCACTCATTTTTTTCAGCATCTCAAGACAAACAACAATGGTATTGTACCATTTTTTCGCAAGATGAAACGTTTAGCCAGAGTCCTATGAAACATGTGGAAAATATGGACGTTTATTCAAGCATAACTTTTTTTTGTAATTTTTCTCAGAGATGATGGCGCTACAGTCTTGAGCAAATCACGTTTTTTGGCTATAGCTCAACACCCAGTGTATAAAGGATTCTCATTCAGTGCTACCGGCGAGTGATATTGGTACTAAACGAAATAAAAATAAAATACACCGATCTGTTCCCGAAATAATACTGTCACAGAAAGACAGACAGACGGACAGACAGACCAGTGGCTGAAAATATGTTAATTAGATTTAGAAAACTCTGAAACGTTAACATTTGTAAAAATCTCGATACCGAAAATTTCACACGATTACAATACTTTCCTTATACAGCTACTATAGTAGCGTGGGAAAGTAAAAATGCTCTGGAGAATATCGAATTTGTTTCGATGGCAGGAAACTTAATGATGTCGCTGACAGTGATCAGTATCCTATGCTACTTATCGATAACATCTTAAATAAACTTCGTGAGTTATATCATCTATTGATTTAAAATCAGCATTCTTCCAAATTCCATTGGACGAGAAATCAAAGCCTAAGACTGCATTCGCTGTATATGTTAAAGGCTTGTTTGAATTTTGTGTAATGCCATTTGGTTTATGTAATGCTCCTAAGACCTTAGTTCTGGTAAGGTAGTGGTTAGATATGGTTCCTTACCTTACATTGAAGGGCTTTCTACTAGACTAATAAGTTTATTTAAACAAGAGAACTTAAATATAGCACAAAAGAACATCAAACCTATTAGTCGATTATATACCAGAACTAAAGATAAAGTACTTACCAGCAACATATCTCACTGTGTATATAGCATTCAAGGCTCTGACTGTAAAATGAAATATATTGGACAAACCATCCAACTTCTTAAAAATCGAATAATAGGCCACCGCAGTGATATAAACATAAAAAAGACATTCTGTGCTCTGGCAGAGCATGCAACCTCAACCAAACATCTACCTGACCTGGATAACCGTAGAGTCCTTCACATAGAAAAGAACTGGCATAAGCGCATCTTTCTTGAAATGGTAGAAATAGACAAGGAGTGCAACAGCATGAACAAAAGAACTGACATCCATGGTCTGAGTCAGGTTTACTCCTATTTGTTGTCTTTTCATAAAAGGCCACAACTAGAAAGAAGAGAAAATGCACTAGAAGAGAATGAATATGCATAAACAATTGCAATATACATTTCCAATATAGATTACTCACCAGACTTTAACTTGTTGCACCCTAAATCATACATGGCTGTTGTTGTTTGGTCATTTCCTACATTATTTGGTTTCGAAAGGAAACTTAACTACAAATATTATAACTTTGTGCCATACGTTTGCTGATTATTTTTATTTTAATTTTAATTCTTAATTGACAGATTAGACGTCAAAAATGCAACCCATAGACAGAATTAAAAAAGAACACACAAATCAAGGAACAAAATAAAAGACAGTAACTTTGAATTCCATGTATTCAAAAGTTTAAATAAAAAGTAAAAATACAATCTTAGTACTTCTTTGTAACTTTCTTTTATTTTAATACCGCCTTGAAAAAGATAGCCACCGCTATCGAAACGTTGGTAATTGAAAAAGAGTTTTCATTATCCTACAACCCATAGTGCCGCAACCCTATGAATGTTTGTCACTTTGGTTATACATTCTCGGCAGTGAATTACTAAAATTATATTATATATATATATATATATATATATATATATATATATATATATAATTAAAGAAATCTATATTAGTTCATTAATGAATGAGATATAAAAAAATAAAAAATAAAAGCATAAAGGTGTAGAGCTTCATCCTATTTATATATATATATATATATATATATATATATATATATATATATATATATATATATATATATAAATAAATTAGGAGCTATCCGTACCAGATGACCATATTAGAATATGAATAATAATTTCACGCCTAGCTGGTAAATTGAACCTACATTTCGTAGGGTGCCGCAATAAGAACGAGGTTTGTCGTCTACATATTGCGTTTGTGTGCATTTTTTCCACTATACTGCTCAATCAGATTGATTACCAAACATAGCATCAGTCTCCCAGATATATATCATGATTTCGAGGTTGTTGCCTCTCATCAGTATATCGTAGGGTGAAGAGCCATATTTGATAATCAATCCTTATTTGGAACTCATACTTGTATCAATCTTCGGTATAGAACTGTCGGTGGAGACAAGTATGAGCGATATATTAAGCATGTATAATGGTGGATAATAACAATCGGCAAAGGTTAATAATTAATTAAATAAATTAGGAGCTATCCGTACCAGATGACCATATTAGAATATGAATAATAATTTCACGCCTAGCTGGTAAATTGAACCTACATTTCGTAGGGTGCCGCAATAAGAACGAGGTTTGTCGTCTACATATTGCGTTTGTGTGCATTTTTTCCACTATACTGCTCAATCAGATTGATTACCAAACATAGCATCAGTCTCCCAGATATATATCATGATTTCGAGGTTGTTGCCTCTCATCAGTATATCGTAGGGTGAAGAGCCATATTTGATAATCAATCCTTATTTGGAACTCATACTTGTATCAATCTTCGGTATAGAACTGTCGGTGGAGACAAGTATGAGCGATATATTAAGCATGTATAATGGTGGATAATAACAATCGGCAAAGGTTAATAATTAATTAAATAAATTAGGAGCTATCCGTACCAGATGACCATATTAGAATATGAATAATAATTTCACGCCTAGCTGGTAAATTGAACCTGAATGTAGGTTCAATTTACCAGCTAGGCGTGAAATTATTATTCATATTCTAATATGGTCATCTGGTACGGATAGCTCCTAATTTATTTAATTAATTATTAACCTTTGCCGATTGTTATTATCCACCATTATACATGCTTAATATATCGCTCATACTTGTCTCCACCGACAGTTCTATACCGAAGATTGATACAAGTATGAGTTCCAAATAAGGATTGATTATCAAATATGGCTCTTCACCCTACGATATACTGATGAGAGGCAACAACCTCGAAATCATGATATATATCTGGGAGACTGATGCTATGTTTGGTAATCAATCTGATTGAGCAGTATAGTGGAAAAAATGCACACAAACGCAATATGTAGACGACAAACCTCGTTCTTATTGCGGCACCCTACGAAATGTAGGTTCAATTTACCAGCTAGGCGTGAAATTATTATTCATATTCTAATATGGTCATCTGGTACGGATAGCTCCTAATTTATTTAATTAATTATTAACCTTTGCCGATTGTTATTATCCACCATTATACATGCTTAATATATCGCTCATACTTGTCTCCACCGACAGTTCTATACCGAAGATTGATACAAGTATGAGTTCCAAATAAGGATTGATTATCAAATATGGCTCTTCACCCTACGATATACTGATGAGAGGCAACAACCTCGAAATCATGATATATATCTGGGAGACTGATGCTATGTTTGGTAATCAATCTGATTGAGCAGTATAGTGGAAAAAATGCACACAAACGCAATATGTAGACGACAAACCTCGTTCTTATTGCGGCACCCTACGAAATGTAGGTTCAATTTACCAGCTAGGCGTGAAATTATTATTCATATATATATATATATATATATATATATATATATATATACCTTTTTGTATTTAAATGTTTATATTATAAACAGTGTGATGTTTGTTAAATGTTATTAATGTCAGTTTTATCATCAACTATGCTGATCCTGAATTCATTAAATATCAAATTCACAATTACTGCAAGGACAGATAACCGGATGGAGTTCTGTTAATAAAAGTGAATGAAATAGATTAAATAATGGACGTCTTGAAATGAATTATACTCTCATTGTCCCATCTAGATCAATTTAATTTGCATTGTCACAGATTGAAGATTTACACAAGTCATTTATGGAGGCTATAACTAACGCCGCCCTTGGCTCTCAGAAACACTCTTGACTTACTCTAATTAAGAGAAGAAGGGATTTGTAATTAATGTATTCCGTAGTTATAGCAAGACGTGAAACTTCATTTGGGATTACAGAGAAAGATGTAAATGATAAAATAAATAACACAGCTTTATGTCTAACAAGCTGGATAAAAATTCAATTTTACCGTTCTTGAATAATGGCTTTTCGCACAAAAGGTTCCATTATAAAGCATTAGTAATAAAAAGTTCTAGGAGCAGATCGTATTAATTCAAAACCTAAGATCTTATCTTGCAATTCAAACAATTTAGGAAATTGACAGATACGTATCAAACTCATACACCAAGGATTCTGAACACATATGTAGCAAATTTGACTCAAAGAATAATAAAAATATTTATCAATCATTAAGAAAGACCTTCACAAACCTAATATTACAAGACAAAATGTTATTTAAATTATTATAGTCATTGATGATCTTATTCTTCCAGAACATCGGACAGCAGTTTAATCCATTATTTTATTCAATTTATTTCTCTTTATCACCATATAGGTAAATAGAAAAATGCCATTCACTCCTATATTCACGTCTTGGATGGCGAGATATTGATTCCACTAAACTTAAGGTATATTTCGACATTTTCACGGATTTGCGTTATTTATTTTTTAAATCTTTATTTATATAAATTATATGCCACCAATTCTTAGGTGATAATACTTTAAACAGTTTTTCGAAGTTTTCTTTTATTTTTGACGTAGACTTACGTACCTACCGTCGAATCACCAAAGATCTATACAGCAGAATTGTCACTACAAAATTACACTCCAACAGAATGCTTTTAATTATAGATCAAATGTAATATATCTCGCATTTCTTATTGAGTTTGCGAATTTTCAACACATTTGGATGATGTCTAATAAGTAAGCCTCTTTTCTGTCTTCATATAGCGCGTGCTGTGGTAGTCACTAGTCCATCGAAATGATGGCCCATATTATTATAAAGGAATCCGCCGTCTATTAATACTATATATCAATGTGTAGGTCAAGGTTAAACCCTAGCCGTTTCCCAGGAAACAGCCTCCTCTCAATGAGGCCCATCCACACTTCTTAATGTTCATAAATCAAGCAAAACAACCTAATTAATAAACACGAAATTACCACATATTATATATTCGGTTGGGATAAAGTATGGAACCAAGTCATCACATAAATTAAATCGGAAAGTTCTATATTTATGAAACATTACCGAAAAATGCACGGACGCATAATACGATCTGATACGATCTTTTTGTTTCACTTTCACCAGAAATTGTCTCAAGTTCTTATATTTAAATGAAACACCCTATATAGTTTTGCAGTTTCTAATAGATCTTGTTTATTCGAACTCATGCATATCAGATTTGGTGTGGGAAAATAATCTGTAAAATCTAAAACTGCAAGTAAAACATTACAATGTTTCAATATAAATGAGATGTTACTGAAAGCTAACATTGAATTTTAGGAATCTGAAATTACCTCAAACTTGTAAAGCTTACGTGCACAAAGTAGGTAGATTAGATTAGATTAGATCTTTATTGTTTCCCAAGATATTACAATCTTCATAACAAAGTAGGTACCATCCGTATAACATCGGTTCAAGATTTTTTTATGATGATTTTGGCCTATGGTTAACAAAGTTCTGCAATCGAATTAGGTTAGGTTAACAAATTTTTTGCATCTCAAATGATTTTTTTGAGGAGGCAACTTTTTTAAATCTAAAATTTATTTGCTATAGCTTAAGGTAACATTGGTTTCACCTAGTCCATCTCGAAATTCAAAAAATCGAACATTCTGATGGGAAATGTAATTATAAAATAAGCTTAGTGGATCTTCTTTTAAGAACCTTCAGTAGTAACAAATATGGAGATCTACTGAATATCCAAATTATTCTATTCTAACTCATTGTAGTACAGTAATTAAATTTAGTAAATGTTCTTACGTCAATTTTCATAGTATAATTATATCATCCAAATAAACTTAGCAGATTTTATTTACAAGTCCTCTTAGTACTTCGTTTATTACGCGCGCAAACGCCGCTGGATCATTACGAATACCAAACGGAATTAGTAGGAATTCATAATGTCCATCCTCTGTTGAAAACGCCGTTTTGTGCCGATCCTTGGTGTCAATTTCGATCTGCCTATAGCCGGATTTAAGAGCTATTTTGGAAAATAATCTCGATGTAAAACGGGTCTCGGTATTTTGCTAATTCATTAAAAATGTGGATTCGGTCTTCTTCTGTTGTAATGAGGTCAAGTTTCTGTGATAATGTTATGTCAGTGGTGTCGTTATTTACGTTCTCGTGTTTTACGGCTCGTGCATGGCATACGTCGAATTCAATTAAATGGATATGGTTAGCTAGAATCGGTTTATCTAAACTAAGAATATGTGATCCTTTCTTGTAAGAATAATTTTGAATTGGTACATTAACTCTGAAATTTTGAACAGTATTAATATTTTCTGGAATATTGTAATGACCTATTGCTTGCTCAGGAATAAGAACTGTTCCTTTTCTAATATTAGTTGGTACATTTATAATATTTTGACCTTGTCTAATTTGAGTCTGAAAGTAGTGAATAAATGGAGGTTCCTATCTACATAGGTCGTATTCTTCATTATTTAAAAATATTTTACCACTAATGTAGTACCATATTAAGTTTTATTATTAAAGACAGAATAACTACCGAAAAAAGGCGTAACGTCGTATATGTTATTCCGTGTCATGATTGCGATCTTGTGTATATTGTTGAAACACGGAGGCTACTGAAAAATAGAATCATTGTACATAAAAGTGATTACAGGAACGGACAAACAAAAAAATGTACCTTAGCAAGACATGCTAATAAAAAACGGCATACTCCTAATTTTGAAAGTGTTTCAATTCTTATAAATGAATCTAGTACAGCTAAAAGAAAAATACACGAAATGATTGAAATTACCAAATATCCTTAAGCAATGAATGCATGTACCGATGTTCGTGGACTTAGTTCTATTTATTAATACTTGATTTTAAAATATTGCACTGACAACATAAACAATCCATCATTGGTTATCATTGTATTGAAGCTTGCATACTTACTGCAACAAACACGGTTTGTGTGTTTTGAGATCTTTGACATAAGTAACGTCATGCATCATTTGCCAATCTGCGATCTATATGTTTTGAATTAGCTTAAATTTTCCATCCATTTTTTGAACAACAATAGTGTAAATGTAAAAAACTGAAATATTTTCTCATAGATTACTTTGTTTTTTTAAACTCCTTCAGAGAGAGTATTTGTTCCACAAATCTCTTCCAATATCACCACCAACCATGTAAAACCATATATTTTCATTTCCATTTTAAGTTTAAACGTTTTTAATTTAATTTCAATCTGTTTGTGCAGTAAGTTATGTTAGTGTAATTATGTGCGATACTCCTTTCCGTGTTAGTTTGTGCTTGTTAAAAATTATGATCCTCAACTGCACTGTAAGTTTTTTCTTTTTTAATGTAGAATTGGCACTCTGTACTATTAGTGGCACGTATGAATCCCTCGGATTACATCCTTTAGATTAGAAGTATAACCATGGATTATGATTTCCTGGATTATTTGCTGATGAAATATAACTTATTGCATTTATTTGCTGGTGCGAATTGTCCGGAAAATTGCTAAAAACCCATCATAGCACTAAAATGACAAAAGCGTACAGGTTCATAGAATTTATTCTTACAATATATGATGGTAGCAAATAATTCCTTGGATTATTTGCTGATGAAATATGCCTACCGTATTATATTTATTTGCTAGTGCGATTTTTCCTGGAAATTTGCGAAAAACCTATCATGACAACCAAATGATAATAGCCTATAAGCGTATAGAATTTATTCTTACAATATATAATGGTTGCAAATAATTCCTTGGATTATTTGCTGATGAAATATACCGTATATTTATTTGGTAATGATAATTGTCTGGAAAATTGCGAAAAAAAAATCATGGCACAAAAATAACAAGAGCGAACAGATTCATAGAACTTATTTGTCCAATTTATGGTAGTAGCAAATAATTCCTTGGATTATTATTTAATGAAATATACCGTATTATATTTATTTGCTAGTGCGAATTATCCGGAAAATTGCGAAATACCCATTGTGACACCAAAATGACAAAAGCGAATAATCCAAGAAATTATTTGCTACCACCATAAATTAGAACAATAATTTTTACGAGCCTTCACAATCTTGTCATTTTGGTATATTTTTCGCAATTTTTCGGACAATTATTACTAGCAAATAAATATAAAACGGTACATTTCATCAGCCAATAATCCAGGGAATTATTTGCTACCACTATACATTGTAAAAATGAGTTCTATGAACCTATTCGCTCTTGTCATTTTGGTGCCATGATGAGTTTTCCGCAATTTTCATCATATATTATACTTCTAATCTAAAGAATGCAATCCGATGAATTCATAGGCGTAAACTTCTTGTAACATATCACGAGCATTTCTTCATTTTATTTTTTTGAATTTCTAATTCTTTTCCAGAATTTCAAAGCAGATAATTAGCAAATAATTCTCAATATTCTAATATTCAAAGGGCAAAAAGCAAAAAAATAGCAAATGAATATTATCTATAAAAATTTGATTCAGGTGACTTTGCTGTGCCAGCTTAATAAACATTATTTCCGCAGCGATGTTCTGAGATCTCTATCTACACAATAACAAGTACAAGCAAAGAATATACGGAGGTAATAGGATAATTACTATCTTCTTTGGTATTAGTGAACTTTCAACGATTCTCGTGACTAATGTTATACTCAAAAGTGTGAAATAAATATGTTTTACAAAAAAATGGACCGACGTTATTACTTGGTGCATTGAAAAATACGAAATAATAATAATTCTATTGTTGCTGGTACTTGTGAAGTTGGTGGCAAAAGTTATCAATCAAACTGCAACTGCAAAACTTCAATAGTAACAGCATCAGTGTTTGATCTCCTCTTCGAAAACGCCGACGTTTTTGGCGGAGCGGTCGTAAATCATTTTTACTAGCAGCTTGCGAATGATACGAGGTTATTTCAAGTAAAATTTTTTAACTGACTGTGATACTATTTGAAGATGATCTTGCGAGGGGAGATGTCATTTATTTTATACAATAGTGTATATTCTGTATACTTTTTATAATATTATTCTGTATACTATTTCCAATTGGCATTTATGTCGGTTGTGACCAAATAATAAAACTTTTGTAGGTGAGTTATCTTATTGTATTTTGTATTTAAGGTACAGTATGTAGAAAAAAATAGTTTAATTGAAAGTATTTTTATTAACATACCAATTCAGCATATTTTTTAGCAATAGGTAGGTATAACACGAGGTATAGCAATAATATGAAATCAAACGAATTAAATCAAATTATTTGTCTAATATGTTTATTACATGTTTTTTAAAAAAAGATAAAAAATAAAGTACTATTTTTATGTTATAAATTTGATTCTAATTCTAAAGTAATCTAAAATTACCTACTACAAGAAACAAGATTAAAATTTTTTTAAACAGTTATTTTGGGTTTTCTTTATTTTGTTTTTGGGATTTTCGTTCCCTGTTTGCAAATTACAGAACATAATAAATCCTCTCTCTTTTATACAGTGACACCAGGTAATCTTTTGGGACTAGGGTGTTCAAACCGTATAGAAAAAAAAGATTTTCAAGTCATTTTCTATGCTACAAAATGGATTAAAATGTTCTTAAAAAATATTTTTCATAGATATCATATTTTCAAGTTTTTTGGAGGCACTGTTAATCCCCCAAATCGCCCATGACTGCCTTCATAGACATTTTTTTCACAAAATATTGTAGATGTCTCACATGTATCACTGTTTCAAAAATCTACACAAATATTACTCGTATGCCTTGGAAGACATTTTTTCGAAAAGTATCCACCTACATACATTAATGCATTGCCTTCTTCCGTCATTGAATTTTGATAATCAGTACTTCCTATCTTTATTGATCTATATTCTCTTATTTTACATAAAAATTCAGTTGTTTTTACTATGTATTATGGTAACGAAAATTTCATTAGCATCGGCTAAACATTTGGAACCATCCTTCCTGTTCAGCATTTAAACTTGCTCTTCAATAAAGACTAAATCGTCTTTCCACTGCAGATATCTTAAAAATGTATATTAATTCTATCTACGCTAAGTTTATTACGGCAAGCGTTTTTCTTATCTCACTGTTTTTCAATCAATTAAATAAAAAAGAAGCCTTCATTTTGCATAAACCTAAGCAAAAATAATTTTCATGAGAAAACATCATAAATACTCAACAATTACAAACATTTAATAAAACTGTAAAAAATGAGACACAACACTCTTTTATTTGGCACACCCAATATATTTCTATCGACGTCACAGTGTAACACACCTTTGGTTGAATCTGCAGCTCGGACTGGAAAACTTAAAAGGCAGCGACGGCAGGAGGGGGATTTTCGTCGACTTAAAGCGAGTGACCGGAATTTTTCGAACAAAAATTATGTTTTTTTGCAAACTACATTTTCTTGATGATTTATATTTTACCATCATATCAAATAAATAATTATCTCTCTATTATAATTTTTGATAATGAATTTCATATTTAAATGCTTCTTGAGAATACAAATAACTAGGCGTCAATTGATTCAACGTTTTCCAACTTTTAGATTAATATAGAACGATAACGACAATATACATTTGAAACAAATATTATTTTTTTAATTTCAAAGTAAATACTTTTCAATCTATTTAAAAATCTAAGGAGAAATTAACTTGAAAATTAATGTTGAAATAATTATCAAACTGAATAGTAAAGGTCAGTAAAAAATAATAGTTGGCTGCTTTTATCTGTCATTTTCATTATTAGGTTATAGGAACTAACAGAACAAACCGGGGAAATTAGAATTCATGAGTTTGATATTTATTGACATTCAGAAACTCAAATTCTGGTAGTAAAAGGAAAGAAAGATAGGTACGGCATCAGTGTCTGACGCAGTATTGTACTTTTCTTACAATAAATATTTTTTACAAAAAATTGGACCGACTTTATTAGTTGGTGCACTGAAAAGTATAAAATAATATTAATTCTATTGGTGCTGTTACTTTTGAAGTTGTGCAGTTGCAGGTAGATTGGTAACTTTTGGCACCAACTTCACAAGTACCAGCCCCAATAGAATTAATATTATTTTATACTTTTCAGTGCACCAACTAATAAAGTCGGTCCAATTTTTTGTAAAAAATATTTATTTCACACTTTTGAGTGTAACATTAGTCACGAAAATCGTTGAACGTTCACTAATACCAATGAAGATAGTACTTATTCTATTACCCACGTATATTCCTTGCTTGTAGTTGTTATTATTATTGAGATCTCAGTACATCGCTGCGGAAATACGCTTGAATATTTTAGTTGTTACCATTTTAACACCGATTTTACTCGAAAACCGTAACTCTAAGGGGAAAATGTTCTGTATAAATGTTGCTACAAATAATTATGTCTTTCATGTACTGCAAACAGATTTTCAATTTTCGACAGAAATCGCCCTCTCCACATAGCGAAAATAGGTATATTTGAGAGTTTAAAATGTCTCTATGTCGAAAACCGTTACTCCTTTGAAAAAATGTTCCATTTAAACGTTTCCGGATATTGTCCTATCTTTAATTATATCAACGCGGATTTTCAATTTTCGACAAAATTTGCCCCCTCCACCCCCTTCGGGGGTGGTTTTCGGAGGGAACGAGATGTCGGATTCCCGTTTTTATGAATATGGGACCATTTCTCAAGCCTCCTCTTTCAAATGAATCAAAAATCATCAAAATCGGAGTACGTTTACTATATGAAACGCGCGCACAAACCAAAAAAAAAAAAAAAGCACACAATCGAATTGTATACCTCCTCCTTTTGGGAAGTCGGTCAAAAATAATTACGTTTATGACGCAGCATTATACATCTAATTCACAAATATACTCCAGACACTATAACGTACGCTTAAAGAATTTACGCGCCATTGTCCATAACATACAACTTTCTTAGTTTTGAATTTTGAAAAGGTTTGAAAATAGCGATTCAACATACTTCAGCGAATTCCTTCTAAATACCTTATTTCTGGGAGACGCAGTAAGGTTGGACTATGTAATTAATGATTTTTAGCTCTTTGCGAGTAGGTACTCTATAATTGGAAACCTAGATTTGTATTGTTTGTGCTTTTTGATGTACCTATGTGAGTTCAAAATTCCATCTGGCAGAATTAACCAAAGATCGTTTCCGGTATCAGTTGATTAACAAATTTCATGAGTTTCCGAGTCAGAGCACTAGAAAAGTGCAAGATTGTTGCCTTTATATTTTGAAACCACTGAAATCTGAACGTTTTTGATGTCTTGTAAACCATAAAAATTGAAAATAAACATTTTTATCAGAAACCAAGATTGCCTTTATTAGATGGCGCAATAAAAAATACTAAATAATATTAATTTTATTAGTCCACTACTTTTGAAGTTGCAGCCAAAATTCATTTGACTTTTGTTTACCTATACCGAAGTTACATGTACCTACCAATTTACGTAATATTATTTTGTATTTTTCATATTGCCATCTGACAATGCCAGTCCTTGATCTTGCAAAAAAATATTTATTAGTATGTATCTTAATTTCAAATTTAAGTAAAGTTTGTGCTGTAATAATTTTCAACAATTATTTTGATATTATGTGAAAGACAATCACTCTCCTCAAAACATATTATAAACATAGATCTCAATGTTGCTGTTATTAAAGCATCACTAAATTCAAAATTCATTAGTATCATTCCTTAGCCTACGTTTGAAATTAAATAAGAATAAAAAAGAATTGAATAAAATTAACATGAATGAACAATTTTATTTTTAGTTTCAATGGATATGATGATATGACCCCTAAAAAAATAAAGAAGATACTGAAAATCAAGACTATAACTTAGAAGATGCTGTTTTGCCAGTGGTAGGTAGTTTGCAGGTTTTGAACAGTGCTTCAAAATAAAAAAGTCTCAAATATTATATTATTATTAAATGCATCGTACAGACATTAATTATTAATCAGAGTGAGCATACTAATGATATAAACGTTTTTTCAAAAACAAGGACCGAATTTATTAGTCAAGACCCTGGAAAATAAAAAATAATATTTATTTTATTGGTAATGGTATTTTTGAAGTAGTACAAGAGATAGGTAGATAGAAGACTGTTGGCACCTTCTTCAAATATACCCTTAACAATAGAATTAATACTATTTTTAATTCTTCAGTGCCTCAACTAATCGGTCTTTGTTTTTGTATAAAATAGTTCTAATTTTTGATTGTCAACCGAATCATAAAATATAGTTTTCGTCACCCCCTACCAAGAGCTGTTACTCAGAAAATCTTGAGAAATGTCCAATTTGAAGGTCTCCGGATATGACCTTTTCATCAATTTGGCCGTCTCAGATTTTAGATTTTGGAAAAAATCACCTACCCCTATTTGAAAAGGATTTTCAGGGAGAAATACATATTGAATTCCTAATTGTTTTTATGGGACCATTACTCAATTTAACTCTTTCAAACCAAAATGAATCATCAAAATCGGAGTACATTTAATATTGCAAACAAACGCGCGGACATTCATAAAAAAAGTATACATACAATTTAATTGTATACCTCTTAAGTTTTTCAAAGTCGGTCAAAAAGCGATATGTTATTATATTTTTAAATTTCGTACGTGGTGAAGCTTTTCAACTGTTGGTCTGTTTTTATACTCTATACTCTATATTGATACGATAGAGTGAATCCCAGAAATAATATATACATTCATTCAAAATTCAGCGGTTTATTTTTGGGCAAAACGCTCTGAACCGTCGATTTTTATTTTCTGAATGCGGTTTATTTGATAACAAATTAATTTCCGTAATGTTTTTTATTTTTATTTTAATTACCCATGAGGTGCCCTTTCATTTGATAAGTCAGGTATATGATCCTCTTGAAGAGAATCTTTCTTTTAGTTATCTATTGTAATTCATCCTCAAAATCTAACACCTCTCTCATTTATTGGGAACGTAATATTTAATATCCTCAAGAATTATTCCTAATTTATTAACTATTTTATGAAGGTTTTAGTAATATTTCATTTAACCATTTTTAATCTTATTTTTTAGCTTTATTTCGAAAATATTTGATTGCGTCCGCATTGGACCACTTATAAACTTTTCTAACAAATACATGAGTAATTATGTAATTTCTTACAAAATAAGAAATATACGAGTAGCAAAGCCTTTGGTTATTATTTTTAGGTTTTAAGTTTTTTTTATACACATGCACCCTATATTTCAAAAAAGAAATTCATAATGCATTTTTGGTGTTATTAGGCTTAAATTTTCTGCAATAATCAGTCGTGTAAATATCAAGGTCAGTTTTATTAATGGACATGATCAGACAAGTACTTTTGAAATGGCCGTAGTCCAAACTTTTTATAAAAGAAACTTGCACAAATATTAGAATATCTCGTATATCTAATAAGCTAACCTAATATTATTATTTATCGAAAAAAATAAAGACTTATTGGTACGCACTCTTTAAATATTGACAGTTTGTCTGGATGATTCGTAAATAGAGGAAAGAGGAAGGCAGAATTCTATTATGGTTCCCTTATTACTATTTTTTTCGTGTGCATGCTTAGCTGTCATTTTAAGGACGACCATAATAAGGCCTTTACATTATAGCGTTTCCAATAATTCCCTATAGTCTATCTATTGAACCAGCTGTATTATGGTTGTTATCCTGGAAATCTGAATATCACGGACTCGGAATTGATTAGATTGATTAGCTGGTCGCTAGTCATAGTAGATTATAACCCCTTCTGTCACATTTGCCTACAAAATATTTTACATAAATGAAAATATTATCACAGTTTTATTGTGAGTGGGTCGTACCTAACAATAGTTATCGTCAAAATTAAATGCTAACTTGCAAACGTGACAATAGTCATATATTTCGAGGATGAATCGAACAGACAACTCAAACTGAATGAGTCAATCTGATAAATAAATTGTCATTGTATACATTTTCTTCAAAACTTTCCAGCATATTTAATCGTATCTTACTTCTTATAGGTCGAGTCATTTACGAGAATCACTAAGTGTTCCAATTTTTCACAAACGCATTTTTTCCTAAATCTGGCAACATCGCCGGACGCAATAAACTAATGGTGTCGAGTATACACCATTAGTTCCTTGCTATCTCAACGTTTTATATATATATATATATATATATATATATATATATATATATATATATATATATGTTTCTCCAGCATACGATGTTGCGTCCATACATGTAAACAATTCTATATACTATTTGCGTCCTGTACATTACTGCCTCCATATATCGGACGCAGTAATGTTTTCCCCAATATCTCCGAGGAAATTACAAAAAGGTCGACTTCAACTGTAGTAAAATATTCCTTGTATTCTTAGTAACATGCGAATATTGAAATAATTCACAATTTATCCCAGACGAACCTGATATTAGCGTAATTTCTCATCGAAATTTGACGTCGTATTGTGTGCTCAACATATGACAATAGTATACATTTTCGTTTGAGGGCGGTTTAATTTTCGTACATAAATATACATGAAATATACTCCATGAGAATTTTGGATAATACTGCGTCAATCATTTGGCAACATTGTATCGATCGAAGTGAGAGCAATATGTATCGAATAGAATACTTAACACTTCTATGGTGGTCCACCTAATTTCTTACGTCTCTATTTTCTTCTGTATATTTTTGACCGACGAATCCCGAACGGAGGAGGTATACAATTCGACTGTCTGCTTTTTTCCTTTTTTTATTTGTTTGTCCGCGCGTTGTATATAGTAAACTTACTCTGATTTTGATGATTTTTTATTCATTTGAAAGAGGAAACTTGAGAAATAGTCTTATAAAAACTTGAGATGCCAGAATTAAAGATAGGAATATATCCGGAAAGTTTAAATTGAACATTTTTTCAAAAGAGTGGTTTTTGAGTTACATTCATGTTAAAATCTCATATATGTGTATTTTCGTTATGTGGAAGGGGCGATTTCTTTCGCAAACTAAAAATCTCTGGGCACCACATGAAACACATTAGCAACATTTATAATGAACATTTTTTCCTTAGAGTTAGGGTTTTCGAGATGAGCGGTGCTAAAATGGTTAAATCTAAAATACAAATGCGTATTTCCGCAGGTATATTATGCTGGCACAGCAAAGTCATCCGAATCAAATTTTTTATAGATAATATTTATTCGCTGATCTTTTGATTTTTTGCCCTGTATTTTTTTGCTGCAGTCCATATTACATAATGGTATGCTCTGATAGCTTAAAATTAAGCTATAAGAACACATACTGAAAAAATGAATAAACTCACATTGTAAGGACTCTTTTCGATACAGAGAATTATTTGCTAATTATCTGCATTGAAATTCTGAGAAAAACTTAGAAATTCGAAAAATTAAGACGAAGAAAAGCTCACGACGTGTTATAATATGTCTACTCGTATGAATCCCTCGGATTACATCCTTTAGATTAGAAGTATAAACATAGATTATTATTTCCTGGATTATTTGGTGATGAAATATACCTTATAACATTTATTTGCTAGATCACGTGATTTCAAGCTTGTTTGCTTTCGTCAGCGCCACATAAGTGGAAGCTGTATCCGACGAGACAAAACAACTGAAAGATGTCATAGGTTAGAATGTTCCTTGATTGTAAATTAAGTTATAGCCTAATATATTATATAGCTGACGAAAGCAAGCAAGCTTGATATCACGTGATCCGCTTCTAGTCGATGACTGTATCCGATGAAATAAAAGCATAGAGGTGAATAGCATTGTCTCATTGTGATATTATTATATCTATCTCAGTAATACTGAATTATTATAGTTATCTTTATAAATTATGTATAAATATGATCAATGTATAAGATTAGTGGGATTGCTGTCAATTCTTCGGAATGGGCAAATAAAACACGTAGATTCTTTGCTAATTAGTCAAGCTTTCGGAAGTATTTTCTTCCTTTCTCAAGACATCTATAAATAGATAATTTATTGATTATTGAATTGGACAAAAAATAAAAAATCTTACAAAAACCTTACTCAGCTATGAAATTTTGAACAAAAAAAACTGCTACAACAAAAAACATAATAATCTTCAAACTTATATTAAAACACTACACTACATTTTAATCTTGTTTTTTAATTAAAATTAAATTAATTGTGAAAATCATTGTCAATGTGATCCACATATTTGGCAAACCTTACTAATGCGGAGGCAGTGGGATAAAGACAAACTTTTCAACGACAATATATATATATATATATATATATATATATATATATATATATATATATATATATACTATGAATAAAATACGAAAACGAAAAATTGTATGTCCATGTCCTTATTAGTTATTGTGTTAATATAATTATTACTTCAGTTGACAGTTGTCGAATTCTGTCTATTTTGATTTGTTGTTGTTTGTTCCTAATTGAGGTTAATGTTGGAATGGATTTTCATTAAATATGTATATATGTTGCTGAGTCCCTGAACGTCACTTTTCTTATTGAGGCAGTTTGGATTATTCTTGATATGGACCATTTCCAAAAAAGTTCTCTTAAAATAATTTCTTTCTGTCACTAAGACACTGGCTTCATCATAATTCATACTGTGGCCTATATCTAATACATGTTCTACTAGTGTGCAGGACTTCTTTTTTAACATACAATCACTTCTACGTGTGATGATCCGACCTTTAAGAGTGCGTCTCGTTTCACCGATATTTACATTTTGCATTACTCCAACAGTGCAAGAAATACAAATCGCTAAAATCCTGTCTGATCTAGAATGTAAAATATATAAACAAGACAATGACAATAAAAACTTTCTTCGAGCACAATTTACTAATATCATTACCAACTATGTTCAAGAAAATCATCGAGAAAACGTTATGTTTAATCAATTATTTAAGAAATATAAACTGTTCCTAAAAAACCACCCAGAATTGATTTTTCTAAAAAGCAAGTAATGCAACAGTGGTGATGCATAAAACAGATTATGTTAGTAAGACTTTAGAATTATTATCCGACGAACAATGTTATAAAAAACTTACTAAAGATCCAACTTGCACATTACAACAGAAAGCCAACAAACTTGTGTCACTTTTAAAAACAAACAATTCCATCAGTGATAACGAGGCTGAGTATTTCACTATTTATAACTATAACTTAAAATCACTTTTATGTGTAATTGATCCGACCTTTAAGAGTGCGTCTCGTTTCACCGTTATAAACCCCATTATAATCACGGCAATTGATTTGGTATACCACATTGGATTTTTCTGTAGTTTTGTAAGGTGTTTTTAATTTTGTATGTAATTGTGCAATTGTCTTTTTTAATGCTATTTTATAAGGAATGCCCTTTAATATATTAATTAGCTTAGGTGTCAGGTCTTCAATGTATGGTAATGAATGGTATTTAATGTCTGTAAGTTGTGTTGTGTTTTCTGTAGTCAAATTATTTTGATTGTTCGGGGCTGGTAGGTTGTCGTGACGTGTGCGGGTACAATTGATGAATAAAAGAGAGTTGATCCATTTTGGTGGGTAGGAGTTTTCAATTAGGATTGTTTTCAGTGCTGAAAGACATTCTCTTTTGTATTTGGGATGGCATAATTTTTCGACTCTGCTTTTAAGAGCTAATATCAAATTAATTTTCATACGGTTAGAATGATGAGAGTGAAAGTTGATATATCTATCACTGCTAATGGATTTTCGGTACCACCTTGTGTGAATGATGTTATTAGTGTCTCGTATGAGGAGCATATATAAAAACGGTATGGTGTTGTTGATCTCATGTTCTACCCTGAATTGTAGTTGATTATTATAATTATTAGAGATGATTAATAGCTCTGTTGTCTTATTTCTAGGAATAGATAAAATTAGGTCATCAACATATCGTTTGATGAAAGGTATATTAAAATTGGCTCTGTATACACAACTCCTTATTAAATCATCCAATACAAAGTTGACTAAAATAGGTGAGATAGTTGATCCCATTGGTGTGCCGAATAACTGCTTGTAACATATGTTCTCGAACATCAGATAATTAGAATCAAACACAAATTTAAGTATTTGGATGAATGTATCTAAGGTGATGTCACAACGTAAGCTTATCTCATCCCAATGTATTGTTATACTATCTAGGACTAAGTTGAAAGGCAAATTTGTAAATAAAGACACAACATCAAAGCTTACAATAATATAGTTGTCTGGTACTAGAAAATTGTTGATGAATTTGCTAAAACTGAATGAATCTTTTATATAGTTATCGTTTTCTTTGTTATACGATAAAGTCAAGATATTAGTTAGATATTGAGTTAATTTGGAATTTGGGGAATCTATCGAGGACACTATTGGTCTCAATGCTAATGTCGGCTTGTGTATCTTAGATAGTGTGTACAGTCTAGGTGCAACAGAGTTATAAATAGTCAAATACTCAGCCTCGTTATCACTGATGGAATTGTTTGTTTTTAAAATTGACACAAGTTTGTTGGCTTTCTGTTGTAATGAGAAGAAATTATTTTGAGAGAACTTTTTTGGAAATGGTTCATATCAAGAATAATCAAAACTGCCTCAATAAGAAAAGTGACGTTCAGGGACTCAGCAACATATATACATATTTAATGAAAATCCATTCCAACATTAACCTCAATTAGGAACAAACAACAACAAATCAAAATAGACAGAATTCGACAACTGTCAACTGAAGTAATAATTATATTAACACAATAACTAATAAGGACATGGACATACAATTTTTCGTTTTCGTATTTTATTCATAGTATATATATATATATATATATATATATATATATATATATATATATATATATATATATATATATATATATATATATATATATATTGTCGTTGAAAAGTTTGTCTTTATCCCACTGCCTCCGCATTAGTAAGGTTTGCTAAATATGTGGATCACATTGACAATGATTTTCACAATTAATTTAATTTTAATTAAAAAACAAGATTAAAATGTAGTGTAGTGTTTTAATATGAGTATGAAGATTATTATGTTTTTTGTTGTAGCAGTTTTTTTTGTTCAAAATTTCATAGCTGAGTAAGGTTTTTGTAAGGTTTTTTCTTTGTCCAATTCAATAATCAATAAATTATCTATTTATAAATGTCTTGAGAAAGGAAGAAAACACTTCCGAAAGCTTGACTAATTAGCAAAGAATCTACGTGTTTTATTTGCCCATTCCGAAGAATTAACTGCAATGCCACTAATCTAATACATTGATCATTTCAATCAGTCAATAAAAGTTAACATTATATATATATATATATATATATATATATATATATATATATATATATATATATATATAATCACGTTGACAGTTTTAACGTTTTTATGATAGATCCTTAAACGAAGCTTGTCATTTTCCTTTGTGCATACTACGTTGTTCTTAATTATGTGTTGTAACACCCTTCCGTCTGTTTTATATGTACCAGAAAATTGGTTTTTATAATATAATATGTGTTGTGGCTTCATCTTCATTGTTTTTCGGGTTCGCTTTTTTCTCTAAAAATCTTCTTAATAACCTGTCAAATATCTTATTGCTATATCCGTTGTTTATGAGTGTTTGCTTCAATTTTTCGATGGCGGAACAGACGTTTGCCCAGGTCGATGATAATTTATATGCACGTCGAATCAAGTTGGTAATTGTGCCAGTTTTGTATCTGCCTGGGCATTCACTTTTAGCCTTGAGGTACGATCAAGAAAGGGAAGGTTTTGTATAAACGGCCGTTTCTTAGCTGCCAAATATATCTCTACATCTAAGAAGCTTATCGTTTTGTCTTGGTGTTCTTCGATGGTGAACTTTAAACATGAATATCCTTCGAATCGTTTCTTTAGGGCGTCCAACTCTTCGCGACTTTTGGTAACAATTAAGCAGTCGTCCATGTATCTGCAATATAAACTTGGTTTTTGAGCTATATTTGCTAAGACCTTGTTCTCAACGTGACTCATGTAGAAGTTGGCGGAAGAGACTTCGAGAGATGATCCTATAGCGACTCTGTCAATGTGTTGGTATAGAGTTCCATCTACATGTCTGAACAAGCTCTCGGTGGTACATGCTCTGAGTAATGCTCTCAAAGTGTCCTGTGTCCTGTGATAGAGTTGGTGGTGGCATTGTATATAAATATATAATATCTGGGCGACGGAGCATTGCTCGGGTAACACAGAATTTAGAGTGGGCCTATAAGAGTTACTCTAAAAGTTCAAAAATGTGCATATTTATAGTTAAAATGTATTGCGATCGGTAAATATTGCTTTTATCATTCAAATGGCTCAGAATTTGAAGAGTTCTAAATAAATATGAATTTGAAACATCTCAGAACTCAGCTGTATCACCAATCGAATTCTCAACCCCCAAACACTATACATACTGAAACTTTTATCTGCGGAGCCATTCTTGAAATAGCTAGTGTGGACCTCGAGGGTCACACTGATTGAATATGAAGTATCGTCAATCGATTTCTCGACTCCGAAAACCCCTTTTTGCTAATTTTTACCAAAATCTGCAAAACCTTCTTTGAAATAGCTAATTTTCTATGAAAATTTCCGATTAAATTATTAGAAACTCATATTAACATCTTTATTTAAAAAATGGGTTTATCTAACAAAAAACTCAAAGGTGAACAGATTTCTAACCGAGGAAGTCTAGATTAATACCCGGAAGCTTAACCATAGGACTATTTTTCCCTATGATAATATCGGGTTCATATTGCTATCTGAAATATAATCTGTAGAACTCTTAAATTGAGAATATTAATTGCTGAAAACAATTTTTCCGAATACAACAAATCGATTCAATACACTCTAGAACCCATATATATGAATTTTCATCGAAATCGGTATGGTTAAAAGGTTTGTATGGAATTAGTTTATTATAATTGTTCCAAATGTTATTTATTACGTTTCGATGATCTTTGTCATCTTTTTGAAATAAAAGTTCAGTAAGGGTACTAAAATCTAAGACATAAAATGGAGGAAAACATCTAAAATTAAAAATTAAAGAAAATTATTCATAAACCATGGTTGATTTGTAAAAATAAACTTAAAATTTTAATTCTTATTAGATGTAAAATATCCTCTACATTTTCTTCTTTTTCCTTTTCATTTTACGAAAGGATGTGACATCCAAGTGTATTTTCTATTTCTATTTTTGATACTTTGGAGTGCAAGATCGGTTTCAAGTTACAGGTGAAAAAATCTTGCTTCGGTTGAATACTGAATACTATATAAATAATAATTTTAGGGTTTTTTGAAAATTTGAATTATAATTATTACATGGATACAATTTTTACAAATTACCAATTGTTTAAGTCTATACATTTCTTGAACTGTTAATCGCAGGAATAAGAATGAAATTACTTCATATTGGGTATCGCCTATAAATCTGACCTCGATCATTTCTCACAACTTACAGGGTGCGCCAAACTGTCGTATTTCCTCTAAATGTCTATACCACAATTTAAGAAAAAATTTGGTTATAAGTTCCACCAAATGAACTCCTCCTCATTTGAAAATTATTTTGGGCTATACAGGGTGTATCGTTGGAACCATACGCACGAAAAGGTTAATATTTTCCAAACTAAACAAGATATGGGCATTCACCCTGTTAAGCAAAGAAGTACTTATCTCCTAATTATTAACAAACATCATTTAGTCCAAACCAGAATTAAATAGGTAGTTTTCAATTTTGATAGTTTGTAAAATCGATATCTCCATTTTTTGAATGGAATAATACCTATACTTTTTCTTACTATATTAGGTTCAACAGTTTTATTAATTTTATATTATATCTATTTCGAGATTCGAAATTCATTGAACGTTCACAATGAACCAAGGAAAACCCATGTATATTCTTTGGTAATGGTGATGTAGTTATTATTATTTAGGGATCGCAAAACATCGCGAAGAAAATATAGGGACTTATTATAGACATAGGTATTTCAGACTTTATGACTCGTATTAGTCGAAACTCGTAATTCTGGTCCCTAATATTACATTTTCATATCTCCAATTTTTTTAAAAAATAGACCCTTCCGCAGCGAAAATACACATATTTCAAATTTTAATATTGATGAAACTCGAAAAGTCTTTTGAGAGATGTTCAATTTAAACGTTTCCGTATATAGTCGTATCTTCAATCCTGCCGTCTCGGATTTTCAATTTTTGAGAAAAATTGCCCCCTCCACCTCATTCCGGGGCAGTTTTCGGAAGGAAGGAGATTTCATATTTTTGATTGGGATCATTTCTCAATGTTCTTCTTTCAAATAAAAAAACATCAAAAACGGAGTACTATTACTATATACAACGGGAGCACAAACAAAAAAGCACATTTGAATTGTATACCTCCACCGTTACAACAAATTGTTAAGAGATCAAACTCATAGACGATAAAATACCACGAGTTTTGCAATTAGGTTAATGTAGATAATGTAGGAAGGAAAAGGAACCCTCTAATAAACAAAATTTTATTTTGATATTTTTATTCGATCTGCTTCATAAGATAATGCAATTTTACTTTTATAACAGCAACAGTTCTTTTTATTTTAGTTATCTCTAGAAATGCTTTTATTTCGTGACCAGGAGGGTAAATTCTTTTCCGCAGGTAGTCCTTAAAAGTATGTTCAAGTTCATTCGTTTCTGAGATACAACAGCCAAATTATTCAGAAATTTTAAGATTCTCCTGTGTTTGTATTTTCTAAATTACCTCTTTTCTTCATAATGGCTCTTTTTTTGGAGTATATTATATTTTGGAATCAGCCTATAATATTACATTTTAGCTTTCCACAACTTGCACGTTGCATTTTTGTATCGAGCTCATCATTTTTGCAATTATCAGATTGGTCAAAACCTGTAAAATTAATACAAAAATTGCTTAGTACCTACTGTAGTAAAAGAATAAGTTTTTATTAAATATACCTGCGACATTCTCTTCTCTTGGTTGATTATATTGCAATTCAGAAGTTCCAGCTGCATAATGTGTAACAACATCCTCTAAGAGAGCTTATGACGTAGTTACAAGTAGTTGCATGAAAAAAAATCTCAAATAAAGAATAATAGCCAAATCTAACTCTATATTACAGTCACCATGCAGTTAGCAAATATCGTACCATCATTGTCACTTTCTAAGGCATAATTCAAATCCGAATCAAAGTTAATTTCCGCAAGTGACTTTCCCTTGTATTCTAATGGAAGAGATCCCTCTTCCATAAGAAGCAGGAGTTTTGACACTTTTGTAATCTGGTAGATATAAATGTTTTCTAATATCATACCTTTTGCAAGAGTTCTTATCGCCAAATCTCCCTTCCCCCATGGAATTTTGCTACCAGGTATGGCAAATAAGTAGTCATTTTCATGTGGAACGTATTTTCCTCTATGTTCCAAAAGTATATTTATGTAGGTCTGCACTATTTCTGGGACCAAAATTACTAATTCCCGCGAGTCTTTGCAACTATTAACAACTCTCTTATATTTGGTTGCTAAAACATCTTTTTTGTTTCAGACAGGGCATTTTGAAAATTCGTAAAGTGGCTTTCCGTCTCGTTATTATAGTCAGCTATCCTCAAAAACTGTACGTCACCAATTCGCCTTCTATTAAAAATGATAAGCAAAGATAAGACACACTGCACCAGCGTTGAGTATGTTTTAACGTCATTCTCATTGTACAAAAATTTCTTCTTACAGTCAGCTGCGATTCTCGTACATTCTTCCCTGAATATTTTAATGTCATTGACTAGGGGTAATAGTGGAGCAGTTTTTGGCAATTTTTTTTTTCTACCAAATCCTTGTTTGCCAGGGAGGATATTTCTTTATTCCATCTGGATTCTACCAATTTTTTAAAATTTTGTATGACTTTCAGATGCTCTTGTCTATCTGTACACGATTTGCACTGAAAACCTCGTTTTTCCTTTAACACTAAATGTGTGAGTTCATCACAAACTAGTTTCAATGATGCGCCAATATGAATCGCAAAACTATGCGTTTTAAAGGACTTTTTTCCCGGATTGTATCCTGCAGTTCTTCTTGTAGCGAGCAAAACATTGTCAAAATTATTAGGATGTAAAAGTTCTTTGAAAGAAATATCAGGTTTTCCGACTATTTGTCTATATTGAATAAGTAATCTCGAAAGTTCTCGCATCCTGTTACTATATACTAGATTTTCTTTTTTATGTTTTTTTTTAAATATGAATCTCCAAAATTGGCAATTAGAGGATCTTTTTTTCCTCGAATGATATGTTATCCCCTTTCATGATGTTGAATACCTAGTGAGAAAATCGAATGCAGTTAAAAAGTTAAGCAATGTGATTCATATATGCTGAACATGTGTGAACTACTAACCTTATTTTTTACATTCAATTTAGAAATAGTTTCAGTTGGATCAATTGCACAGGCTACTTAGATTCTGTGATGCCGAGATGTAGTTATGTTTATTTGTTGCTTTTTCCTCATTTGCTGATTTTTGTAGAATACAGGATTTTACGTGACGTTTTAGATAGGCTTTTCGAAACACACCATTACAGTACTCACACGGTTGGTAATTTCCATCCTCGTTCGCTTCAGTAGGTTTTCTTTTCGCTCGCACTGTGCTGGTTAGGTAAAGTTCATAACTTATATCATTTCGCAATAACGCAAATGCATCTCGTCTTGCTTAACTCTTAAGTGGCATCCGTAGTAAACATTCAACTTCTTTTTCAGGTGCATGGCGTCTTTGTGGATGCCTCATGAAATTTGTTGATATAACATCTTCTTCGCAAAACTTACAGCGAGCATACTTTTTCTCACGTTGCCTTTGTTGCTATACTAATTAAGTTTAGAAATTTAATTTTATGTAATAGCAGCATATACTTACTTTGATCTTTTCAGCGAAAGAGCTTTTCTCTACACATTTGTCACCAATCGCATCGAATTCCATTTCCAAATTACTGCTTGCGTTCGAAGTGGAATACGAAGAGCTTTCTTCAACGAACCCACTGAGATTAAAATCTGGATCATCCCCTTCTCTTTTAGATGATTTATCTTTGAAATTTGGAAAATAATGGCTTGTTGCAGGGATTACAATTTTTTGAGTTATCTACAAATTTCGAACCATAATAAGATCTGACAAATTGGAGAAATACGCCAATATGTGAGCTTTCTTCCATAATGTTTAATGTTTGATAAAGGCAAAGGTCAAAATATATCCATAACTTCTCTGGGTATTCATTAAAGAACCCTCTACTAGTCTTAGGTCAAAAGGACAATCGAAGACGATACATATAAGTGATTATTTATGACTCTACCATTCAATTCAATTAGTTTGTCCTAAATTTAAATGTGTTAATTTTTTTTTCTCAGTCTTAATGTGCTATAGGTTTGTCTTAATTTCTACTTAAGACTAGGAAAAAGTTGTTCGTAATTCAGCAATAATTATGCTTCCAGTTTTACTGTCTCAAGATACGATGTTATGTATATAACCCCGAAACTGGTAGTAATTTATAAAATTTTGAAGGAAATTGTTGGTTTTTTGACCCTTTCCCTTACCAAACATTATTACAAAACTTTACAATTATCTCAATATACCTTAATTTTTGGAGATACTGCACAAGAATATTTTTCTTCATTCTCTGACGAAACCGTTCTAAAAGATTTGAGTAAAAGCTCCGTGTAAATTTTGCTCCATTCAAAATCATTCACATTTTTATCGTAGTCATAAATCAAAATATTTTCCACATATCTGCTGTTTGGAAAATCCTGAAAGTATTACTTGCATATGAGTTTCTGCTGATAGGAGTGATTCTTACATAATTTTGCTCAGGAAAAAAGTTGTCCCTCATGTCCGAGATTGAAGGAATGCTCTTATCAATCTTAAAGTTATTATAAATACAATTTTGTTCCGAAGTATAAAAAAGAAAATTCTGTTCAACATTCTCAAAATTCTACAAATTTCATGTCAAAAAGAAAAACAATATCAGAATCTTTACCCACCTTCGAAGAGACAAATTGAGAATTTATTTCCTTTTCTCAAGCATTTCTTTTTAATTCATCAATAGAATTCGAAAGGTATGACACAGTACCGTTATTTGGACATACCTGAAAATAAATGATACATACAGATATCTTTAAGTTCATTTAAGTATTTTATACCAATCTCCTGTTCAAGTTCTAAGGGCTCAATTCCTTCAAGAACCTGTTTGTCAGAAGCAGCACACGTTTTTCCACTTGTCAAAGACATATTGTTGAGTTCCATTGGTATTATGTCTTTATTAAGCTTTTCTTCCTCCGCAAAACATAACGATTTACTGACAGAATTTCCTAAATCCTTTTTATTTAGCCATTCTCGTGAAAGACCTTATTTGTAAGCGTTTAACTGTTGAAAATAATTAATAATGATAATAGTTCAAATATGAAATACCTACAATTAATTTTCAGGTGGCGTGAGTTGACTATTTTGAAAGGTAAGATTCGTAGTCTTCGGTAAACCCTGTAATGTGGAAAGAAATCCAGTAAATATGGGAAATTTTCTATTCAATTAAAACTAACCTCATTATCATCCGGGAAATTATATGGGTCTTCTTCACCTCCGAAATCGGACGTGACAACGTTATATATGAGGTGACAACGTATGTTGTGTATCTGTTTTGGAGGTCACAACGTATGCAAATTTTATCCCGGAATCTGGTCTACCGATTTCGATAAAAATTCATATGTATGGGTTTTAAAGTGTATTTAATCGATTGGTTGTATTCATATCTACAAGAAAAATCGTTTTCAGCAATTAATATTCTCACTTTACGAGTTCTACAGGTTATATTTAGTATATCAAAATGAACCCAACAACATCATAGGAAAAAATAGTCCTATGGTTAAGCTTCCGGGTATTGATTTAGAACTCCTCTGTTCGGATTCTGATCACCTTAGAGCGTTTTTTTAACAAACCCCATTTTTTATATAAAAGATGTTAATATGAGTTTCTAATAATTTAATCAGAAATTTTCAATGAAAATTTGTACATATCTAATATATTGCGACCCTTAAGGTACACATTAGCTATTTCAAGGAAGGGTTAGCAGATTTTGGTAAAAATTAGCTAAAAGGGGTTTTCGTAGTCGAGAAATCTATTGACGATACTTTCATATTTGATCGGTGTGACCCTCGAGGTCTATCCAAACTTGCTATCTCAAGAATTTTGGTATATTTATCATTCATATTACACATTCATATTTATTTCGAAATCTTTAACTTACGAATATGTCAACAATAAATGCAGTATTTACCGATCGCAATACATTTTAACCAGAAATATGCACATTTTTTAATAAGTTTAAATATCCTTAGTAACTCTCATAGACCCATTTAAATCATGTCTTAAGCGAGTAAAGCTCGGTCTCCAGATATTATATAAGTTGATCAGGATATGAACCGAGGATCTCGAGATGAACAGCCGTGGGCTTAACCATTGAGCTACTTGTGTCCTACGATATCAATGGGCTCATATCCACATATCAGTTATAATCTGTATGGGTGGTAAAATAAGAATAATAATTGCAGAAAACGATTTTTCATGTAAATGTGAAGACAACCAATAGATTCAATAAACTCTAGAACTCATACACATAAATTTTCATTGAAATCGGTAGACCAGATTCCGAGATAAGATTTGCATATATATCTGCAAGCATTGCTTATTTAATATAATTAATATCTGGGCGACCGAGCTTTGCTCGGGTGTTGGAAAACACAGAATTTAGAGTAGGGCTATAAGAGTTACTAAGGATATTTTAACTTATTAGAAAATGTGCATATCTCTAATTAAAATGTATTGCGATCGGTAAATACTGCTTTTATTGTTCACATATTGGTAAGTTATAGATTTCGAAATAAATATGAATGTGTAATATAAATGATAAATATACCAAAACTCAGCTGTATCAACCCCAAACACTATACATTGGTACTGAAACTTTTATCTGCGGAGCCATTCTTGAAAGAGCTAGTGTGGACCTCGAGGGTCACACATTAAATATAAAAGAATCGTCAATCGATTTCTCGACTCCGAAAACCCTGTTACGCTAATTTTTACCACAATCAGCTAACCCTTCCTTGCATTAGCTAATATATACCTTAAGGTTCGCAATATATTAGGTATGTACAAATTTTCATTGAAAATTTCCAATTAAATTATTAGAAATTCATATTAACATCTTTATTTCAAAAATGGGCTTAGTTAAAAAAACTCAGAGGTGATCGGGATTCGATCCCAGGAACTCTAGTTTATTACCCGGAAACATTACCATATGACTATTTCTCCCTATGACATTAATGGGTTTATATCACTATCTGAGATATAATGTATAGAACTCTTGAAATGAGAATATTAATTGCTGAAAACGATTTTTCTTGTGAATGTGACTACAACCAATCGATTCAATATACTCTAGAACCCATACATACGACCAGATTCCGAGATAAAATTTGCATATATATATATATATATATATATATATATATATATATATATGTTGCGTATCACGGCCAACAATTATATTTTTTAAAACTTTATTTTTAAACTTATTATTGTCACCAATACAAATAATATATTATAACATAATATTTTGATTATTAACTAGGCTTAACTTGATGTTATGGGAAGCAGTATTCTAGTAATAATAATCTAGGGAGGCTCTTTCTTGCCTTTAAATAGTATTCCACTATTTCACAATATTGCGCAACAATAATTAAATGTTCTAGAAGTTTTTCTGGAAGGATTGCTGATACATTCCTATTCCCAGTGAACTGCTTTGTATGAGACTGCATATCTTGCACTTTAAGATGTAATTACGTCTTTTGATAATAAACTGCTAATTCCTATTCTTAGTAGCAGAGAAACATGATATTTAATTATAACAATAAGTTATTGTTTCAATAGTTATAACAAAGACTTATTATTCTTTGATATTAAAAGTATTACGTCTTTTCAAGATTGATAAGAAAGAATAAGTATCAAATTACATGATGCGTATATGGTGCAATGTCATACAGGGTGTTAAGTAAATATTGGGTACAATAAAATATAACATTACTCCCCTTATTTTAAAAAAGTTAGTGCGGTAACTTTTAAAAATATAAAATTAGAATTTTATAATAATTGTAAAATACAAGCACAACGTTCAAGTTAGTACAATTTCATCATTTTCGGTTTCAGAAGATCGAATATTAGGACGTTTACTTGGTAAAAATTTCTGAAAAGTTCTGGATAATCTTTTTGTTTGTGGTGGAGGTGGTGGTGAATCTGGGCGTGAATCTGGACGAAAACCAGCAGTTATACTAATACGATTAGATTTTCGTCTTTTACATTTACAAAAGCAATATAATAAAATTAAATCAATAATTAAAACAATAATAAAATAAGTGAACCATGAAATATGTTTTGTTATAAAAGGTTCATTTATCAATTTATCTAATTCATCTGAATACTGATCAAGTTTATGTTGAGCAATATTCAATTCATCTGTATTGAGTTTATTCAATTTTAATGGTTTTAAGTTTTGGTAAATAGATCTTTTCTGGTAAATTTTTGCAACATTCAAATGGAATGATTATTGGATTTAATTTATAAGTGATTCTTTCACCTTCATTTATGATATATTGAGATCTCACTCTCGTAATACCAATAAAAGCACTACATTCTGGTTGTAACTTTAACATAGTATTATCAAAACCCCTTTCAGTATGTGCATCTCTGTTACTGCATTTAATTGTTATAGGAATTGGTTCGGCTACTGAAATTAACCATACCTTTGTCTTCAGTTTTTGAACATTATATCCTTTGGCAAATAATAAAGAAGTTTGACACGTTCCGGGTAGTTCAAGTTGCTGTCTTAAAAGTTGTGCTTCACAAATAGCATTATTATCTATGGGTAATGGTAATATGTTACTACATATTTGGAACAGATATTCATCAATAGTTTTACAATTTTGTAAATATGACATGGTTAAATATAACATAGAATCATCATCACGTGCTATATATTTTACATTTGTAGTAATAACATGATGAAGTCCTGTTTTCTCATCTTTAATGGGTAATGGATAGACATTATATAAAGTATATAGTTCTGATTCTACTAGAGGAATCTTTAACACAAATATAATTTTTGTTTTCGTTTGAAAAGCTTGTAGTTCTGTTAATTGATAATATCTAGCAATATTAGATAATGTTGGGTTCAAAGGTAAATTATCTTTTTGTAAGTGAACTGAAATCTCTTCTAAAGCTTTGACAAAATCCTTCGGAGTAATGATGGAAGTATGTATAATTTGTAATCTTGCGAAAGTAATTGAATTGGATACATCAATTAAAAAGGTTTCAAGATAAGCGTAACTTTCCATTAATGTCTCACAAATATTAATGACTTCTATTTGTGTTTGATAAAAATTTACATTATCAGTAATATTTATAATTCCCTTCTCAATTTCCTTTAAATCATTGTTAAATGTTACTTCATCTATTTGAATTTTATGAATTGTATCATTAAATTCCTTAATGACTGATGTAGTTAGTGAAATTTGATTTTTCAAAAGATTTTGGATTTCGTGTTCATCCATTTTCAATTTATTTATACTATCAGAATAATATTGGCCATCATTTGCGTCTAGATTTCCTGTAATGTACTTCCAAACGGTACCTACTCCATCAAGTAAACCACGTTTCTTACGATGATATGGTTCGGTATCATAATATATTTTATGATATTTCATACTAACATCATTAGCTAGTTTCTTCAATAAACTAATATGTGTTTTAACATTCGAATAAAAATATTGCATTCTTTGATAAGGTTGTGTTATTAGTGTTTCCAATGATTCGATAAGTTTTTCATTCTTTTCAAGAATTGTACTTAGCTGTTCCAAATCTTTATAAACTAATATTGTCCATTTATTATTAGATATTTTCAAATGATTAAGTTGGTTATAATATATACCTACAGTATTATTCACATGCACTAAGCTATACTGACTATTTGTAAAATTAAATATTAATATAATATTGATTAAAATCATTAATTTGTATGCTGCCATCCTGCAACAAAATTAATCTGTTTCAATATATGGTTTCATTCGATCAAAATTTATAAGAGACGCCTGATTTGTTTCAAGATTTTTGACTATTGCTGAATTTTTCTTTAGTTCAATAATTTCAAAAGGTCCATTAAATTTATTTCTTAATTTATAACCTATCTGAGATTCTTTAACATATACATTATCTCTTACTTGATAATTGTGTTGTGAAAACTTTACATTTTCATCAAAACGTTCTTTAGATTTTTCTTTTGCTTGTAGGGTTCTTTTCCTTGCAGTTTCGTAATAAAATTTTATTCTTGCATTTAAGTTTCTCATATACTTTGAAATTATGTCCTTTTCATTGTACAAAACTTCAGGTGGTCTTACAGAAATATGTCCAAAAATTAATTCGTATGGTGTAAATCCATGGGTTTTATTCTTTGTATTATTATAACAAATAATAGCATATGGTAAACAGTTATGAGGATGTTCATTTGGATTTTCACTCATGTGTGCTCTTATCATCACTAAAAGAGTTGAGTGAAATCTTTCAATTGATCCGTTTGATTGGGGATGTCCAGTACTTGAAAATGTCAGCTTTATATTATAAAGAGTACATAAATCTCTCATTAATGTATTATTGAATTCTCTTCCAGAATCACAATGGATTCTTAATGGAGTTCCATAATGTTGAAAATATAATAAAAAAGTATTAATTATATTTTTCGCTGATTTATCTTTAATTGGATAAGTTTGAGTATGCTTTGTTAGTTCATCTCGTATTGTAAGTACGTATAACTTCGAAGGTATCTCTAATACATCGAGATTTATTCTTTCAAATGGTGTCTTTGGAGTTTCTGTGATAACTAAAGGCGAACTGAGGTTTTTCCTACAGACCTTAGTTTTTTGACAAATTTCACATTTTTCAATAAAATTTTCAACATCTTTATTCATAGTTTTCCAAATATATTTTTCTTTAATTCTACGTAGGGTTTCGTTTATACCTCTATGCAGATTTCGTTTTCCTGAATGATATTCATCCAAAATTATTTGTATTTCATCTTCTTCCGTGACTGGTTTTATAATATTTTGGCAAATAATAAATTTAAAATTTTCTTCAGTGAATATATAACATAACATTTCTAAGGTTGGTAAATCAATATTAATCTCAACAAAATATGTTTTTGGTTTAAAAATATTTTTTGACTTATATAATGATATGAACAGTCGTTCATTTACTTCATCAGGTTGAAATGGTATAAAAATAGTATAATAAGTTCTATTTTTAACAGTTAAGCTAGTACTAATATTTAATTGATTAAACTGAATATCAGGATTTTCATCGTCGATATCTTCTAAAATTTCCTCATGCAAATCCATTGTTTTTGATTCCCAAAATACGGCAATAATATCTTTATGTCTTTTATCAAGTAATTGCTCATTAGTATATTCTATTCGAGAATAATCGATTAATGAAGTGGTTTGATATAGTCGAACAAAATTATTGAATTCATTGTTCATAATATTGAAGTCTTCTTCTAACTCTTCTGTTTCTGAATTGTCAGAACTTGCTGCTAGTATTTTTTGATATTTAGAACATTCTTTAAAATAGTTCACCTTAATTCGTGATAATGCATCGGCATTTTTATTAATTTTGCCAGGCTTATAAATTATTTCGTAATCATATTCTTCTAATTTTAATCGCCAACGTGCTAAACGACTACCGGGATCTTTGATTGAGAATAACCAGGTCAATGGTCTATGATCTGTTATTAGTTTGAACTTCCTTCCATACAGATACGGTCTGAAATGTTTTACCGCCCAAACAATAGCTTATAATTCTCGTTCTATAACTGAATATTTCGTTTCTGAATTACATAAAGTTCGTGATGCAGAGGCAATAGGTAAATCTTTATTAATAGGTCCTTGACTTAATACTGCTCCAATAGCAAATAAACTAGCATCTTTTTTTTTATTTAAGAAAAAATTAAGTCGCATCCACCTTCCGGTTATTAGCGACATTACAATATTTAACTTAGATTCACAAAAAAATACAAAGTACATCAAAATTTAACAATTTTATATCTCATGGTATAAGTCTATATCCTTCATGTAATTTTTAAGATTAAGTAGATTACATGTTTCTCCTAATAATGTCTTAAGGTCTTGTGGCAAGTTATACTTATTTCTAGATAATGTATATTTTTTACAATCAATGAGAAAATGTTTCACTGTTAGAGTCACATCACAGACATCACATCTGGGAGCTTCGGTTCGTTTCAGCAGATATTCATGGGTTATTCTGGTGTGGCCAAGTCGAAGTCTAGTCAGAATTACTTGAGAATGGCGGTCTTTTGGTAATGATCTCCAAGGATGGATGTCACCTTTCACTTCACGCAGTTTGGATCTTGAGTTGCACCATTCAGTATGCCATTTTGTCGATAATTTGTTCTTAAACCAGGCTTTCAAATCCGAGGCTACGCACTCCGAAAACTCACTAATTCTACCACAAGTCACGGCATTTCTCGCGTTTCGATCAGCTTCTTCATTACCATGAATTCCAATGTGTGATGGTATCCAGATGAAGTGAACAATCTTAGAAAAATTTTCGAGGCGGATGAGTTCTGCTTTAATTAATTTTTCAATAGGATGTTTTGGATATAGTCTCCGCAGTGATAAAATAGAACTTAATGAATCCGTTAGAATGACTGATTTCTCATAGTTGTAGTTGTTCAAGTATACTAATGCTCGGTATATTGCATATAGTTCAGCTGTGTGGATGCTACTGAGGGGTGAGAGTTCATATTTTTCAACAGTTTGACCTATAACTACTGCACATCCCGTTCCTTCTAAGGATTTGGAGGCATCAGTGAAAATTGTTTGAAAGTCTGAATAATCGTTGGAAAGAATTTCCAGTAGTGAGTTTTTGATGATTTCTATATTGGTGTTGGGTTTGTTATACTGAGTGAGGGTGTAATTGCATTTTGGAATGCTAATAGTCCATGGTGGTGGGTGCTTGATGTCATCGGAAAGGACGTTTGGGAATGTAATATTCAAATCTGTTGTGAACATTCGAATCCGTGCATAAAATGGTACCTTAGATTGCGGTTTATTATTGAAGTGGCTAGTATATCTAGAGGTGAATGTAGAATCAAATGATGATTTCGTCCTATTTGCAGCGGTTGAAGCAGCGTTAGAAAGACTAAGAAACTGTCTTCTTAGGTTAAGAGGTGGTTCGCCAGCTTCGCTATGTAAACTCTGAATTGGGGTTGTTCTATAGGCTCCTAATATTATTCTGAGAGCATTGTTTTGAACTGTATTGATAGGTCTTAGCGTCGATTTACTAGCCGAAGCGTAAATAGTACATCCAAAATCTATTTTCGATCGGATTAATGTCCTATAGAGAAGAAGAAGCGTCCGCTGATCAGCTCCCCATTTTTTGACCACAAGAGTTTTAAGCAGATTCAATCTCTTATTACATGCCAGCAGCAGACCGAAAATATGTTCCTTCCAGTTCAGTCTTCTATCGAGAGTCATTCCCAGAAATCTAACAGAAGATCTAAGTTCAATGTCTTGTTGGTATAACTGCAACTTTGTTTGTGTATTGATGTCATTTGAACTAAATATAATACTGTGCGTTTTTGTCACAGAATAAATGAAACCTGTTTCGTGTGACCAATGTTCCAGAGTGTCGAGAAACTTTTGAAGCATTACTTTCATAGTGTCTAGATTTTTTCCTTTTACGAAAACTACGAGGTCGTCAGCATACAATCTTGCTTTCAGTGGTTTCTTCAAGCCTTTTAGGATAGAATTGATGGCAATTAGAAAAAGGGTTGGACTAAGCACAGATCCTTGTGGTGTACCGTTTTTTTGAGGGTGTTTGCTTGTTAAGATACCATTGACTCTGACCTGGAATGTTCTATTGTTCAGAAAATTCCGTATAAATGATAAACAGTTGCCTCTTATATTATTTTTTTCCAGTTGTCCTAGTATATGGTTTCTACTGGCTGAATCGAAGGCTCTTTTAAGGTCAAAGAAAGTTGTCCAAAACTGATCTGTGAGGTCTAAATCCATTTTGTTCTGGAATTATCAAGTTTCTGCTTTCTAATGTCCATTGTAATCGTTTGTTGACAATTTTTTCGAACAATTTGCTGAACGCGCATGTCAGTGATATCGGTCTGTAGGATTCAGGATCTAGACGCGACTTATTAGGTTTGAGGACAGGAATAATTATTGATTCGTTCCATTCTTCCGGGAATGTTTGAGTCAACCATATACTATTGAATATTTTCAGGAGATGGATTCTTGCTGTTTCAGGTAGGTTCTTAATAAAATCAACTGGAATGTCATCGGGACCTGATGCTGTGTTTCTCAGATCGAGGAGGCCCTCATCAAGTTCGTCTCTCGTTATTGGGAGGTTAATTGGGTCATTGTTCGCTGTATTATGTTCCAGAAATTTTGCATCAAGATTTGAATCGTCTGAATGTTTTTCATAGGTTTGGGCCATCAGTTCAGCTATATCATAGCTTGAGGAAATCAATTGATTTCCGTCTTTAAGAGTTGAAATATGAGAGGATGTGTGGGTGCCTGATATTTTTTGACTCTGTTCCAAACTTCCGTCATGGGAGTGGAGGAGTTAATGCTAGCAATGTAATGTTTCCATGAGTTTTTCTTGGCTTCATGTATTATAACACTTGCTTTAGCTTTCAGCCTTTCGAATTCAATGAGATTTTCTGTTGTTTTGTGCCTTTTGTATTTTACAAGTGCTGATTTGCTAGCATGGATAGCCTCATTACATGCGTCATTCCACCACGGTACAGGTTTGTGGTTCTTTATCAGCTTAGTCTAAAGAAAGAATTGTTCCAATATTTTATCTAAATTCATGAATTTTGCCCTGAGGAAGAGAATAAACATTTTATTTAATAAATGAGTGCATCCCCAAATCTATTTTATCATATATATATATATATATATATATATATATATATATATATATATATATTCTTGCTATGATTCTTGGGATTTGGGCTTCTTGTATTGATAATTTTTAAGAAATGTGTTTAAATAATAGTACATTTATTTCATGTCATTAGTAATTATAAAAATATAAAAGAAGTTAAAAAAATTTAATAATGTGAACAGACGTTTCGATTCACTTTGTGGTCTTTTTCAATTATGAGCTTAGACAAAATACAGAAAAAAACAAAAAAATATATAATGATGAACTACGACATGCATTCGAAAACCAGTATTACTCAAGAATGAAATCAAAAGAAGAAATCAAAATAATTCTTCTTTCTCATCCTTTTATGCGTAATATTAATAGATAACCTAAAAACAACTCAACTATTTCGTACAATTAAATAAAATATAATTCTCTAAAGGTGAGTTTATACAGTAAATAAAATAAAATAAGAAACAAATTAAAATTGAAATAAGAATAATCTCAAAAAAGATTGGTTTATACAGATGACGAAAATAAAATAAGAAATAAGAATGAACCAATGAAATCACAGCTTTTTTGACAAAAACTTTTGTGTTGTATGCAAGTTGAGTGTTCTCTGGTGGTTGATCATGCGCATTATCAGTTTCCAAACAAAATAAAATAAAATAAGAAATAAAGATGAAAGTTGGCCATCTTTAGTTCTTATTTTTATTTCTTAATTTAGCTTATTTCGTGTATAAACGCTCCCATGGAAATGAGCATGTTCAACTTTCTTATTTTATCTTAATTTGTTTCTTATTTTATTTTATTTACTGTATAAACTCACCTTAACTCCCCATATTTTCACTTAATTGTTCCATGGGTTTTTTCTTTTTCTTCTTGATTGTGATGTTAACTTTTTATATTGTTTTTCTTGACCATTTATATGTGATTAATTTTGTTTTTTGAACATTTTTATAATCCTCTTTGTGCACGTTTTCAACGTTCAGAACGATAAATGACTTTTATTTTAGACCTTATGTCAAAAGAAACAGCTCTTCACAAAGAAATGTCAAGTATTAAATTTGTGCGCCATTAGCCCATTAGTTTGAAAGTTTGAAAAAGGCATAATTTGTTCTAGAAGAATTTTTCTAGATCCATTATTAAGTAGACGTTCTGAGGAAATCAATACTTTCTTCATTACTCCGATTAAAATAAAGTTAAGAAATAGCAGGAAACATTATTTGTAATATTGCTCCAATAATGTATCATTGCAACAAATGTTCAAAAACGCTCCCATTTTGTTCAAAACAAGCCAAAACTCTTGTCTACACAGAATGATTTGTTGCTTCCTAGATTATATTTGGATCCATTTCATTGAACGCTTCTATAACTCTATTGCGCATGTCTTCCTTAGATGTAATTGGGTGTGGGTAGACCCGATCTTTAATGTGATCCCATATAAAAAAATCCATAAGAGCTATATATGGCGAACGCGGAGGATATGTGTAGGATCCATTGATGGCAATCCACTGATTTCCAAATATTTTATCAACTACGAAGCGTGAATTCTGTGCTGGCGCTCCGTCTATTTGATAAAATAATGGAGTATCCTCGGGAAAACGACGTATAGCTTCAGCAACCACATTTTGGAGAATTCATAAACAAAGTTCTCCATTTAAATTAACATCATAAATTATAGAAATAAAATGGAGTTATTTCTTAGTGCACAGAAAACGTTAAAACTTCAAGACTGTTGAAAATTTAATTCACGTGTTTTCCGAGGATTTTCTAAGGCCCAGAAATGAGTGTAAGGATGGTTGTGAACTGTAAATTACCAATCCTTGGTAATATTAGGTGTAAAAGATCTAAACTTCCTACAATGTTGAAGTAGCCGATTAATAATATATCTAGTTGGCCTAGGTCGATCTGGATACCTTTTAGAATAAATTCAACATGTTTTATCCATTATACGATGACATTCTTCAAAAACAATTAATAGATTTAAATAGTATTTGTTCGTAAAGCTTGAACGTGATATAGTTTTTACAATACTTATTCTTTGAAAAATTGTTTCTGAGATACACTGATTTATCAACTAAATTGACAGAACTGTCAACAATAGATTTCAAGTTCATGGATATCTAGTGAACAAAATCCACTCTTGTTGAATTTCAGAGTTGATTGAAATATTTCAGAAACTGTTAGGTTTAGGGAATGCTAATATGAAACGAAAGATAATAAACGTGTGAATAACATAACACAGGGTGTACCATTTGAATTTATCGAAATGTTCATAATTGTAGCTCAATTTACAACATCCTGTAAACTTTAGAACATTTTTGATCTTGATCTTACTGCTAAATAATGTATACTTTTTTTAATGTGACAGCCAAATCTTGCTCACTTTTCTTCACTGATCATTGAACTACATTGAAAAAAAAATGGTATAATTTTTTTTGAAATTTCAAAAAATCTAAATATCTCGATAACCGTAAATTTTTTGAATAGAGTTTATAAGTAAAAGTTGATTTCAAATGTGATTTAAAATCTAATAATGGAACAAAAAATGGCACTTTCCATGTGAAATAACAAAAATGATGACATCTTCCGGTTTAACCGGAAGCTCCTCGAATGTATAAGTATTTTCATTCAATTCGCCCACATCAAAAATATTCGTACAAGAATTTTCATACTTCTATCTTGTATAGTTTCCCATATACGGCTAACGCACGCTCGTCGTAGGATTCCCTGTATATATAACAAAGTATTTCCAAATTAATTTGGCAATTCTGCCGAGTTCATTTGGGGCTTCAATAAGTAGACTCTTTTTGTTACCCAAGCTTTCGGCAAACTTTATTACCTTTTTCGAGGAGTGCTATTGACGATCATAATTTTTAATAACCATAGAATAACACGGAAAGGAGTATCGCAAATAATTACTCCAACATAACTTACTACACAAAGAGATTAAAATTAAATTAAAAACGTTTAAACTTAAATTTGTGTAGGAAGTTATGTTAGTGTAATTATGTGCGATAGGCCTTTCCGGGTTAGTCTATACTTGTTAAAAATTATGATCCGCAATTGCACTCCTTGAAAAAGGTAATAATATAAATAAATATTTTCAGAAACTTTCTAATCTCTAAACTTATTTTTATTTTAAGCATTTTCATAGTGATACGTATGGTTAATGTTGCTTCTAATGATACCTTCTATTCTAAATTTTTCAATGTTTACCTAAATCTCACTTTCGTAAGTACCAAAATTAACATGTTTATACTATAATTTCATAATTTGTAAACTTTTAGTAATCCTGATGAAGAAACAATCAAGATTCGAAAGCTCGAATAGAATATATATATAGAATATATATATAGATTGGAAAAGGTATAAAACCGGCTTCTGCAGTCTTGGGTGTGGAAATAAGAGTAACTCTTTTTTCTATTCGACCTTTCGAATCTTTATTGATTCTTCATCAGGATTACTAAAAGTTTACAAATTATGAAATTATAGTATAAACATTAAAAATATGGTACTTACGAAAGTGAGATTAAGTTAAACATTGAAAAATGTACGTAACACTATGAAAATGCTTAAAATAAAAACTGTAAGATAAATTTATATTATATTACATTTATATACCAGCTGCTCCTTTCTCAACGCTCATCAAATAGATTACATAATGACTTACTTTATTGCCAGCTAGATTTTAATATTTTCCGAGGCTTCAGGCATAATTGCACTTTTAAATAAACCATTTAAAACGGATTAGGTTTTATTTATTTAACTACAGGTTTGTTCTCATATAAGATATACCTAATAAATATTTTATAATGTGTTAAATGTGTTACACCCGTCTGCACTTCAGCGCAGCAAAATCATTAATTGAATCTTCGCAATTCAATTTCCTTCCAAAATAGGTCTCTATGTTAAGAAAAGCAAGTAACAATACGAGATCCGACTGCAGTATTAGTGCGCTCATCGTTTTTTGCTAAAACCCTGATTTTTATGCATATTTATAATAAGGAGAATATATATTTACCAGGTTGCCTATCCAAATTTGGCCGCTAGTATTTTATTTTTTTTATTTTAAATTTTTTTTTGGGAAAAAAATTCGTTCCCTTGTTTTTTAAGTAAAATCTCGTCTACATCACGGCAATTTATATAAAAATTCTAAAAAATCACGGTTGTCGCTGCGCACCTGGCCACACCTCTTCGCAGCCAGGTGTAAACAGGTATGATTTCGATACATTTATACGTTCATAACGTCCATTTATATATGGTTGCTTAATTAAATCCGGCCGCTAATAAGGGTTGCTGGCTGTTAAAGGCTTGGTTAGATTTTTTTGTTAGAATAAACGTTCCACAAATACACAAAAAAAATATTAATGTTTATTTTTATGGAAAAACGTGGTAACGCAGTACCATCTGCTAATTCCTAATATATTACATTAAGGTAAAATTTATCTCATAGTCGGATCTTTTTTCTTTTTTTTTAAATCGATATTAAATATATTCAAGTTCATGTTCAATATTAATTTTTTGTTGTAATTTTTAAATTTGCCATTTTGAAACGGCAGACATTTCTTTGCATTCGACTCATGCGCAATGGCTTAAAAGCGTCGCACATCTGGCCATCGCTATCCTCGTCTGACAAATGATATTACGTGCTAACTCTCTTTCTTTCTACCTTAAATATTTATCATCTTTAACAGCCAGCAACCCTTATTTGCGGCCGGATTCAATTGAGCAACCACATATGATAATAAATAGACAAAAATAGCTTTAATTTGATATATAATTAATAAATGTACGTTATGAACGTATAAATGTATCAAAATCATAACTGTTTACACCTGACTGCGAAGAGGTGCGGCTAGGTGAGCAACGGCAATCGTGATTTTTTAGAATCTTTATATAAATTGCCGTGATGTAGACGAGATTTTATTTAAAAAACAAGTGAACGAAATTTCTTCCCAAAAATAAATTAAAAATAATTTAATTAAAAAACATAGCTAGTATTTTGCCAAATTTTGATGGGCATCCTGGCATCCAGCAAAAAACAGATGAGCGCACTAATCCTGCACCTGGATCTTTATAACGTTTGCTCTTATTATTGGTATACGATGCAGGGTGTAGTGCGACCCACCATGTACGCGTGCCTAGAATATTTAGGTACTTTGAGTTATTTTTTGTTATCATCAGATAATTTTGTGTCACGTTTAGTCGCCTTAAGTTAAATGTGCCACTGATAGTTTATATCTACGACTTAGATTTCCCATTTAACATGTTCAACTATAAAAGCGTCTAAGTGAATAGGTAGTTAGAGCCAAATCGAATTCCCCATTTTTATTACCTACCTACTTATATTAATTAACGGATTATCACTCAAAATGATAAGGTAATGATAACACAAACAAATCATTAAATAAATTTATTAAACCATAAAACACACAGACAAAAATATGTTCAATATAAATATAAACTAATATACAATAATTATACAAGTAGGTTGATTTCAAGCAAAATAAAAATTATATCACTCCTTATTACGTGAGTATTGCAAAAATTTTGGTAAAATTGAGAACTAAGATATGGGTATGTTTTTTAAAATTGAAGTATTACCACTAGAAACAGAAGCTGTTGACAGTACAATGACTTCATCTCAACTTGAACTTGATGAGTTTGGAGTGACAGAAATGATTGATTATTCTATTGAAATGAGGACAAATAAATTAATGAGAAGAATTAAATTCTTATTTTTATAGAAAAGTTTATGAGAATACCTACAGAATTTCTCAACGTTCACGTAGAGCCAGCATATCGCGGGGTACCCATAGTGTATGTTATACCTATTATGGGACTTGAAAAATAGAGACGACGGAAGGGATTATCTTCGTGATGACGCCGAATGACAGCATTTTGATGTTCTATCGAGTGCACCCGGATTGCGCATACACTCTAAAGAGTATTTGGATGATTTAAATATTATGACAAAAACTAGATCCGACTTTATTGGGTCAGCACTTTTGAAGTTCTATTGCTAGGACAATACGTTATTCATTGGCGGTGGAGGTGTTTGCCCTCGCAGTAGTTGTCGGCATAGTTGAACATCCTAGCATTATCTAATTATTTACCAGAATAACGGCAGATTATTAGGCGAAAATAAATTATGACATTTGTAATTGGTGGCTATTAAATCTTTCCTGTTTTTAGCTAATTTATTCTAAATACACAACTTTTGCCTTAAAGAAGAGAATAAACATTCTCGAAAGCTCGGCTTAACTTGCGTTTTTTCCACTTTACTGCTGCTGATAACCAAATATCGCATCAGTCTCCCTGACATATATCCTAATTTCGAGGTTGTTGCTTCTTATCAGTATGTCGCAGGATATTTGATAAGAAATCCTAATTTGGAACTCATAATCAGCATAAAACTGAGGTGGAGACGGTTGACGACAAACAATTGTTCTTATTGCGGCACCAGACGAAATGTTATATATGTATATTCAAATAAAATTCTAAATCTAATATTCCGACAAACATTGAGAAGCTTCTTAAAATATAACATATTTAAATTTCACCAGTCTATAAACAGTTTACTATTATTGAGGTTGTACACTTGTGTACTAATTACCTAGATCCGCTTCTGCTCAGTTAAAAACCTGATCCCAACTAAACGATCAACAAATCCGCCGTTCTCATGCCAAACGTGAAATGAGAATAGCTTCAATCCTTTGTATGTTTTTTTAGTTCAATTGGTGCTTTCTAATGATACCTACCTGCCTATGCATAATATTCAACACAAATGGCGTAAGCGGTGTACGGTGCTTGTGACAGAGATATAGAACATTGAAAAGCTGATTTCTTGATCGATTATATATTCAGTATCTACTGCTTCAATAAATATAATCACCACTGAAAATGGTGTTAACAAATATTACATCGAGATTTTAGAATAATTATAGTAGCTGGACTTTATACGCGGAGACTTAATGAGAGGCCACCAAATAACCAGTTCATTTTTATAATGGATGTTTCTGAATTCCTAGGGTAGGTAGCTACTCACTGGGATCATGTGCTTGTAATGTATGTACAATTGTAACATTTGCTTTTGAGCTGTCGTTACAATACTACATTAGTTTGACACATGATACTAGTCCTACTGGCCTAGTCTAATGATCTTCTTTCGTAAGTTATAGCAACAATACATAAAAAATGACTTCTTATAGGAAATAGACAATTCTAAGAACAAATTATTTATTATTTTCTTGATAAAATTCATGAAAGATGAACAATAGGAATATTCACAAAAATGTGTAGTCGTGTGGAAGTTTCTACACGGCCCATGGGTGTTCTTTGCCATGATCACTCAAAATTGTGAAATAAAAAGCTTAAAAAAAGTAGGGCCGACGTTATTAGATAAAGCATTAAAAAAAATAACAATAAACTGTACTGTTGGAACTAAAGAAAGAATTTTTTTTTTATTTAAGCGAAAAAAGTCGCATCCACCTTCCGGTTATTAGCGACATTACAATATTTAACTTAGATTCACAAAAAAAATACAAAGTACATCAAAATTTAACAATTTTATATCCCATGATATAAGTCTATATCCTTCATGTAATTTTATTTTTAAGATTAAGTAGATTACATGTTTCTCCTAATAATGTCTTAAGGTCTTGTGGCAAGTTATACTTATTTCTAGATAATGTATATTTTTTACAATCAATGAGAAAATGTTTCACTGTTAGAGTCACATCACAGACATCACATCTGGGAGCTTCGGTTCGTTTCAGCAGATATTCATGGGTTATTCTGGTGTGGCCAAGTCGAAGTCTAGTCAGAATTACTTGAGAATGGCGGTCTTTTGGTAATGATCTCCAAGGATGGATGTCACCTTTCACTTCACGCAGTTTGGATCTTGAGTTGCACCATTCAGTATGCCATTTTGTCGATAATTTGTTCTTAAACCAGGCTTTCAAATCCGAGGCTACGCACTCCGAAAACTCACTAATTCTACCACAAGTCACGGCATTTCTCGCGTTTCGATCAGCTTCTTCATTACCATGAATTCCAATGTGTGATGGTATCCAGATGAAGTGAACAATCTTAGAAAAATTTTCGAGGCGGATGAGTTCTGCTTTAATTAATTTTTCAATAGGATGTTTTGGATATAGTCTCCGCAGTGATAAAATAGAACTTAATGAATCCGTTAGAATGACTGATTTCTCATAGTTGTAGTTGTTCAAGTATACTAATGCTCGGTATATTGCATATAGTTCAGCTGTGTGGATGCTATTGAGGGGTGAGAGTTCATATTTTTCAACAGTTTGACCTATAACTACTGCACATCCCGTTTCTTTTGAGGATTTGGAGGCATCAGTGAAAATTGTTTGAAAGTCTGAATAATCGTTGGAAAGAATTTCCAGTAGTGAGTTTTTGATGATTTCTATATTGGTGTTGGGTTTGTTATACTGAGTGAGGGTGTAATTGCATTTTGGAATGCTAATAGTCCATGGTGGTGGGTGCTTGATGTCATCGGAAAGGACGTTTGGGAATGTAATATTCAAATCTGTTGTGAACATTCGAATCCGTGCATAAAATGGTACCTTAGATTGCGGTTTATTATTGAAGTGGCTAGTATATCTAGTGGTGAATGTAGAATCAAATGATGATTTCGTCCTATTTGCAGCGGTTGAAGCAGCGTTAGAAAGACTAAGAAACTGTCTTCTTAGGTTAAGAGGTGGTTCGCCAGCTTCGCTATGTAATTGGGGTTGTTCTATAGGCTCCTAATATTATTCTGAGAGCATTGTTTTGAACTGTATTGATAGGTCTTAGCGTCGATTTACTAGCCGAAGCGTAAATAGTACATCCAAAATCTATTTTCGATCGGATTAATGTCCTATAGAGAAGAAGAAGCATCCGCTGATCAGCTCCCCATTTTTTGACCACAAGAGTTTTAAGCAGATTCAATCTCTTATTACATGCCAGCAGCAGACCGGAAATATGTTCCTTCCAGTTCAGTCTTCTATCGAGAGTCATTCCCAGAAATCTAACAGAAGATCTAAGTTCAATGTCTTGTTGGTATAACTGCAACTTTGTTTGTGTATTGATGTCATTTGAACTAAATATAATGCTGTGAGTTTTTGTCACAGAAAAAATGAAACCTGTTTCGTGTGACCAATGTTCCAGAGTGTCGAGAAACTTTTGAAGCATTACTTCCATAGTGTCTAGATTTTTTCCTTCTACGAAAACTACGAGGTCGTCAGCATACAATCTTGCTTTCAGTGGTTTCTTCAAGCCTTTTAGGATAGAATTGATGGCAATTAGAAATAGGGTTGGACTAAGCACAGATCCTTGTGGTGTACCGTTTTTTGGAGGGTGTTTGCTTGATAAGATAACATTGACTCTGACCTGGAATGTTCTATTGTTCAGAAAATTCCGTATAAATGATAAACAGTTGCCTCTTATATTAATTGTTTCCAGTTGTCCTAGTATACGGTTTCTACTGGCTGAATCGAAGGCTCTTTTAAGGTCAAAGAATATGGCATAGCATTTCTGCTTTGTAGATAACGCCTCATGGACATCGCTTTCTAGATCTACTAAGTTGTCCAAACTGATCTGTGAGGTCTAAATCCATTTTGTTCTGGAATTATCAAGTTTCTGCTTTCTAATGTCCATTGTAATCGTTTGTTGACAATTTTTTCGAACAATTTGCTGAACGCGCATGTCAGTGATATCGGTCTGTAGGATTCAGGATCTAGACGCGACTTATTAGGTTTGAGGACAGGAATAATTATTGATTCGTTCCATTCTTCCGGGAATGTTTGAGTCAGCCATATACTATTGAATATTTTCAGGAGATGGATTCTTGCTGTTTCAGGTAGGTTCTTAATAAAATCAACTGGAATGTCATCGGGACCTGATGCTGTGTTTCTCAGATCGAGGAGGGCCTCATCAAGTTCGTCTCTCGTTATTGGGAGGTTAATTGGGTCATTGTTCGCTGTAGCAGTGTCGATCATGTTAGATTCGGATGTTGTATTATGTTCCAGAAATTTTGCATCAAGATTTGAATCGTCTGAATGTTTTTCATAGGTTTGGGCCATCAGTTCAGCTATATCATAGCTTGAGGAAATCAATTGATTTCCGTCTTTAAGAGTTGAAATATGAGAGGATGTCTGGGTGTCTGATATTTTTTTGACTCTGTTCCAAACTTCCGTCTTGGGAGTGGAGGAGTTAATGCTAGCAATGTAATGTTTCCATGAGTTTTTCTTGGCTTCATGTATTATAACACTTGCTTTAGCTTTCAGCCTTTTGAATTCAATGAGATTTTCTGTTGTTTTGTGCCTTTTGTATTTTACAAGTGCTGATTTGCTAGCATGGATAGCCTCATTACATGCGTCATTCCACCACGGTACAGGTTTGTGGTTCTTTATCAGCTTAGTCTTTCCGATCGATATTTGTGCGCTTTCTGTGATTATGTTTGAGAGATCTTTAAATGTGATTTCTGTTCCATCACGAACAGCAATTTCTATTCTATTATCAGCTTCTTTCATGTATCGCTCCCAATTGGCAGATTTCACTTTCCATTTCGAAGGAATAGGAATAGGGTTATGTATTAGTTAGACTTGATGTTAAAGCACTGTTTAATAACATATCACAAAAACTTGTATCTGAAAGTATCAAAAAAACATTGGCATCGCATAAAACTACATTGCAAAATGTCACAAACAAGATTTCTAAAATTGATAAGCTTTCTTTTTGATTCAACAGTATTTTCATACTCTAATGTGATATATAAACAGATACGTGGTTTGCCAATGGGTAGTCCTGTTTCTCCTATTATATCACAATATGTCATGGATGATCTTATTATAGACTGTATTGCTAAATTAGATTTCCATATACCATTTTTAAAAAAATATGTTGATGATTTGATTCAAATTCAAATGTATTCAATAGTTATGATTACCTTCTAAAATTCACAATAAAAGACGAAGACAACGACCGAAGTGTTCCTTTTTTAGATACTCGAGTTATACGAAGAAATGACAATTCTATAATTACTTCCTGGCAGTTGAAATCTGGTTCCTCGGGTAGATTTCTTCATTATCAATCTTATCATCCGGCAAAACAAAAAACCAACTTGATACTAGGAATGAAAAACAGAGTAATAAGAACGTCTCATTCTTCTAATAAAGAACAAAATTTTAAAATTCTATATGATAAATTCATAATTTGCGGATATCCACGAAATTTACTGAAGTCCTTATTTTTTAATAGAACATCTACAGAACATAATAATAATGCAGATAATCAGTTCATCAAATATTTTTCTGTCCCTTTTATACATATAAGCAGTCATAAAATAAAAAATACTCTTTCTAAGTATACTAATATTAAACTAGCTTTTAGAAACATATTAACAAACAAATAATTGTTTTCAAAATTGAAAGATAAAAATCACATTTTAAATAACTCTTATGTAATTTATATTATACCTTGTAGCAGTTGTAATAAAAAATATATAGAAGAAACAAGTAGATGCTTGAATGACCCTATTACATCACACAAAAGTGATATAAAGCTAAAAAAATCCACTTGTACTTTAGCAAAACATGCAGTAGAATTCAAACACGAAATTAGTTTGGACGATGTCAGGATCTTAGATAAGGAAATAAATCTTATGAAAAGATTATTTCTTGAGATGTCTCATATAGCAAAAGAACCTAATACATTAATTTCAAAAAAGACATTGATGGCTTAAGTATAATGTATACCTATTTACTGCAATTTAATCAAAATTATACATAAATTATTATTACTACCTTGTATGAATCTGTTTCATGACTATTTAGATTTCAATTAAATAAATTTGTCAACTCAGTACTATGATTCCCAATACATTAAGTTGTAATTTCATGGAAGGAATTTTGGGGGCGGTGAGAAGCGATAGTATCACTTGATGAAAATGTACCATTCAAACAAAATTCTTATACAAAACAACATACCAAAAATTGTATCGGTGTGGTTCAGCTCTAACTGAGCATATGCGAAAGATTTGAGTTTTTGTGTTGAATTTTGCTGAATATAGCTCTCACCTCCAAAAATTTTACATTGGGAATGTTTTTTGGGGATATGGATTTATTTTGGAAATCGGTTAGCTGTCACGGACTTTCAATAATCATGTTATTTTTAAATACGTGTAGGTATACAAATATCTTAATACTAAAAAAAAACAAACACAACCGAATTGTATACCTCTTCCGTCTGGCGAAATTGGTCAAAGACATCGAAAACTCTCATGAGCAAAACCGCTGTTATCAGAATTTTAGTTTTGAGTAACGTGTGGCTTGAATAATAATACTAAAGTGATGTTATAATTATCAACAAAGAAACAAGCTTTATTTTTTTTTTATATATATATATATATATATATATATATATATATATATATATAACCAAAGTACAAGTATACATATATATATATATATATATATATATATATATATATATATATATATATATATATATATAATTTAGATATAGTTTACAATATAAATTTGAAACGCTCGTACTTTAGTATGATATTTTTTAATATTAAGGTTATGTTATAACCACTAGCAAAGAGAATATGGTATATTTATCAATAGTTAAAATTACAATAGTGAAATACAATATTAAATAAGACTATAAATACCTATAGTATGAAGAGAAGATATTAATGTTAATGTTACATTATTTACTCAAAATTTCCTTCAATGTTTCTGGTATATGTCGATTTTATTCTTGCTTGCTTTTGAACTGGACAATAACGGAGAATATTTTCTATTTTCAATTATTCAAGGAATTATACTTTTAGGCATATGTTGTATAATATTAAGGTGATGTAACTACCAGCAAATAAAAATGTTGAATTTATTTATATACATATTAATCTTTTAATATTTAATGTTTCGTTCTTATAATATGTATATTGTATTGAAATACTCGTAGTTTAATATGCTAAGTTTTCTATCATGAATGGTATTTTACACTTCAGGAAATTAATGTATGATTTCAGTATGATAGGTCTTCAAGATTCAAAATTAGTTTTTTCAATTATTCAATATGCGCAAGCTCTTATCTATAATATAATATTTACTCAAATAAACGTTCTCCATCCTGATCATTCTGTGGTAAACTTATATTGATGCCAACCCAACCTGGCGGTACATCCAAACATAACCGCATAGGGCGATTCACAGATTCCTATTATTTTTCTCATAAATATTTCTAAGACCCACTTAGATTTACTCAGATTTCTAAGACCCACTTAGTTGCCACACTCTCAGGGTCGTAATTGAGACCAAAGTGGGCATAAAAAAAATTGGAGACTTTGCCGGCTAGCTTCCAGACTAAATCTCGATATATAGAGAAACAGAAAGGACGTTAGGATCACGAATACAGGAAATCGCCGATGTTTGTTTGGTTACAAAAAAAGAATTAAAGGGAGGGGCGCCACGTGATTTTAGAAACTCTTGACCCGTTTCCTGCACTAAACATCTGAGATTCAAAAGCAAAAGGAACAAACCACGAAACCAATTTTACCTTAAATTATTGCTCTCTCTCTCTCTACTATATTTCTTGCCTTTGACGAAGGCTACCCACGGAATCATTCGAGGAATAATAATAATATGACAAATAATTTTTATTTACATCAATAACAATAGATTTAGATAATACAACAATTACGGTATGAACGAAGCATTCATAACATGAATAAAACCCTATACATAGCGGTAGTTGGCCAGTTTTATAGACATCTATAATCCCGTTTACATATAATGAAAATTCCCATTCAGTATCTCTGTACCTCAATAGGTGAGTTGTGATTTAAATGTTAACACATATATATATTTCTAGTAATCCAACACTTACAAAAGAAAATAGATTGTAGTACAAAGGCGGAGGGCCTTCTATAACTCGTAAAAGTCTATACTTTGGGTTTGCAAAATAGAAAAAAAAAAATAAAAAAAGAAAAAAAAAAAACTAAGACAAAGAGAAGTCGAACACCTGGCGTTGCTTTATAATTAGGCTAGATTTCAGGGCACTGAAGCCCTCCAAATGATTGAGAAGAAAATGACATGCACTTATCTGGTACTCCTGACAGTGGTTGGGAAGAAGTCTACTCGCCGGTAGCTGGCCAACGCCAACCCTTGATGAGAGATCACCCTCGACAGCTATTTCGTCTTTGGTTGAGGAACTCCACGAAGAAGTCTACTCGCCGGTAGCTGGCCAACGCCAACCCTTGATGAGAGATCACCCTCGACAGCTATTTCGTCTTTGGTTGAGGAACTCCACGAAGAATGGGTACTGCTTATATTAGTCCCAGGCAGTTAAACTTGCTGAAAGTTCCGGATGCGGGAAGAGATCTGATGGTTGAGCACAAGATGGCGGCTTAGTCCATGTGGAGTAGTTCGAGAAAATAATCCCTTAAAAAGGTTTCGGCTTCTGGATTTCGTTTCCACGGGAAACCGATAAAGAAGCCTGAATCTTGTCGTGAAAATTACTAAATCCCCGATATAGGGTGGATAGACGTCCAACATAAGAAAATTTCACTTATCTCTCTACTACTGTCATCCACTCTCTCCCTCTTTTCAACACCCTCCTTCGTTTCTGAAAGGACAAAGTAGTGGGAGTATCCACTTCTTGCCAACTAATTAAATGAAAAATCCCTCGCTTGCGAAAATAAATTCAAGGTCAATGGCAACATTACCGCAACCTGCGGGTAGGAAAAAAGGATCTGAGGGGGGAGTTGTCCTGCAAGCATCCCGTAACCAGGGCTCCACAGGTTTGGGAGTCTGTACTTCAACTTCCTACCAAGTGCGAATTGAAATTACGGGGAACATAGCTATAATGACGGAAGTACTGCAATTAGTCCGAAAAATATTTTAAGTGGCGCCTATGGCTGGTCCACCAACTGGGATGGTTGATGTTCGACCCATGAATTAATAAAATCACTAGAATGCATACAGACAATAGGTCACTCGATTCAAAATAAAACAGTGGCAACACATTATACCACAGAAAGTGCGTAGAGTTAGCAGACTTTATCTGATAACCGAAGTGATAAAATGGAACCGTCAAACCCCACGTCTTCTCCGGAGGAAGTAAATTTCCTGAAAATTACTTCTAAAATACTAGTTCTCGTTGTGTTCCCAGGTGGGTTTGAGGTCTTGTACATGCCATAACCCGACAGATTTTCCTTTTTCATCTAAGAGCTCATAAGTCACCAGACCAACTTTCTTACTTATGGTGTAAGGTCCAATATATTTCGGGCAGAGTTTTGCATTTATATTCTTGCTTGCATCGGACAATATTTTGTTTCTCTTCCATACCCTATCTCCAGCCTTATAATGTACGGGGCGCCTTCTCAAATTATAAACTTTACGATTTCTTTCTTGTGCGGAAGCAAGCTTATTTTTCACAGATTCAAATAACTTCCGAAATCCCTTAGTTCTTCTCGTCACTTCATTCTCAGCATCGAACTTTGTTAAGCTTTCCGCTCGATAGAGGTACTCGGTGCCATCTCCAACATATTCCCTGCCAAAGTTTATCAAGAATGGGGTATATCCTGTTGTCTCACTTTTTGATGTTCTAATTGCACATGCTATGGCGGCAATATTTTCATCCCACTTTCGATGATCAGTTTTTAGGTAACACGATATCATCGTTTTAACTATTTTATTGTAACGTTCTACTGGATCAGCATTGGCGTGATAATTAGCAGTATAGGAGATTTTTGTGTTGTATTTCCTACACAGCTCCTGAAATTCTTTGCCACGCATTTGCTTCCCATTATCACATATCAAAAATTGGGGTACACCATAAACGCAGAATATTTGTTCTTCCACAAAACGACATAAGGCTTTTGCAGTGGCAGTACGTAATGGACACAATATAACGTACTTACTGAAATAATCGCATACAGACAATAGGTAACAGTATCCCTGCCTACTACGAGGATAAGGGCCCATGAAATCGAAGCTAATCATTTGCCATGGTTTATTGATCTGTGGTCTGGTGCCCATTAGTCCGGCAGCCGCCTTCTGTTCTGGTTTATGTTGAGCACAAATTTCTCTAACATACCGGGCTACATCACATCGCATTTTTGGCCAAGTATACCGATTGTGAATTTTCCAGTAGGTCTTGTAGGTACCAGTGTGTCCGGCACGGGTGTCATCATGATACTGTCGAACTAGGTCTCTCCTCTTGTCTTTCGGTACGACAATCTTCCAATAATCGCTTTCTTGTGATAACTCGGGTATTGCACACTTCACATATTTATAGACGATGCCATTCTCAACTCTCCATTGCTTAAATTTGTCCGGCCGACTGACTATATTGTCCTTCATCCGATGATACCATTGGTCAGCCGTATCACCGAACTTCTGGGGAAAATCTTGACTGATTTCCACGGCGTCTACTTGAACTGGGACACTTCTAGAAAGAAAATCGGGTACAAGGTGGTCTTTACCTTTACGATGTACAATGGTGTAGTCATAAGGCTGCAATCGTAAAGCCCATCTGGCCAATCTTCCCGTTGGATCTTTCAAGCGGTCTAACCATAACAGAGAGGCGTGATCGGTAATAATGGTGAAGTGTGTGCCTTCCAGATAGTGCCGAAGCTTCTCAACCGCCCAAATCACACTCAAACACTCCCTTTCAGTGGTGGTATAAACCCGTTCGGCCTTAGAAAGGGATCGGGATAGAAAACAAATCACTTTCTCCCCTTCCTCGAATCGCTGTGTTAATACGGCGCCTAATCCATAGGCAGATGCGTCGGTCTGTAGGATGAAAGGCCTTCTAAAGTCTGGGCAGGTAAGGATCGGTGCTGATATAAGTGAGTTCTTCAGTTGGTTGAAAGCCTTTTCGCACTCTTCAGTCCAAATAAGGGGTACATTTTTATGAATAAGTTTGGTGAGAGGAGCTATCAGAGAAGAGAAATTTGGAACGAATTTTCTGTACCACCCAGTCATGCCGATGAATCGACGAATTTCAGTCGTATTCGTGGGTCGTTCTAGTTTCATGATAGCCTCCACCTTATCTACATCCACGTGAAGTCCTTTGGCATCGACTATATATCCCAAGTACTTGAGCGAAGGTCTACAAAATTTACATTTCTCTCGCCTTAATGTTAGACCAGCTTCTATTAGGCGGTCGAATACTTTCCCCAAAATATCCAGGTGTTGTTCGAAATCCGAAGAGATAATAATAATATCGTCTAAGTAAACTAGAACATGTGGCTCCAAATCAACTCCTAGTACCTTTTCAATAAGGCGTTGCCACGTTGCTGGCGCGTTGGTCAATCCGAAAGGCATCCTTTTAAAATGATAAAGGCCTCTATTGGGAACGGTAAATGCCGTATACTCTTGACATTCTTCTTTGACACCAATCTGCCAATACGCACTCTTTATATCCACCTAACTCAAAAATCTTGCTCCTCGTAATCTATCAAGGATTGATGAGACATAAGAGGATAGGCATCTTTTTTCGTTACTTTATTAAGGGCCCGATAGTCTACGCAGAATCTATACGTTTTGTCTTCTTTCGGAACTAATAAAATGGGTGATGACCAGGCACTTTTAGAGGGTTCAATAACTCCAAGCTCTAACATTTTCTTGATTTCCTCATCGATCTTTTGTTGTTTGAATGGCGAGACCGGATAATACCTCTGCTTGATTGGTCTTGTTCTCTCTTCCAATATTATTTCATGCATTGCAATGGTGGTGAATCCTAAGCCCGTGCCCATTTTCTCGAATTTATCGTCTACTATATTCTTAAGTCTTTTCCGTTGTTCTTCTTCTAGATTGGTCTCCTCAATGATTCCACAAGCCTCGACGAAGTTTTCTTTTCCAAAGTGCCAAACATTTTCTCTCAGATTCGGTACTATGTTCATACTCATCCAGCAGTCGGTGCCAAGGATTAGGTTGCTGGAAAGTTCTGGAACAACGAGCACATCTATCACACATACCTTTCCCATGAGACAAATTGGAGTTTTTATTACTCCCATACTGAAACAGGCTTGGCCATTGGCTACGGAACATTTTGTTCTCCTTGAACCATCCAATTTCAAACCAAGGTGTTTCAATGTTTCAGAAGTAGTCTTTCCAACCAGAGTGACGGTACTACCAGAATCTAATAAACCAAGCATCTTGTGTCCAAGTATGGATATTTCAAGGTAAGGTCGTCGATCGCCTTCGGCATGAGAAATTATGAAACTAACAAGAGCTTGTCTCTGAAGGTATGTTAGATCATTCATTCTGGCCGATGTAACTGAGCTGGGGGTAATAGTTCGGCCTTCTAATTCCCCCACACTTCGTTTTTTGAGCATGAAGGACAATTTCTTACAGTGAATCCCTCTTGACCGCATCGAAAACACAGTAGCTTCAAAGGTTGTGGACAGCGTGATCTTTGATGTCCTGGTTGATTACAATTCCAGCAGTTCTTTGAACTTGTTTGGGGTTGTCGTAGATTTCTCGCATCCATAGCTTCAACTCTAACATCTGTCTCATTTCTCATCCCAACATCGTTCCGGGTAGTGACCATATGGGCTGAGACGGGACGACTATATGTTGGGGGTCTTCGATATGTAAGATGAGGCTCCTGAACTAGTCTGGGTTGGGAGGGGGGTGGACAGAATTGTTTCGACTGCCAATAAATCAATTCGGCTTCTTTTCCTCTACTGATGAGTTCTTCAATGGTGGTGATGGATTGGAACATTAAGGCGGTCTGTAAGTGTGGCAAAAGGTTCCGCTTGATGATGGCTACTTGTTCCGATAATGAGGGTTGCTTCACAGACAATTTCCGGAATAGATTCTGCATTCGGGTGACGTACAAAATCAGTCTTTCATCCGCTCCTTGAGTCCGTTTCTTAATATCTTCTATCAAACTCTCTTCATAGTTGGGTGGCATAAATGCTTCTCTAAGTTGGACTTTGAAGTCTTCCCAGTTCCCAAAAGAAGCTTTTCTCGGAATATACCATAAACCGACTGAAAGAGTTGATCTCTAGAGACCCCTCTCGATTCGGCAAGGTGCTCTACATCTTCTAAGAAAGTGATGACACTGCCACGACCATCGAAGTGAACATTCCATTTATATACTTGCACGCTGGGACTATAGGAACTTACATTCGGAGTAGATAAGAGCCTTTGCCCACTATTGGGAACAAACTCTGAGGCTGGGTGGGGAGTACTATTACGCATTTCGAAATCACCCGTATGAATTGTTTCAATCAATGGTCCTTCAGGAATATCACAACTTTGGGAAGCAAAAGATACCCGCCGAGGAGAATCGTGAAGGGATACCTGATGGAGGTATCTGGCCAATTCCTCACATGTACTCCTGTTATTCTCTAGTTCTGGATGGTTCTGCACCGATTGATTCCCTTCTGGCTCTCCGCTTTCATTTGATCTAACAGGTATTGTTTTTTCCAAGTCTATCAAATTATCCACGATGGGTTCTCCATTGAGAGGAAGTAAGCTTGTGGAGTTGACAGTTTTGGGCACTGGATCGTCTAGTATTGAAACTGGAGAACGGTTAGCAGTGCCAGGGCTCGAGCGACTGGAAGAATGAAGTTGCGCAATGTGGTTGGCATCTCGTAAAGCTTCGTACACATCCTCTAGTAGAAACATCAGGTTCTTCTTTTTGGTTTCTGTTTGGTTAGTAGCTGTGACAATTCTTCTCAAGCGACCTTGAACATGGGATAGTCGACTACTTATCCTCTTGAATTCATTTTCTCGATTTTCCGCGTTAAATTCTTGAACTTGGCCCACTAGTTCATCTAGTTTTCCGCTGCAAATACCAAGCTCCACGTCTGGATCTAAATTCGAAATGACTTCCTCCACCATTGGTGCATCCAAAACTTCCCTCAGCATAGCATGTTTCTGTTCAACCGTGCTTCCGACTTTACATCCTCTTGCCCTTAACTCCCAAGTTAATTCGTCACTTCTTAATCTATTGACTTCCATATTATCACCTCAACGCAAAACTATAAACTTCAATAGGTATGTAAATAACCGAAATTGAATTACGATTCCCACCTCTTCTCAGACGAGGCGGAACCAGGGACGCATGCGCCAACAGGACAGACCAGACCCAATAAATTTGAACTCGCAATAATACCGCAAAAACCAAAAAAACTAAACTGAATTACTAAATTCAGCACGAAACAATAAATATCTACATATCCATATATATACACATATATGAGGCGGTGCTCACACGATCAACCTTAGAATTAACACACTGAACTAATTCTAAAATAATATCAATTAACAAGGAAAATATATCACCCTGTAGAGTTTACTTCCGGCTTGACATCGGTTATCATAATAACATTAAAACAAAATGATGAATTAAATACATAGAAGAAGAAAGAAAAGAAAACCCATAAATTATCATAAAAAAAAACTTGTATCCAAAACTTTATTCCAAAATATTATAAAGTACCTAGTTGCAAATTTATCAATACCCTAAACTTAATCCGATAAGACCATTTACAAACCAACAGATCTTTTGATAGCAAAAAAAAATAAATAAAAAAAATGAAAAGCTGCAATGAACAGTAAAAAGAAAATGAAATACTTGACGTTGGGCGCCAGTTTTATGCCACACTCTCAGGGTCGTAATTGAGACCAAAGTGGGCATAAAAAAAATTGGAGACTTTGCCGGCTAGCTTCCAGACTAAATCTCGATATATAGAGAAACAGAAAGGACGTTTGGATCACGAGTACAGGAAATCGCCGATGTTTGTTTGGTTACAAAAAAAGAATTAAAGGGAGGGGCGCCACGTGATTTTAGAAACTCTTGACCCGTTTCCTGCACTAAACATCTGAGATTCAAAAGCAAAAGGAACAAACCACGAAACCAATTTTACCTTAAATTATTGCTCTCTCTCTCTCTACTATATTTCTTGCCTTTGACGAAGGCTACCCACGGAATCATTCGAGGAATAATAATAATATGACAAATAATTTTTATTTACATCAATAACAATAGATTTAGATAATACAACAATTACGGTATGAACGAAGCATTCATAACATGAATAAAACCCTATACATAGCGGTAGTTGGCCAGTTTTATAGACATCTATAATCCCGTTTACATATAATGAAAATTCCCATTCAGTATCTCTGTACCTCAATAGGTGAGTTGTGATTTAAATGTTAACACATATATATATTTCTAGTAATCCAACACTTACAAAAGAAAATAGATTGTAGTACAAAGGCGGAGGGCCTTCTATAACTCGTAAAAGTCTATACTTTGGGTTTGCAAAATAGAAAAAAAAAATAAAAAAAGAAAAAAAAAACTAAGACAAAGAAAAGTCGAACACCTGGCGTTGCTTTATAATTAGGCTAGATTTCAGGGCACTGAAGCCCTCCAAATGATTGAGAAGAAAATGACATGCACTTATCTGGTACTCCTGACAGTGGTTGGGAAGAAGTCTACTCGCCGGTAGCTGGCCAACGCCAACCCTTGATGAGAGATCACCCTCGACAGCTATTTCGTCTTTGGTTGAGGAACTCCACGAAGAAGTCTACTCGCCGGTAGCTGGCCAACGCCAACCCTTGATGAGAGATCACCCTCGACAGCTATTTCGTCTTTGGTTGAGGAACTCCACGAAGAATGGGTACTGCTTATATTAGTCCCAGGCAGTTAAACTTGCTGAAAGTTCCGGATGCGGGAAGAGATCTGATGGTTGAGCACAAGATGGCGGCTTAGTCCATGTGGAGTAGTTCGAGAAAATAATCCCTTAAAAAGGTTTCGGCTTCTGGATTTCGTTTCCACGGGAAACCGATAAAGAAGCCTGAATCTTGTCGTGAAAATTACTAAATCCCCGATATAGGGTGGATAGACGTCCAACATAAGAAAATTTCACTTATCTCTCTACTACTGTCATCCACTCTCTCCCTCTTTTCAACACCCTCCTTCGTTTCTGAAAGGACAAAGTAGTGGGAGTATCCACTTCTTGCCAACTAATTAAATGAAAAATCCCTCGCTTGCGAAAATAAATTCAAGGTCAATGGCAACATTACCGCAACCTGCGGGTAGGAAAAAAGGATCTGAGGGGGGAGTTGTCCTGCAAGCATCCCGTAACCAGGGCTCCACAGGTTTGGGAGTCTGTACTTCAACTTCCTACCAAGTGCGAATTGAAATTACGGGGAACATAGCTATAATGACGGAAGTACTGCAATTAGTCCGAAAAATATTTTAAGTGGCGCCTATGGCTGGTCCACCAACTGGGATGGTTGATGTTCGACCCATGAATTAATAAAATCACTAGAATGCATACAGACAATAGGTCACTCGATTCAAAATAAAACAGTGGCAACACATTATACCACAGAAAGTGCGTAGAGTTAGCAGACTTTATCTGATAACCGAAGTGATAAAATGGAACCGTCACATAGTTTTACTCAGCACTACATATAAAAAGCTAGGATCTCCTAGAAATTGATATATTTAATATCCTTGCACAATCTAAAGTCTTGTTTTTGGGCCAGCTAAGCGGTAATAATTATGTGGTTCGGCTATTAATAAACTCCCCTTCTTGTCCAGATAAAGTTTTACCTACTTGTACTTCAAATGTTCTGCAAATCTGCATGCGCCTTAACTTCAAAACATCCCGACACGAAAGCTTATATAGTCCACCTAAATATTATCCATGCTATAAATTGACACTTCTACGAAAATAAATGTTGATTTACCTATCTGACGGTATGGGAAAGGTTTCTGTTTCTCTTTAAAAGTTAATGGTTCTTGCTATATTTTGGTTCATTTGGACCAATTCTCTTAATCGAATTATTAAAATCACTGAATTAGAATGAATATTGATTAAATAAGATAATTATCGATTGGTATCAAAAGTTTTTCAATATACGAGAGTTCATCATCTGGCGCAGTGCTAGTGTGTATGGAGAGTGTGCGTTTGCTAGCCACAATCATAGAGGCCACAATGACAGGAATACTGTATATCTGACATAGACTTCATACTGACACTGACATAACAAACCGATAATCTTTTATGATCCGGACAGTTTTCTAAAGCGGAGAGGGATAAGTTTCTACTTTGGGATAAGTTAAATAAATAATTTAACTGAAATATTTTCACGCGATGAGGAAACTCAGGTGCAATTAAGATGCAGTGTTCACCAAATGCTTCTGCAAGAGTATACTCGTATACCTGTATGTTTACGTTTGATAACAAGATGCTCACCAATATTGAGGGTTGCCCAAACGTGCAGAAAATTATAAGCATAAACCAGATATTCAGGCCGAGATCTTTGCGCAATATTGAAATTAGTCATGGTATGGCAAAGAGATATGCTAGTCAGTACTTAAGTTACTACTAAGTAGTTTCAATATGTACATGTGCCAGCTTTAGTGAGAATACGAATAAAATATAGGAACCATCTTCGCTATTATGTCCCAAATTTATGCCATGTATTGACGCTGGTTCATTTCCAGCATTTTCAATTAGTAATGTTTCTCAGACGAGTCTTTCCATAGACAAAAAATAACTCAATTTTCTTATCTCAATTTGTGCCTTAACTCCTTAACCTCATTGTGACAGCAAATGACAGAATGTGAACGCAATTCTATTCTATCAAAGAGATAACATACACCAGGCAAGTCTATCAAAAATGCGTACCCTCAATAGAAAGAAACAGAAAATAAGGCAAGATTATCTGTTTCTTTTATTTTCAACACTCGTGATTGGTGGATTACTGTACCTATCTGTCATCCGTCATCCGCATCCGACTCAGCCGTCATCCAAACTCAAATAGAAATCCGAAGCAGTTACGTTTCTATAATTTGTAAATAAGGAAATAGTTGATAATTAAACGGTAAACAATATACTAATAATGAAAAAAAGAAAATTTGTCTCTCAGCGCAAGTTTTAAGTTCAAGTACTTCAGCTGCAGTAAACTAACTTAAATTCGAAATAAAGGATAGTGAATAAAAATGCTTCAACGTAGGTATATTCTTGAAAAACTTCAATGACATTTTTTATTTGTTAAATACCAAGAATCTGTTTTGTAAAACAGTTAGAAAGATGAGTATAACTGAAAAATCATTACCTGAATTGGAAACAAAAATTAAAGTATATATTAGTTACATACAACATTTAGAAATTGATGTAGGTACAAGTTAAAGTTAAGATTAGTAAATTCAAACAATCCAATGTGAAGCATTTAAATCAACCATTCGCAGGTCTGTTCTTAAATCAACATCGGTTCGAACTGGCTTTTTAGTTTTCATTATTTACTTAATAAATTTATATACCTACTTGATGTGAAAAACTTCTCACACAAAAAATATTAAAATATTCTTTATCATATAAATTATCTCAAAACCATGTTGAAATGTTTTTTGCGCTTATTAGCATTGATTTAATAATAATCCTACCACGATTCAGTTTCAATCAGCCTTTAAAAAGTTACTTCTTAATAATGTGAATGTATTTAGTTCCTGTTTCTGCCAATAGACCTTTTTACGATCACAGACAGCAGCTTATATACCTTATACCTAGTACAAAACTACATAGATATTCGCCTATAGGCCTTAAACATGAAAGTGAAAAACTAAACGACCTAAAATTTTGAATTAAAATGTACTATAATAAATTACCTATTTTTAGACGACAATAAGAATTGTAATAAATTTCAATTTGAATTATGCGCAAATATAAACTCTTTCCTCTGTATGCGTCATGAAATAAAGACAGACATGGGCTCGATATTCTCTATCTCTTTTTATCTATGGACTACATCCACAAGTGCTGCATAGGACTTGCCTACTCTATGTTAAATATTATATCTCTATGGTTTGCATTGTTATTGTGACTGACATTTGTTAGTTGGGAGAGAAATACTGCTACCGTGTTGCCGTTTAGTTAGGGATACGTTAGTTATACCTTCGACGAATATTATTAATGCGTTAACAATGTACCATTTTGGAATAAAAGCGATGGTTTTAAAGTAAAAAATGATTTTACTATCACGTTCTTTATTACATTATTGGTTTCATTTAAGTATTTATCCGACATTTATATATGACTTAGGTCTTTATAAACAGGTAAAATCTTAGCGCCGGCAACACTGTAGAGTCTTGAAAAAATAAATTGTGAAATCCGTCTACTTGGTTTTACATATATTGATAATATAAATATTACAGCCTTTTACGAGTTGAAAACGTTCTCAAATGATTACTTATCATTGTTAGATTGTATTATATACAATATCTCAGTAATTTAAAGTCATATTTTTAAATTAATCGGGAAAAACCATTACGTGACCTTGAAAATCCAACATTTTTCTGTAAATAATGCTACTGTAGACAGAAGTGAGAAATACCGCTCTCACCTCTGCAAACTACAGTTTGCATTTATATATATATATATATATATATATATATATATCCATAAGGGATACGTTGTGACCTCCAAAACAGATACACAACATACGTTGTCACCTCATATATAACGTTGTCACGACCGATTTCGGAGGTGACAACGTCTTGCCATATTTTTCACAGATTGGTTATCTACGTTACATGTACAGTCGAATTACGAAAATTTGGTAGGAGTTGACATCGACACCCCTATACCCATGAAAAAGAAAAATAGTTCCAACGTAGATCGTTGACGCTATTATCGCGCTTTCTTTTATACGCGCAATACGCTGTCACATCCGCCACATATATGTCCGTTCAGATATACGCCCTGTACGTTGTCACTTCCGAAAATTGGCAACGTTGCGACTTAGAACACGAGTTGCTTGCAAATCTCAAATGTGCCGCAAGTCTAGTTTCTGGCGGAATTTTAAATTAGTGACTAGTGTTATATGTTGCATGTAAATAAACATGTGCAGAATTAAACGTATGATTGAGTTATGCAAAGAAAATGCACAAACCGGTAAGCTAATCTCAATAAGTATTTTATAAAGTCCTCATACTACCACGTTTCTCAGATTATCAAAAACCCTTTAAAATTTGGAAAACCAAGAAGAAAGCCAATTCGCTTAGTAATAAACAAACATCGCTCTCAAGTGAATCCAAAAGTGCAACGGTACAAGGACTCATTGAAGAAGACTCATATAATTTCCCGGATGATAATGAGGTTAGTTTAAATTGGATAGAAAATTTCCCATATTTACTGGATTTCTTTCCACATTACAGGGTTTACCGAAGACTACGAATCTTACCTTTCAAAATAGTCAACTCACGCCACCTGAAAAATTAATCGTAGGTATTTCATATTTGAACTATTATCGTTATTAATTATTTTCAACAGTTAAACGCTTACAAATAAGGACTTTCACGGGAATGGCTAAATAAAAAGGATTTAGGAAATTCTGTCAGTAAATCGTTATGTTTTGCGAAGGAAGAAAAGCTTAATGAAGACATAATACCAATGGAACTCAACAATATGTCTTTGACAAGTGGAAAAACGTGTGCTGCTTCTGACAAACAGGATCTTGAAGGAATTCAGCCCTTAGAACTTGAACAGAAGGTAAGTATAAAATACTTAAATGAATTTAAAGATATCTGTATGTATTATTTATTTTCAGGTATATCCGAATAACGGTAATGTGTCATAGCTTTCGAATTCTATTGATGAATTTAAAAGAAATGCTTGAGAAAAGGAAATAAATTCTCAATTTGTCTCTTCGAAGGTGGGTAAAGATTCTGATATTGTTTCTCTTTTTGACATGAAATTTGTAGAATTGTGAGAATGTTGAACAGAGTTTTCTTTTTTATAGTTCGGAACAAAATTGTATTTATAATAACTATAAGAATGATAAGAGCATTCCTTCAACCTCGGCCATGAGGGACAGCTTTTTTCTGAGCAAAATTATGTAAGAATCACTCCTATGACCAGAAACTCTTATGCAAGTAATACTTTCAGGATTTTCCAAACAGCAGATATGTGGAGAATATTTTGATTTATGACTACGATAAAAATGTGAATGATTTTGAAAGGAGCAAAATTTATACGGAGCTTTTATCCAAATCTTTTAGAACGGTTTTGTCAGAGAAAGAAGAAAAATATTCTTGTGCAGTATCTCCAAAAATTAAAGTATATTGAGATAATTGTAAAGTTTTGTAATAATGTTTGGTAGATTTAGATTTAGATTTAAGAGGGGGTTACATTGCACTGCGACCATAAGGTCTATTGTGTCCCCTACCTGAGTTGCACTCGCCTATACGCGGTCTACAACTCGCCTTCCAGTTCCAAAGTTCTAATGAACTCCAGTATCTGGGTTGGCTTCAAGGAGGATACTTCCTCACTACTGCAGGCTGCTAGTCCAAGGCACTGTTTGCGTTGGCTAGCAATGGCGAGGCATCGGTATGCCACCAGGTGATCCGGAGTTTCCTCCTCTTCCCCGCAGAATCTGCACTCGTCATCCTCTGCTAGACCTAATCTCATTAGATGCTTCTTGAGGCGACAGTGTCCTGTAAGAAATCCAGTGCGTAGGTGTAGCTTGTTCTTGCTGAGATCCAAATACCTTTTGGATTTTGCAGTATCAAAGTTTTTTAGAAACTTTTTGGAATGATCCAATCCAGGGGTATCCCGCAAGAGTATTTCTCTTACGGTTTTTTCCTTCTCCAGAAACTCCTTCTTGTAGGTGCTTTTATCTGTGCCACAGAAGGGTTCTGAGCCAGTAAATGGAGTTTGTGCTCCTTTCCTGGCAAGTGTGTTGGCCTCCTCGCTGCCTTTGATTCCCGAGTGGCCGGGAACCCAGACTAAGTAGACCCTGTTGTTCTTGCCTAGCTCATTGAGCTTCCTTCGGCAATCCCATACCATTTTAGATTCAATGGTATGAGAGTTCAGTGCTTTAATTGCAGCTTGACTATCAGAATGTATTGCAATGTCACATTTCTGATAGTTTCTTTCAAGGTTCACCTCCACGCATCTCTCAATTGCAAGCAATTCTGCTTGAAAGACGCTTGGGCAGTGTACCATTTAATGGTATTCTTTTTGAGAGCTTGGGTTGTGAGCCCCCTGTCCCAATCTTCTCTGCTACTTAGCACCGTGGTGAAAGTTCTCTCGATGCTAATTTTCTTTGTCATTACATCACTGGGAATGTTTGCTGATGGGATGTGTTTGGACAGAGAGGACCAAGCTCTCTAATTCCGAATTCCCACAATGTCTGAACCTTCCCTAGATAGTCTTAGAATGGCCTCATGGGCCAATCTATCTATCACTAGATGGAGAGGTGTGAGATCTGTGATGATCTCTAGTGCCCTGGTCGGGCAAGTTCTCATGGCTCCAGTGATACAGACACAGGCTAGTCTTTGTATTCTATCGAGGGTTTTCCTCGTATTGCTCTGACTTGCCTTGCCATGCCAGGCTATTGACCCATATGATATTATCGGTCTTACAATCATGACGTACATCCATCGCAGTATTTTTGGATTACATCCCCAAGTCTTACCAGTCAGATTTCTGCACGCCATTAAGGCCTTTATTGCTTTGCTAGCAGTAGCCTCAATATGCTTGTTCCACAGAAGCTTGCTATCTAGTGTTAATCCCAGATATTTGACTTCAGCCTTCCAGCTTATTATGTCTCCACTCAAAGTGAGAGGTTTCATAGCTGGAAGTTTCCTTTTCCTAGTAAATGGAATAATTGTGGTCTTGGATGGGTTTATGCTAAGCCCCACTGACAAGCACCATTGCTCAATAGTTCTGAGGCCCTCCTGCAATAATTCGCATAGGGTGTTCGCGAATTTTCCTCGGACTATTAGGACTATGTCGTCAGCATAGCCTATACATGTGAAGCCAAGCTCAGGGAGTTTGTGGAGTTACTCGTCTACTACTAAGCTCCATAGGAGGGGAGATATTACTCCTTCTTGAGGTTTTCCACGAGTAGCTTTAACAGTTGTGGTATGATCACCTACTTGGGCCTCAGCTATTCTCGTCTTCAACATCTCATACATCCATTTGATAACGGTCTTGTTCACTCCTCGCCGTGAGTACCTCCCTGATTGACACATGTGTGGTGTTGTCAAAAGCCCCAGATATGTCCAGAAAGGCACACATTGCGATTTCTTTATTGCTCAGAGAACTCTGAATGACCTCAGTTAGCTGATACAGCGCGGTTTCTGTTGAACGCCCCGCCCTGTATGCATGCTGACATTTATGAAGTGGTTTGTCCTTCAGAATCTCTGTTCTTATGTAGTTATCCACTACTTTCTCCATCGTTTTCAGTAGAAACGATGTTAAACAGATAGGTCGGAAAGATCGGGGATCAGTCCCATTTTTCTTCCCTATTTTCGGTATGAAGATTACTTTGGCTCTTTGTCATATGCTAGGTATAAAGCCCCGTGCTAGGCAGCTTCTTGTTATCTTCAGGAGATGGGGAAGGATCTCCTCCATCTACTCCCGGCGATTTATAAGGTTGAAAGGTGTTGACTGCCCATTCCAACCTTTGTCTTGTGAATATCTTCTTAGCAATACTCCAATCTTCCTTGCGAGGATTCTTGGTTTGGATTGCTACGTCAATACTACTGAGGGGTTCACTTCCTGGGAAGAGTGTTTTGAGAAGTAGAACAGATCGCTCCTCTTCTCCCTCAGTGTATGACCCATCTGGCTTCTTGAGCGACATTAAGGGGCTGATTGCCCCTTTTGCCATGACTTTTTGCAATCTGGCTGCAGTAGGAGTCGAAGTGATCTTTTCACAAAAAGCTTGAAAGTGAAGCCTCTTGGCCTTCCTGATCTCCTTGTGTGAGCTTCTCGGTATAGCCCTGCCAATTATCGTCTCTTTTGGCCCTGTTGAAGAGCCGACGGACCTCTAATCTGAGGTTTGACAGGTTTTTGTTCCACCAAGGTGCTTTCTTGCTTGGTCGAGCTTTTGAGAGTGGGCAACTTGATTGGAATGCCTCCGTTATCGCCACACTGACCAGTTCGACCTCTTGATCCAGATCGCAGTGTGGGTGTTTGACCCCATTACTTTCGATCTGTTCCAAGTTTTGCTTCAGAAGGGTCTTATATTTAGACCAATCTGTATTTCTAGGGTTACGAGTTGGCGACAGTGAGGTTACTTCCCCCGCAATCCTAAACTCTATAATCCTATGTTCGGAGAGAGAAGGTTCCTCCATCACTCTCCAATCAAATACGTTATTCCTGGCAGTAAGGCTGGCAATTGTTACGTCCAGGACCTCTTTTCTTGCTCTCATGACAAAAGTGGGGGTTGTTCCCACATTAAGGGTTTCTAGATTATTAGCTAAGAGATATTCAAGTAAGCACTCACCTCTAGGGTTGTTGTTCGTGCTTCCCCAAATAACGTTGGGCGCATTGGCATCACAGCCTATGATGACTGGCAGTTGTCTGCTATTGCAGTATTGCACTAGCTCTTGAGCTTCGACTGGAGGTATTGCAGGATTGTCTCCAGCGAAATCAGCAGATGCAATAACTATGTCTCGGTTTATGCCCCCAGTGTTGAGGTGTACTAGCATTGGAACTAGGTCCCGAGTCATGAATTCTGAAACACATGTGTAATTAATGTTGTTTCTTATGATCACACAGGCACGAGGGGACTCCTGCCTCTGGTCATAGATCAATTCTGAGTCTTTAGATGCCAAATATTTAATTTGGCCTGCTTTGCCTGTCCAGGGTTCCTGGATCAGTACAAAATCCAGTTGGGATTTTGCAAATAGCATTGCAATCACTGCTGAAGCTCCCTTCGCGTGATGCAAGTTCACTTGCGCCACCTTGGAGAAAGGGATGAAGGTGCTGTAGTCTGGGGTGTAGGGGCTGGGTAGTCCAGCCTCTATTTCCCCCCTCCTCTCTTTCCTCCTGTCCCTCATCAAGATCCATCGGGAGGATAGTCTCCTTGGAGCTCGAGCGGGTATCTGGGTCTCGGGTTATGGCCTCGACCCCCGCATGGGTTCGCCCTTCCCCCAGGACTGCAGAGAATTTCTCTGCCGCCCCGGCTTCTTTGGCAGAGCCAGCAGAGGCCTCGACCAAACCTGAGCTAGCAGTTTTATCCTGCACACCGGAGGAGTCCGCAGATGTGGAGGGCATCTCCGCATCTTTTGGACCTTCCGCAGGATTATTTTTCTGTCCTAGCCCCGAGACAGACACACGTCCAAACCTAAAGTTTAAGACGCATCCTTCTGCCTTCAGGGCCTCTCCTGATTGGTGATCGATCCCAATCGTGAGGACAGTACCGGTTCCCTCCTTTTTGGAGTTGAGAACTTTCCAGGCTCCGGTACTGAGCCAGGTGTTCTGTACTTCGACGAGTCGGAGGATCTTCTCCGTCTCCATTTCGAAGCTTCTTTGGAAGTTCACCGTTACAGTGACGGGTTTGGAGATGTTTTTCTCCTCCACCGCCAGTAACTCGGGTCCTTCCCAAGACCTCAAGGCCGGCATTACTCCAATGAGCCAGTCCGCCGAATCCTGAGAACCGCAGTCCACCAGCATCATTCCACAGCGGAAATGTATACCGGTGAAGTGCATTCCCTTCACCTCTCCACTGCACATCTATTCCACTAGAGTATCCTCCAGTGTTGAGAGCCGCTGCGGTTCAAGGATTACTCTAGGGTAATCCTTGGGTATGATACCCACACGAATAGCCTTTACGGCCTTGGCAGCTGCAGCATATCCAGTGGCATGCCCGGTTTTTGCTGCCGTTGTTTTCGGCTTTTTAGGCTAAGACCTTTCCGGAGGAGTGATATGCTCCGCGCCTCTCTTTCCTGTTCCTTTTCCCGTCGGTGTTACCTTCGGGGTCGGGACAGTAGGTGGTATGGAGTGTTGAAGAGCCTGTTTTCTGGCCTCCTCAGGTGCAAGTCCCTGATGGAGGAGTCGCAGGTACTTCCGCACTCCTGCTCCATTGAGACCCTTTCTCAGTGGATCGTCTCTGCCGCCCGGCTGTCCGAGTTTCGGCAGGTCGAACGGCAAACGATTCCTTTGACGTTTGGCATTTCCCTTTTTAAAGGGAGCCCGGATGAAGAGGTGGAGGCTTTCTCTATCTCTCCTCCGGTGAGTTTGGGATTATGTGATTTTTCCATAAAGTTCCCACGAGAAGCTGGGGAAAAATCGGTCCACTCCTGCAGAGCCCCGCATGCAGGAGTAAGGGGTCAATACAATGGAGTTCCCCCTTGTGCTCCAAGGTCGAAACCAGTAGAGACCAGTCCTCTATCTGGCCATGCATCCCTCGGCCTGGTTTCCCGCCTTGGATTTAGAATTTTTGATGAGGTTATTTCCTCTTGGTCCGGGCGGTTGAGCCAAGACCCCCCCGCATCACTGGCCCGCGAGACATGAACACAGACGACCAGGATGCGTTGGTTTGACAGGGTGGTTTCGAGGTTAGCTCGAAAGCACACCTGGCATCGTTGTACCTGAGTGCAATTCCCTTAGCCACGACACTACAGCTGGGACAGGTGAAGTTGGTCCGCGGCAGGGTATTCGTGGCTGCCAATTGAGTTTTTAGTCTCAATGAGCCTTATTTCCCCGCAGGCCCCCTTCTCATATAAAAATCATCGTTAGAGGCCCCCTCCTATCCGCCACCTGGAGACGCGCCGGGTTGGCACTTCACTCCTCCCAGAGGCTGATTGACAACATCCGGACCGGTAAGGCAAAGGGTCAAAAAACCAACAATTTCCTTCAAAATTTTATAAATTACTACCAGTTTCGGGGTCATATACCTAACATCGTATCTTGAGACAGTAAAACTGGAAGCAGTATTATTGCTGAATTACGAACAACTTTTTCCTAGTCTTAAGTAGAAATTAAGACAAACTATAGCACATTAAGACTGAGAAAAAAAATAAACACATTTAAATGTAGGACAAACTAATTGAATTGAATAGTAGAGTCATAAATAATCACTTATATGTATTGTCTTCGATTGTTCTTTTGACCTAAGACTAGTAGAGGTTTCTTTAATGAATACTCAGAGAAGTTATGGATATATTTTGACCTTTGCCTTTATCAAACATTAAACATTATGGAAGAAAGCTCACATATTGGCGTATTTCTCCAATTTGTCAGATCTTATTATGGTTCGAAATTTGTAGATAACTCAAGAAATTGTAATTCCTGCAACAAACCATTATTTTCCAAATTCCGAAGATAAATCATCTGAAAGAGAAGGGGATGATCTAGATGATCCAGATTTTAATCTCAGTGGGTTCGTTGAAGAAAGATCTTCGTATTCCACTTCGAACGCAAGCAGTAATTTGGAAATGGAATTCGATGCAATTGGTGACAAATGTGTAGAGAAAACTCTTTCGCTGAAAAGATAAAAGTAAGTCTCTGCTGCTATAACTTAAAATTAAATTACTAAACTTAATTAGTATAGCAACAAAGGCAACGTGAGAAAAAGCATGCTCGCTGTAAGTTTTGCGAAGAAGATGTTATATCAACAAATTTGATTAGGCATCTACATGCACCTGAAAAAGAAGTTCGATGTTTATTGCGGATGCCACTTAAGAGTTAAGCAAGACGAGATGCATTTGCGTTATTGCGAAATGATATAAGTTACGAACTTTACCTAACCGGTACAGTGCGAACGAAAATAAAACCTACTGAAGCGATCGAGGATGGAAATTACCAACCGTGTGCGTACTGTAAAGGTGTGTTTCGAAAAGCCTATCTAAAACGTCACGTAAAATCCTGTATTCTACAAAAATCAGCAAATGAGGAAAAAGCAACAAATAAACATAACTACATCTCGGCATCACAGAATCTAAGTAGCCTGTGCGATTGATCCAACTGAAACTATTTCTAAATTGAATGTAAAAAATAAGGTTAACTTAGCTTAACTTTTTAACTGCATTCGATTTTCTCACTAGGTATTCAACATCATGAAAGGGGATAACATATCATTCGAGGAAAAAAAGATCCTCTAATTGCCAATTTTGGAGATTCATATTTAAAAAAAACATAAAAAAGAAAATCTAGTATATAGTAACAGGATGCGAGAACTTTCGAGATTACTTATTCAATATAGACAAATAGTCGGAAAACCTGATATTTCTTTCAAAGAACTTTTACATCCTAAAAATTTTGACAATGTTTTGCTCGCTACAAGAAGAACAGCAGGATACAATCCGGGAAAAAAGTCCTTTAAAACGCATAGTTTTGCGATGCATATTGTCGCATCATTGAAACTAGTTTGTGATGAACTCACACATTTAGTGCTAGAGGAAAAATGAGGTTTTCAGTCCAAATCGTGTACAGATAGACAAGAGCATCTGAAAGTCATACAAAATTTCAAAAAATTGGTAGAATCCAGATGGAATACAGAAATATCCTCCCTGGCAAACAAGGATTTGGTAAAAAAAATGGACAAAAACTGTTCCACTATTACCCCTAGTCAATGACATTAAAATATTCAGGGAAGAATGTACGAGAATCGCAGCTGACTGTAAGAAGAAATATTTGTACAATGAGAATGACGTTAAAACATAGTTAACGCTGGTGCAGTGTGTCTTATCTTTGTTTATCATTTTTAATAGGAGGCGAATTGGTGACGTACAGTTTTTGAGGATAGCTGACTATAATAACGAGACGTAAAGCCACTTTACACATTTTCAAAATGCCCTGTCTGAAACAGAAAAGATGTTAGCAACCAAATATAAGAGAGTATTACTACTCTAGTACTATTAACATAGTGGCAAAGACTCGCGGGAATTAGTAATTTTGGTCCCAGAAATAGTGCAGACCTACATAAATATACTTTTGGAACATAGAGGAAAATACGTTCCACATGAAAATGACTACTTATTGGCCATACCTGGTAGCAAAATTCCATGGGGGAAGGGAGATGTGGCGATAAGAACTCTTGTAAAAGGTATGAAATTAGAAAGCATTTATATCTACCAGACTGCAAAAGTGTCAAAACTCCTGCTTCTTATGGAAGAGGGATCTCTTCCATTAGAATACAAGGGAAAGTCACTTGCGGAAATTAACTTTGATTCGGATTTGAATTATGCCTTAGAAAGTGACAATGATGGTACGATATTTGCTAACTGCATGGTGACTGTAATATAGAGTTAGATTTGGCTATTATTCTTTATTTGAGATTTTTTTTCATGCAACTACTTGTAACTACGTCATAAGCTCTCTTAGAGGATGTTGTTACACATCATGCAGCTGGAACCTCTGAATTGCAATATAATCAACCAAAAGGAGAGAATGTCGCAGGTATATTTAATAAAAATTAAATATCTTACTATAGTAGGTACTAAGCAATTTTTGTATTAATTTTACAGGTTTTGACCAATCTGATAATTGCAAAAATGATGAGCTCGATACAAAAATGCAACGTGCAAGTTGTAGAAAGCCAAAATGTAATATTATATTATGTATATAATTTTTCTTGCAGAATTTACTTTGCTTATTTGCAGTATTATCTGAAAATGAAGAAAAGGCTGATTCCAAAATAGAATATACTCCAAAAAAAGAGCCATTATGAAGAAAAGAGGTAATTTAGAAAATAGAAACACAGGAGAATCTTAAAATTTCTGAATAATTTCAGGCTGGAGTATCTCAGAAACGAATGAACTTGAACATACTTTTAAGGACTACCTGCGGAAAAGAATTTACCCCCCTGGTCACGAAATAAAAGCATTTCTAGAGAGAACTAGAATAAAAAGTACTGTTGCTGTTATAAAAGTAAAATTGCATTATCTTATGAAGCAGATCGAATAAAAATATCAAAATAAAATTTTGTTTATTAGAGGGTTCCCATTCCAATGTCCTTCCTACATTATCTACATTAACCTAATTGCAAAACTCGTGGTATTTTATAGTCTATGAGTTTGATCTCTTAACAATTTGTTGTAACGGTGGAGGTATACAATTCAAATGTGCTTTTTTGTTTGTGCTCCCGTTGTATATAGTAATAGTACTCCGTTTTTGATGTTTTTTTATTTGAAAGAAGAACATTGAGAAATGATCCCAATCAAAAATATGAAATCTCCTTCCTTCCGAAAACTGCCCCGGAATGAGGTGGAGGGGGCAATTTTTCTCAAAAATTGAAAATCCGAGACGGCAGGATTGAAGATACGACTATATACGGAAACGTTTAAATTGAACATCTCTCAAAAGACTTTTCGAGTTTCATCAATATTAAAATTTGAAATATGTGTATTTTCGCTGCGGAAGGGTCTATTTTTTAAAAAAATTGGAGATCTGAAAATGTAATATTAGGGACCAGAATTACGAGTTTCGACTAATACGAGTCATAAAGTCTGAAATACCTATGTCTATAATAAGTCCCTATATTTTCTTCGCGATGTTTTGCGATCCCTAAATAATAATAACTACATCACCATTACCAAAGAATATACATGGGTTTTCCTTAGTTTATTGTGAACGTTCAATGAATTTCGAATCTCGAAATAGATATAATATAAAATTAATAAAACTGTTGAACCTAATAGAGTAAGAAAAAGTATAGGTATTATTCCATTAAAAAAATGGAGATATCGATTTTACAAACTATCAAAATTGAAAACTACCTATTTAATTCTGGTTTGGACTAAATGATGTTTGTTAATAATTAGGAGATAAGTACTTCTTTGCTTAACAGGGTGAATGCCCATATCTTGTTTAGTTTGGAAAATATTAACCTTTTCCTGCGTATGGGTCCAACGATACACCCTGTATAGTCCAAAATAATTTTCAAATGAGGAGGAGTTCATTTGGTGGAACTTATAACCAATTTTTTTCTTAAATTGTGGTATAGACATTTAGAGGAAATACGATAGTTTGGCGCACCCTGTAAGTTGTGAGAAATGATCGAGGTCAGATTTATAGGCGATACCCAATATGAAGTAATTTCATTCTTATTCCTGCGATTAACAGTTGAAGAAATGTATAGACATAAACAATTGATAATTTGTAGAAAATTGTATCCACGTAATAATTATAATTCAAATTTTCAAAAAACCCTTAAATTATTATTTATATAGTATTCAGTATTCAACCCAAACAAGATTTTTTCACCTGTAACTTGAAACCGATCTTGCACTCCAAAGTATTAAAAATAGAGAAAATACACTTTCGTAAAATGAAAAGGAAAAAGAAGAAAATGTAGAGGACATATTACGTCTAATAATAATTAAAGTTATAAGTTTATTTTTACAAATTAACCATGCTTTAAGAATAATTTTCTTTAATTTTTAATTTTAAATGTTTTCCTCCATTTTATGTCTTAGATTTTAGTACCCTTACTGAACTTTTATTTCAAAAAGATGACAAAGATCATCGAAACGTAATAAATAACATTTGGAACAATTGTGATAAACTATTTCCATACAAACCTTTTAACCATACCGAGTCTCAAAACCCAAAAAATCGCAATCAACAAATATATATATATATATATATATATATATATATATATATATATATATATATATATATATATATATATATTGTTTGATTATGAATTCTTGACTGGATTATTATTTGATAAAATAGATTTTTGTTGGGGATGCAGTCATTTAATAAATAAAATTCTTTGGATTATGCCAAGCTTTCGAGAATGTTTATTCTCTTCGTCGGCAGTTTTTTTTTGTTCAAAACTTCATAGCTGACTAAGGTTTTTGTAAGGATTTTTCTTTGTCCAATTCAATAATCAATAAATTACATATTTATAGATGTCTTGAGAAAGGAAGAAAATACTTCCGAAAGCTTGACTAATAAGCAAAGAATCTACGTGTTTTATTTGCCCATTCCGAAGAATTGACTGCAATCCCACTAATCTAATACATTGATCATTTCAATCAGTCAATAAAAGTTAAGTCAGGTTGACAGTTTCAACGTTTTTATGATAGATCCTTAAATGAAGCTTGTCATTTTCCTTTGTGCATACTACGTTGTTCTTAATTATGTCTTGTAACACCCTTCCATCTATTTTATATGTACTAGAAAATTGGTTTTTATAATATAATATGTGTTGTGGCTTCATCTTCATTGTTTTTCAAGTTCGCATTCTTCTCTAAAAATCTTCTTAATAACCTGTCAAATATCTTATTGCTGTATCCCTTATTTATGAGTGTTTGCTTCAATTTTTAGATGGCGAAACAGACGTTTGCCCAGGTCGATGATAATTTATATGCACGTCGAATCAAGCTGGTAATTGTGCCAGTTTTGTATCTGTCTGGGCATTCACTTTTAGCCTTGAGGTACGATCAAGAAAGGGAAGGTTTTGTATAAACGGCCGTTTCTTAGCTGCCAAGTATATCTGTACATCTAAGAAGTTTATCGTTTTGTCTTAGTGTTCTTCGATGGTGAACTTTAAACATGAATATCCTTCGAATCGTTTCTTTAGGGCGTCCAACTCTTCGCGACTTTTGGTAACAACAAAGCAGTCGTCCATGTATCTGCAATATAAACTTGGTTTTTGAGCTATATTTGCTAAGACCTTGTTCTCAACGTGACTCATGTAGAAGGTGGCGGAAGAGACTTCGAGAGATGATCCTACTGTCTCTGATTGACTCTGTCAATGTGTTGGTATAGAGTCCCATCCACATGTCTGAACAAGCTGTCGGTGGTACATGCTCTGAGTAATGCTCTCAAAGTGTCCTGTGTCCTGTGATAGGGTTGGTGGTGGCATTGTATATAAATATATAATATGTGGGCGACGGAGCATTGCAGGGCCTGCGCACTCTATTCCGTAAAAGCTTCCAACATTTTGAGCGCCACCCCATCGGCCTGGAAGCCAACTAAAATCATTTTAAGTCATCATAAATTACCCAGATGGCTCCCCTGTTTGTTGATAGATTTTAATTATCAATTTTACCTTGAATGTGTTCGCTTGAGGTTTAAAATTTTAAATTGTGTCCTTATTATTATTATATATTTATATATATATATATATATAATTTTATAAATAAGTATTGCTTGAGTACTTACAACATCATGCCTGCCCTACGATGCTGTGTTTATGGTTGTTATGAAAGATCTTTTTCTAAACATCGCTTCCCAAATCCTTCCAAGCAAGATGATGATTCACTTTTAAAAAAGTGGATTATTTTATGTGGAAACAGAAGGTTGAAGGAGGAAATGGCACCTGATAAAATTTACAGTAATTGTAGAGTTTGCGCTGCACATTTTAAGCCTGAAGACTTTGGCCCCAATAATGTGCTTAAAAAAGGAGTCTGTCCATCAGTTAACTTGCCAGGTAACTTAACATTTATATCTATTTTTTATCATGTTTGAATTATAATGTGCATGTTATTACTCATTTTCTTCTCTAAGGTGTGTAATTTTTCCTCTCATTAAAAGTTTATTAATTTGACGAGCCGGTGATTGATATTACTGAAGCATATTAAATAGAATAGTAATGTAATTTGATGAAATTAAGATGCTCAACGACCTGCTCATCTGTGATTTATTATCTATTATTCTTTATCTTTGAAAGGGAATTTGAAAATGTTTCATAATATTATCTCTATCAATACTTTTATTGACAAGTTTTCTTTCCTGAACTGCCCTTTTTTCCTGTCATTAATTGTATTTGTTCTTTAGAACCCTTAGAGCCAGTCGACGATATTCTGGATCATCTTATAACTTACACAGAATCTCCTACTAGGGGCTCTTGCTCATTGAAAATAGAAGAGTCCTTAAACACTGATGACTTAAAGTCAACATCACAAGGAGAGTGTCATCTTAGTTCTCTAGCCGGGCCAGAATTATCTTCCGTTACCTTTCATAACTCTGATGATGATAAGTTATCACCACCTAGTACACCTAAAAGTAGAAGTAAGTCTATTTTTTATCACTTTTGCGTATTTGAATTATTATGAATATTTAATCTACTATTTTAGAACGATCTGACTTACTTGCTGAGGTAAATGTCACGAGCATCAAAGAACTCACGCCAAAAGCCAAACGTCTCTATCGTATGGCTATTGACTTCAAAAAAAGAGCAGCCCTATTGACTAGAAGTCGACTCTCATTAAAGAAAAGATTGGATTATGCTTCGAAATTCACAAAAACCGAATTATTTGAGAAATGTGTATCCACTATGGATCGCATACGACAACGGTTTTTCCAAAGTCAAATTTGTAATTCCGATAAAAAACCTAAAGGAAGAAGATATACTCTGGAAGATAAAGTACTTGCATTAGCTTTATATAAGCAGAGTGCTAGCGGATATAGATTTTTGTCAAAATTATTTGCGTTGCCCTCACGGAAGACTGTTATGAAACTACTGAACCGAATTCCAATTCGTCCTGGAATTCACAACGAGGTTCTAGAAGTTCTAAAGGCAGAAGCAAAGAATTTCAAGAATCCTCTAGATAAGTATTGTATCTTAATGTTCGACGAAATAAGCATCCAACCCAGCTTGCAACCTAATTGGCACGAAGGAAATGTTGTTGGTTTTGAAAACTTAGGATCAAAACAATCCGCGCAAATAGCGAATCATGCTCAGGTAAGGGGGTAGTGAGGTCAATGGAAATAATTTATTTTAACTATTTCATAAGAATAATTTTTAATGTTATGTTGTTTTTATTTGTTTTCAGGTATTTATGCTGCGAGGGATTCATCGCAAATGGAAGCAACCCATTTATTATAATTTAGTTAATGGTGGTACAAAAAAGTATGATATAATGAATATCATAAAATGCATAGTTAGAAAATGCCGCGATATTGGCTTGCATGTGGTGGCCACTGTTTGCGACCAAGGGTCTAACAATCAAGCAGCGATTAATAAGCTTGTGGATGATACCAAAGCAAAATATCTTCGACAAGGGCATGATTTTGTTGACTATTACTTTGAAATAGATGACTTGAAAGTAATCCCATTATTTGATGTTCCTCACATTTTCAAGTGCCTTCGAAATAATCTAATAAATTATAACTTATGTTATAAAGAAGAGGGCTCTAATAAAACTGCAAAATGGGAGCATATTTTCAAGGCCTACCAGCTAGATCCTTTCTTAGGCAGTCTAAGATTGATGCCCAAGATTACAGATTCACATGTGAACCCAGAAAAGATACATAAAATGAAGGTCGCCAAATGTACGCAGGTGTTCAGCCATTCGGTTGCTTCTGCAATTAACGTATTTGCATTTTCAGGTACTTACTTTAAGATATTGAACTAATTATTAGTTTTTTAAAATTGTCATTTATTCTTATTATATTTTCTCTCATTCTAGGAACAACTGTGTGCATAGAGGATGAAATAATAAAATTAGACAAGTCGGCTGCGGATACTGCTATTTTGTTGGACTTTCTGGATAAACTTTTTGATAGCCTTAATGGAAACTCCTTCAATACTGTTCCAGGAAAGAATCTACGAATAGCCGTTACGAGAAATTCACCTCATTTGACATTCTGGGATGAGGCACTTAAGAAACTGGATACGGTTTATTTTCAAAGAGTTAATAAAGATGGAAAAGTTGAAAAAGTGTTACCACCTTCACTAAAAAATTTGAAACAAACAATAAAAAATTTTAAAGAATTATGGAGAGTCCTGCAAGGTTTAAATTTTGAATATATGATGCCGCGGACGTTCAATCAGGATCCTCTGGAAAATTTCTTTGGGCAAATAAGGCAAAGAGGACAAAGAAATACAAATCCAACAGCAATGGACTTTGGAAATTATTATAAGAGTTTAATTGTAAGGCAGCTGACCTCATCCCAATCTGTTGGAGCCAACTGTGAGGATGATAATTCAGAAGTTTTTCTAAGCCTCCAGAGACTTGTAGCACAGGTTTGTCTTTTTATAGTTATACAAACATAAGAAATCACATAAATCACCGTATTCAGACAGTACTTCTATAGTATGAAACTTTTATTTGTATTTTACTATTTTAACTGCTTACACCTATAATAAATTCTCATTTTAAATATTTTGAACTTTTTAACAGGGGCTACCAGAATGTGAGAATGACACGACTTCAGAAGGCTTCTGTACTGTTCCGGAAGATGTGCCTTCATCCTTGCAGAACATTGAAATCCAGGCACTGCGATATGTCTCGGGATACCTTATAAAAAAAGTGGGAAACGTGCCTTGCTCTTGCAAAGATCTTCTTGTGAAGAAGGCATGTCAAGGTAGTGAACCCACTGAGATGTTCACATTTGCCAAGCAATATAATAAGAAAAACCTGTCCCTGAATTATGTTACAGCGTCATTCTTGGAGAAAATGAAAAAAGCGGGAAGTATAATTAGATATATATTTAATCGTGATTTATATAAAATGAATTTAGTGGCATTTACTTTTGAAACATTAATAGAGAGAATACAATTAACTGCATGTCAGCATAATAATATTTTACAAAAATCTATTTTCAATTATTTGATCAAAGTCCAAATATTTAATTACACAAAACAAATTAATCGAGTTATAAGAGGTTTAGATGTCAGACCAATTCCTAATAATGCTCCAATAATTTTTCAAAGTGCTAAGAAAATTAGAAACATTTCTAGGCTGAGGATCCACAGAAATTGATGTTTGATAGAGAATTTGAATTTATTTATTAAGCTTGCCTTCTTTGTTTTATGTCCTTCGGTCCTCCAGAATAAATAATAATTGTATAAATTATCAGATTTTCCGTATAATAAAACTAGGAACATTTTGTTAGGTTCTTTTTTGAGTGGATCTTATAAATATGCACGTTTGGTAATGCCACGGTTCAATTTAATTAATATATGAATATTACATCATTATATCTTTTTCAGCAATAATTTATATTTTTCCTAATTAAGGACCTACTTGTTTTTGTTCGTTCTTATTTCTGGCTCTATTCATATTTCATCGAGACATTTTTATATGTTCTTTTTATCGTGGAATAGGCCTATTTGGGGATACCACGTAATAAAAAAAACGCACCTTTGTTACCCGACCTCATGGGTGGTGTGGAACAGGGTAAGACTTAATTTGTTTATATCTTGTTTGTTATGTCCAAATGATGGTATTTCAATACATTTTTTAATTAATATTTTTGTTTCTTTTTGAACTTTTTAAACCAAAACTTCTACCCAAGACATGATTCTCATAAAAATGTACTTGAAGTTCATATTTATTTTTTAATCTGGATTTGTATTGTGTATCAATATTGTAGCAATTATTTTTTTTTTATATATAAATTCAGTAACCTTGTCTCCTTTTGGTGTTTATTAATATCTAAATATATTATAAAATGCTTATCAAAGCGATTTAAGATCTTGTACTTAGTGATTATTAGTGCTTAACCCAATTGTTAACCTGTGATAAATAGTAAAAATATCCTGTATGTGACACTTGAAATGTATACAAAATTTTATTTCATTTTATATAGAATTAGCTATTACTGCTTTTATAGTATTTTAACTTATTTTAGACGTTTTCCTATGCAATTTTACATAATATACATGTATAGTGGTTTGTAGACTTTTATTCAATAAAATTATTTAAAAAATAGAATTTCTTTTTTTTTTCATCTATAGATGAATATGAAATCTAAATTCAAAAATCCCTCCATTTAGATGGCCAAAATACAGGAATCTATGAATTATTTTTCCATCTTGTTACATAGTAGGCTTCCACGATAAGAGATGGCGCGCAAAATGCTGACAGCCACTTTATATTAGAGTTTCCATTCTATCCCGTGTATATATTTTATCTATGGAGCATTGCTCGGGTAACACAGAATTTAGAGTGGGTCTATAAGAGTTACTCTAAAAGTTCAAAAATGTGCATATTTATAGTTTAAATGTATTGCGATCGGTAAATATTGCTTTTATCATTCAAATGGCTCAGAATTTGAAGAGTTCTAAAGAAATATGAATTTGAAACATCTCAGAACTCAGCTGTATCACCAATCGAATACTCAACCCCCAAACACTATGCATACTGAAACTTTTATCTGCGGAGCCATTCTTGAAATAGATAGTGTGGTCCTCAAGGGTCACACTGATTGAATATGAAGTATCGTCAATCGATTTCTCGACTCCGAAAACCCCTTTTTGCTAATTTTGAGCAAAATCTGCTAAGCCTTCTTTGAAATAGCTAATTTTCTATGAAAATTTATATTAAATTATTAGAAACTCATATTAACATCTTTATTTGAAAATGGGTTTCTTTAAAAAAAACTCAAAGGTGAACAGAATTCTAACCGAGGAACTCTAGATTAATACCCGGAAGCTTAACCATAGGACTATTTTTCCCTATGATAATATCGGGATTCATATTGCTATCTGAAATATAATCTCAGATAGAAATGACATTTCTGATTGATGACTATGAAATCTTTCCTGTTTGTGGTTAATTTTATGTAAAATCACGAATTTTGCCCCGACGAAGAGAATAAACATTCTCGAAAGCTTTGCATAATCCAAAGAATTTTATTTATTAAATGACTGCATCCCCAACAAAAATCTATTTTATCAAATATATATATATATATGTATATATATATATATATATATATATATATATATCTATATATATATATATATATATATAAAATGTTAACTTTTATTGACTGATTGATATGATCAATGTATTAGATTAGTGGGATTGCAGTCAATTCTTCGGAATGGGCAAATAAAACACGTAGATTCTTTGCTAATTAGTCAAGCTTTCGGAAGTATTTTCTTCCTTTCTCAAGACATCTATAAATATGTAATTTATTGATTATTGAATTGGACAAAGAAAAATCCTTACGAAAACCTTACTCAGCTATGAAGTTTTGAACAAAAAAAAACTGCTACAACAAAAAACATAATATTCTTCATACTTATATTAAAACACTACACTACATTTTAATCTTGTTTTTTAATTACAATTAAATTAATTGTGAAAATCATTGTCAATGTGATCCACATATTTGGCAAACCTTACTAATGCGGAGGCAGTGGGATAAAGATATACTTTTCAACGACAATATACGATCCAAACTAATTTGATATTAGACATGTAACTAGTATGCATAAAATACGAAAACGAAAAATTGTATGTCCATGTCACTTTTTAGTTATTGTGTTAATATAATTATTACTTCAGTTGACAGTTGTCGAATTCTGTCTATTTTGATTTGTCGTTGTTTGTTCCTAATTGAGGTTAATGTTGTTATGGATTTTCATTTAAATATGTATATATGTTGCTGAGTCCCTGAACGTCACTTTTCTTATTGAGGCAGTTTGGATTATTCTTGATATGGACCATTTCCAAAAAAGTTCTCTTATAATAAATTATTTCTGTCACTAAGACACTGGCTTCATCATAATTCATACTATGGCCTGTATCTAATACATGTTCTACTAGTGTGCAGGACTTCTTTTTTAACATACAATCACTTCTATGTGTGATGATCCGACCTTTAAGAGTGCGTCTCGTTTCACCGATATTTGCATTTTGCATTACTCCAACAGTGCAAGAAATACAAATCGCTAAAATGCTGTCTGATCTAGAATCTATAATATATAAACAAGACAGTGACAATAAAAACGTTCTTCGAGCACAATTTACTAATATCATTACCAACTATGTTCAAAAAAATCATCGAAAAAACGATATGTTTAATCAATTATTTAAGAAATATAAACTGTTCCTAAAAAACCACCCAGAATTGATTGTTGTAAAAAGCGACAAAGGTAATGCAACAGTGGTGATGCATAAAACAGATTATGTTAGTAAGACTTTAGAATTATTATCCGACGAACAATATTATAAAAAAACTTACTAAAGATCCAACTTGCACATTACAACAGAAAGCCAACAAACTTGTGTCACTTTTAAAAACAAACAATTCCATCAGTGATAACGAGGCTGAGTCATTGACTATTTATAACTCTGTTGCACCTAGACTGTACACACTACCTAAAATACACAAGCCGACATTATCAATGAGACCAATAGTTTCCTCGATAGATTCCCCAAATTCCAAATTAGCTCAATATCTAACTAATATCTTGACTTTATCGTATAACAAAGAAAACGATATCTATATAAAAGATTCATTCAGTTTTAGCAAATTCATCAACAATGTTCAAGTACCAGACAACTATATTATTGTAAGCTTTGATGTTGTGTCTTTATTTACAAATTTACCTTTCAACTTAGTCCTAGATAGTATAACAAAACATTGGGATGAGATAAGCTTACGTTGTGACATCACCTTAGATACATTCATCCAAATACATAAATTTGTGTTTGATTCTAATTATCTGATGTTCGAGAACATAAGTTACAAGCAGTTATTCGGCACACCAATGGGATCAACTATCTCACCTATTTTAGTCAACTTTCTATTGGATGATTTAATAAGGAGTTGTGTATACAGAGCCAATTTTAATATACCTTTCATCAAACGATATGTTGATGACCTAATTTTATCTATTCCTAGAAATAAGACAACAGAGCTATTAAACATCTATAATAATTATAATAATCAACTACAATACAGGGTAGAACATGAGATCAACAACACCATACCGTTTTTAGATATGCTCCTCATACGAGATACCAACAACATCATTCACACAAGGTGGTACCGAAAATCCATTAGCAGTGATAGATATATCAACTTTCACTCTCATCATTCTAACCATATGAAAATTAATTTGATATTAGCTCTTAAAAGCAGAGTCGAAAAATTATGCCATCCCAAATACAAAAGAGAATGTCTTTCAGCACTGAAAACAATCCTAATTGAAAACTCCTACCCACCAAAATGGATCAACTTTCTTTTATTCATCATTTGTACCCGCACACGTCACGACAACCTACCAGCCCCGAACAATCAAAATAATTTGACTACAGAAAACACAACACAACTTACAGACATTAAATACCATTCATAACCATACATTGAAGACCTGATACCTAAGCTAATTAATATATTAAAGGGCATTCCTTATAAAATAGCATTGAAAAACATTAAGACATTTGCACAATTACATACAAAATTAAAAACACATTACAAAACTACAGAAAAATCCAATGTGCTATACCAAATCAATTGCCGTGATTGTAATGGGGTTTATATCGGTGAAACGAGACGCACTCTTAAAGGTCGGATCATCACACATAGAAGTGATTGTAAGTTAAAAAAGAAGTCCTACACACTAGTAGAACATGTATTAGATACAGGCCACAGTATGAATAATGATGAAGCCAGGGTCTTCGTGACAGAAAGAAATTATTTTAAGAGAACTTTTTTTGGAAATGGTCCATATCAAGAATAATCCAAACTGCCTCAATAAGAAAAGTGACATTCAGGGACTCAGCAACATATATACATATTTAATAAAAATCCATAACAACATTAACCTCAATTAGGAACAAACAACAACAAATCAAAATAGACAGAATTCGACAACTGTCAACTGAAGTAATAATTATAATAACACAATAACTAATAAGTGACATGGACATACAATTTTTCGTTTTCGTATTTTATACATAGTAGTTACATGTCTAATATCAAATTAGTTCGGATCGTATATTGTCGTTGAAAAGTTTGTCTTTATCCCACTGCCTCCGTATTAGTAAGGTTTGCCAAATATGTGGATCACATTGACAATGATTTTCACAATTAATTTAATTTTAATTAAAAAACAAGATTAAAATGTAGTGTAGTGTATGAAGATTATTATGTTTTTTGTTGTAGCAGTTTTTTTTGTTCAAAAGTTCATAGCTGAGTAAGGTTTTTGTAAGGTTTTTTATTTTTTGTCCAATTCAATAACTAATAAATTATCTATTTATAGATGTCTTGAGAAAGGAAGAAAATACTTCCGAAAGCTTGACTAATTAGCAAAGAATCTACGTGTTTTATTTGCCCATTCCGAAGAATTGACAGCAATCCCACTAATCTAATACATTGTATATATATATATATATATATATATATATATATATATATATATATATATATATATATATATATACATAATTTATAAAGATAACTATAATAATTCAGTATTACTGAGATAGATATGATAATATCACAATGAGACAATGCTATTCACCTATATGCTTTTATTTCATCGGATACAGTCATCGACTAGAAGCGGATCACATGATTTCAAGCTTGGTTGCTTTCGTCAGCTATATAATATATTAGGCTATAACTTAATTTACAATCAAGGAACATTCTAACCTATGACATCTTTCAGTTGCTTTTGTCTCGTCGGATACAGCTTCCACTTATGTGGCGCTGACGAAAGCAAACAAGCTTGAAATCACGTGATCCGCTTTTAGTGGATGACTATATCCGACGAAATAAAAGCATAAAGGTGAATAGCATTGTCTCATTTGGAAAGTATTATATCTACCTCAGAAATACTGAATTATTATAGTTATCTTTATATTTGATATACACTTTACGTTAAACGTAAATAGCTATCAATACCTAGGTGGCACGAATTGCGTCCCACTGAGAGGTAGTTGCCATGAACCTATGACATCTTTCAGTTGTTTTTGTCTCGTCGGGTACAGCTTCCACTTATGTGGCGCTGACGAAAGCAAACAAGTTTGAAATCACGTGATCTAGCAAATAAATGTTATAAGCTATATTTCATCAGCAAATAATCCAGGAAATCATAATCCATGGTTATACTTCTAATCTAAACTATGTAATCCGAGGGATTCTTACGAGTAGACTTATTATAACACGTCATGAGCTTTTCTTCGTCTTAATTTTTCGAATTTCTAAGTTTTTATCAGAATTTCAATGCAGATAATTAGCAAATAATTCTCTGTATCGAAAAGAGTCCTTAAAATGTGAGTTTATTCATATTTTCGGTATGTGTTCTTATAGCTTAATTTTAAGCTATCTGAGCATACCATTATGTAATATGGACTGCAACAAAAAATAATATTCAAAGGGCAAAAAATCAGAAAATCAGCGAATAAATATTATCTATAAAACGTTTGATTCGGATGACTTTGCTGTGCCAGCTTAATGTACCTGCGGAAATACGCATTTGTATTTTAGATTCAACCATTTTACCACCGCTTATCTCGAAAACCGTAACTCTAAGGAAAAAATGTTCATTATAAATATTGCTACTAATATTATTGTGTTTCATGCGGTGCCCAGAGATTTTCAGATTTCGAAAGAAATCGCCCCTTCCACATAACGAAAATACACATATATGAGATTTTAACATGAATGTAACTCAAAAACCACTCTTTTGAAAAAATGTTCAATTTAAACTTTCCGGATATTTTCCTATCTTTAATTCTGGCATCTCAAGTTTTAGATTTTCGAGAAAGTTTGCCACCTCCAGCCCCTTCGGAGGCGGTTTACGGAGGGACGGCGATATCGGATTTGAGCTTTTACGAATATAAGACCATTTCTCAAGTTTTCTCTTTCAAATTAATAAAAAATCATCAAAATCAGAGTAAGTTTACTATATACAAAGCGCGAACAAACAAATAAAAAAAAGGAAAAAAGCAGACAGTCGAATTGTATACCTCCTCCGTTCGGGATTCGTCGGTCAAAAATATACAGAAGAAAATAGAGACGTAAGAAATTAGGTGGACCACCATATGTAAGTACCTAGAAGTGTTAAGTATTCTATTCGATACATATTGCTCTCACTTCGATCGATACAATGTTGCCAAATGATTGACGCAGTATTATCCAAAATTCTCATGGAATATATTTCATGTATATTTATGTACGAAAATTAAAGCGCCCTCAAACGAAAATTGTATGAACTAAATGTATACTATTGTCATATGTTGAGCACTCAATACGACGTCAAATTTCGATGAGAAATTACGTTAATATCTGGTTCGTCTGGGATAAATTGTGAATTATTCCAATATTGGCATGTTACTAAGAATACGAGGAATATTTTACTACAGTTGAAGTCGACCTTTTTGTAATTTCCTCGGAGATATTGAGGAAAACATTACTTCGTCCGATATATGGAGGCAGTAATGTACAGGACGCAATAGTATATGGAATTGTTTACATGTATGGACGCAACATCGTATGCTGGATAAACATATATATATATATATATATATATATATATATATATATATATATATATATATATATATATATATATAACGTTGAGATAGCAAGAAACTAATGGTGTATACTCGTTAATCATAAAATTACGGTTCCAAATATAATAATAAAATTACAGAAATCCAATTTTACAATATACATGTTTTTTTCGTTTAGCATGTATTATTGCGTCCGTTCATGTAACCAACATGTCTGCATCATATTCTCGGTTAATTGCGTCCGGCGATGTTGCCAGATTTAGGAACAAATGCGTTTGTGAAAAATTGGAACACTTAGTGATTCTCGTAAATGACTCGACCTATAAGAAGTAAGATACGATTAAATATGCTGGAAAGTTATGAAGAAAATGTATACAATAACAGTTTAGAAATTTATCAGATTGACTCATTCAGTTTTAGTTATCTGTTCGATTCATCATTGAAATATATGACTATTGTCACGTTTGCAAGTTAGCATTTAATTTTGACGATAACTATTGTTAGGTACGACCCACTCACAATAAAACTCTGTGATAATATTTTCAATTATGTAAAATATTTTGTAGGCAAATGTGACAGAAGGGGTTATAATCTACTATGACTAGCGACCAGCTAATTCTAATCAATTCCGAGTCCGTGATATTCAGATTTCCAGGATAACAACCATAATACAGCTGGTTCAATAGATAGACTATAGGGAAATATTGGAAACGCTATACGGCCTTATTATGGTCGTCCTTAAAATGACAGCATGCACACGAAAAAATAGTAATGAGGGAACCATAATAGAATACTGCCTTTCTCTTTCCTCTATTTACGAATCATCCAGACAAACTGTCAATAATTAGAGAGTGCGTACCAATAAGTCTTTATTTTTTTCGATAAATAAGGTTAGGTTAGGTTATTAGATATACGAGATATTCTAATACTTGTGCAAGTTTCTTTTATAAAAAAGTTCGGGCTACGGCCATTTCAAAAGTACTTGTCCGATCATGTCCATTAACAAAACTGGCCGTGATATTTACACGACTGATTATTGTAGAAAATTTAAGCTTAATAACTCCAAAAATGCATTATGAATTTCTTTTTTGAAATATAGGGTGCATGTGTATAAAGAAACTTAAAACCTAAAAATAATAACCAAAAGCTTTGCTACTTGTATATTTCTTATTTTGTAAGAAATTACATAATTACTCATGTATTTGTTAGAAAAGTTTATAAGTGGTCCAATGCGGACGCAATCAAATATTTTCGAAATAAAGATAAAAAATAAGATTGAAAATGGTTAAATGAAATATTACTCAAACCTTCATAAAATAGTTAATAAATTAGGAATAATTCTTGAGGATATTAAATATTACGTTCCCAATAAATGATAGTGGAGTTAGATTTTGAGGATGAATAGCAATAGATAACTAAAAGAAAGATTCTCTTCAAGAGGATCTTATACCTGACTTATCAAATGAAAGGGCACCTCATGGGTAAATTAATTTATTATCAAATAAACCGCATTCAGAAAATAAAAATCGACGATTCAGAGCGTTTTTCCCAAAAATAAACCGCTGAATTTTGAATGAATGTACAAATTATTTCTGGGATTCTGGGAACAGTTGAAAAGCTTCACCACGTACGAAATTTAAAAATATAATAACATATCGGTTTTTGACCGACTTTGAAAAACGTAAGAGGTATACAATTCAATTGTATGTATACTTTTTTTATGTCCGCGCGTTTGTTTGCAATATTAAATGTACTCCGATTTTGATGATTCTTTTTGGTTTGAAAGAGTCAAATTGAGTAATGGTCCCATAAAAAAAAATTAGGAATTCAATATGTATTTCTCCCTCAAAATCTTTTTCAAATAGGGGTAGGTGATTTTTTTCAAAATCTAAAATCTGAGACGGCCAAATTGAAGAAAATGTCATATAGGGGGTGACGAAAACTATATTTTATGATTCGGTTGACAATAAAAATTAGAAATATTTTTTACAAAAACAAGGACCGATTAGTTGAGGCACTGTAGAATTACAAATAGTATTAATTCTATTGTTAAGGGTATATTTGAAGAAGGTGCCAACAGTCTTCTATCTACCTATCTCCTGTACTACTTCAAAAATACCATTACCAATAAAATAAATATTATTTTTTATTTTCCAGAGTCTTGCCTAATAAATCCGGTCCTTGTTTTTGAAAAAATGTTTATATCATTAGTATGTTCACTCTGATTATTAATTAATGTATGTACGATGCATTTAATAATAATATAATATTTGAGACTTTTTTATTTTGAAGCACTGTTCAAAACCTGCAAACTACCTACCACTGGCAAAACAGCATCTTCTAAGTTATAGTCTTGATTTTCAGTATCTTCTTTAGTTTTTTAGGGGTCATATCATCATATCCATTAAAACTAAAAATAAAATTGTTCATTCATGTTAATTTTATTCTATTCTATTTTATTCTTATTTAATTTCAAACGTAGGTTAAGGAATGAAACTAATGAATTTTGAATTTAGTGATACTTTAATAACAGCAGCATTGAGATCTACGTATTGAAGAGAGTGATTGTCTTTCACTTAATATCGAAATAATTGTTGAAAATTATTACAGCACAAACTTTACTTAAATTTAAAATTAAGGTACATACTAATAAATATTTTTTGCGAGATCAAGGACTGGCATTGTCAGATGGCAATATGAAAAATACAAAATAATATTACGTAAATTGGTAGGTACATGTAACTTCGGTATAGGTAAACAAAAGTCAAATGAATTTTGGCTGCAACTTCAAAAGTGGTGGACTAATAAAATTAATATTATCTAGTATTTTTTATTGCGCCATCTAATAAAGGCAATCTTGGTTTCTGATAAAAATGTTTATTTTCAATTTTTATGGTTTACAAGACATCAAAAACGTTCAGATTTCAGTGGTTTCAAAATATAAAGGCAACAATCTTGCACTTTTCTAGTGCTCTGACTAGGAAACTCATGAAATTTTAACAAATTTGATTAACATCAACTGATACCGGAAACGATCTTTGGCTAATTCGCCAGATGGAATTTTGAACTCACATAGGTACAAAAGCACAAACAATACAAATCTAGGTTTCCAATTATAGAGTACCTACCCACAAAGAGCTAAAAATCATCAATGTTTTTCGATGTAAATTGATTGTATGATGAACCTATATCAAATAATTCAATACTTATCAGCTTTGTATTGGGCCAATTTGGAGTGGTCACAATAAAGTGCGGAACCCGAACTTCAGACGTTATATTGTGGTTATACAGGGTGGGAGATTAGCGCGGGTTATTGTAGAAATGTTTATAACTAACTCCATCTTATTTGAAACATTCTACAATATAAAAAAAATATGTTAAATTATACCGGGTGTTTCTAAATAGTTGGAACATTACACAACTTTGTTTTTTCTTATGGAATGTGTAAAATTTTAGCTAATTTTTCAGATCAAAATGGAAAAATAATGTCAGTTTATTAATATGACTTTATGTTTATAGCTAATATTTTACATATTATACCGAATGTGCTCAAAATATATTTGAATAGAGTTTTAATAACCTTAGCTATAACTAATTTTTGTTAAATAGGACGGTATAATTTTGACACTGCCGATGGAAAGATCGGATAATTTTACATGGGAATAAGTGAACATTTAACTAGGCCTGGTAATGACTTTTCAGAAATATTTACGATTTTGTAATTATTTAATAAATCTTTTTAAATCACATGTATGTCTTGGAGTGAATGACGATAGAAATTTAATTTGCCAGTTTGATTGTCATCAACAATTTTTACATTTCTTATCGGCAAATACTACAACAGCATAAAAATGGTTAAAATATGAATTTTACTCAAGAAGAATTGAAAGACATGATTTATGTTTTGGGCTAGACCAATCAGGACGATCTTCTAAGGACAATAGTCTACAGAGCACGGTGGATTGGTTTAGGAGGACCAGTTCCATTTCCTCTTAGATCAACTGATCTTACACCTTGTGATTTTTTCTTGTGGGGTTATGTCAAATATATTGTATACCCACTGACCGAAATAATATGAAAATTCATATTACCAATGCATTCAGGTCAATTACACCTGACATTTTACAAAATACGTAAACATCATTTATTAGACATGTCATCTTATGTGTAAATGGTAACACCTTTGAACATTTATAGGGCTAATTTAAGTCTGTTAAATTTATTCGGTTAATTTCTGTTCTTATTTAAATAATTTACCATTGCTTGTTCAGTCATTTAATTTAATAAATAATTTTATTTATACGATTGATTATTTAATTACCAAACTGACAACCAAATTTTGGTCATGAGTCCAAGGCCTACTTGATTAATTTACGAAATTCTACTAAATAATTACAGAATCGTAAATATTTCTGAAAAATCATTATGAGGCCTAGTTAAATGTTCAGTTATGCCCATATAAAATTATCCGATCTTTCCATCGGCAGTGTCAAAGTTATAACGTCCTATTTGAAAAAAATGAGTTAAAGCTGATTTTATCAAAACTTTCAAATATATTTTGAGCACACCTGGTATAATATCAAGGCCATATAAATTAACCGTAACATATTACTCGATAGGGAGCAGTGCTCATAAAAATTTCAAATCTTTATCTTAATTAGTTTCAGAAATATGAATTTTTAAATTATGCCATTTCTCTGGCAAAATTTCCAGAAAATAATTATTGTCTCTTAAAATATTAGCTATAAACATAAAGTCATATTAATAAACTGACATTATTTTTCCATTTTGATCTGAAAAATAAGCTAAAATTATACACATACAATAAGAAAAAAACAAAGTTGTGACGGTTTCAACTATTTAGAAACGTCCACTATAATTGAAAATATTTTTATATTGTATAATTTTTAAAATGTCCGAATACGCACTAATCACCCACAATGTACATTAACTAAATTCACGCAAGCATACCCGATATCAGATAAAAAATCATCAACAGTAGCTAATACTTTATTAGTTTTCTTCCAACACTTTGGAACACCATTGAGAATTCACTGTGATTGTGGCAGATAATTCGACAATTCATTAATTAAGGATTTATGTTCACTCTATGACATAAAACTTACTTTTTCAAGTGTCGGTTATCCTCATTCAAATGGTTCATTAGAACGATTTCACGGAACACTTTCAGAAATTATCCGTGGACATAAAGCGAAGAATCCCGATGAACATCAATTCAATATTTTGCCGTACGCAATCATAAGTTATAACAGAAAAAGTAAATCAACAGGCTTCACTCCATATGAATTAATCTATTGACACACATTTAGTAGACCACCCGAAATTCTCTACAACGAAAAAGCTCTTATTACAAAATACGTACGTGACTTAAGTGACCGAATGGAATATTATTACAAACTTGCTTGCTTAGATTCGACAAAAACATATCAGACTGACAACCAAATTTTAAAGTAGGAGATATAGTGTGTGTGAGAGAATCACAAACTAAGGACAAAGGTCAAAATCTTTTTAATGGTCCTTTTGAAATTATTCAATCATTTGACAGTTCTGCTATAGTTTTAAATTCTGTAACTAATCAAAAAACAAAAGCATATTTTGATAGACTGAAACCGTATTATGAATAGTCTCTTTTGGTTTCAGATTACTGTGGTTGATATCTATTATTATCATTATATATGGGAAACTTTTCCATGAAGAAACCACTGTATAAATTACTAGCGACAAATGGAATCTTTTGGTATATTAAGACTTAAGCCTCATTATAAAACGATTCGACAATAATGACAGAATATTGATAAATATCTTGGATACTTCATTATAGAATTATAAGCATATCAGTCAGAAACTAAAGTAATATTTGTTCTATGAATTCCTCTCACTGATTCAGCAAGTTATACATTGTACCGACTATATCCACTTCCAATATTTGACAATCGTACAGGTTTATATCATATTTTGTCAACTACTCAAAAATATATTGCACGAGACGATGATTCACCACTGTATTTTACAATGCGAAATTTGTACAAATGCAAGACTCCAGACCTGGACGCAAATATTTTCCATGGCCCATTGATAACTATGCAATATGTGCAGCAGAAGAAAATTGACCCAGCTACCCCAAACCTATCCAATATCTCTTCTCTTTGTTAAATATTATAATGTAAATCAAATAAACCAAAACCTTTGGTTACTAACAGTCTCTGACCATCTACCAGTTACCCTTAAGTATGGAAACAGAGAATTAAAATAAGAAATTGTCAAAGCCAATAGCCCTTCAAAACTACCCGAGTGCAGCACTTTTATTGGAAGTACAAGAGTTCATGGCCAATTTCCAATTGATACTTATAAAGAAATTATCTATTGATGTTATCCAGTGTCGATAACTTTCGACGGTTGTAAAGACATTCCTGAAAAGATTCAAATACCAGAACTAAAACCTCATCGGCTTAACAAAATTGACATTGAAGACCTGAAAACTGCCCAACATAGATTAAATCTATATTCGAAAGAATTGGATAAAATGATGAAGCATTCTTCAATGACTAATTACACTCACTGGTTTACTAATCTAATTTACTAACTATTGTCCTAATCATTTTATTGCTTATACTTTATGTTACTTGCAAATGTAAGAGAAGACATCCCCATATTGGAATATTTTTAACCAACGATCATCCACCACCTCCACCAAGACAAGTTCCTGATGTTTCATTCCATCAAAGAATCAAGCGAATCTTACCAAGAAGAAGACCAAGTATTCACTTGGGAGAACCCATTGAAGAAACAATTGGGTTAAATTCAAACAAATCAATCATTAAATAACTGTTTTTTATTCATGTTAACGTACAGTGAAGTACTTAAAGAAGTCAGAGAAAAAAAAAATATAAAAAATTTAAAACATAAATACATTGATATGCTGAATCAATCTGTTAACAAACAAGATATAGAAGAAAAATCAACACTCAGAAATTCTTCGAATGAGTAGAATGCATTTTGAAGTAAGTACAATTTAATTTGCTTTTCAAAGATTTTTAAGTTCATTACCTTGACTGAAGTCGGTAAAACATTGAACAGAGTTATGCCATAATAGTTAACACCATCTTTAGATTTATTCAGTCTGTGAAATTCTGTAACTAAATTCTCACGGTTATGTGTATCGTACTTATGTACTTGTTGATGGGTAACATATTTATTCTCATTTTTTTAAATAGTTTTTATTACTTTCGGTTCTTGTATCAATGGACTCCACAGCGATTTCTCAGGCCCCATACGGTCTAGAGACTTGAAATTTCGAATTCGTACTTAGATCGCAGACATCTCGCCGCCTGTTAAGCTCTAAGTGTGATCCAATATTGGTATTTATAATTATCTCATTCAATCTCATTCAACCAATATTTTTATTTTGTCGACATGGAACGACAATGTGATCCATCACTGGAATTACGCACGAGCATGGAACGTATATATACGTCTCGTTCTCTGGTATATAGGTACTTTCTGGAAGATCGTCTATGGTTATGTCGCTATTGTCAGACGTTATTGTTAATTTAAAGTTTAATTTTGTGTTGTGGTAGACAAACAGTAATTTGTTATGGAATTGCTGTTGCTGGCAAACACATATACATAAGTATAGTTAAAATCGAGAAAAGGATAGCAATAGTAGGTACTCATCGCTACGGTTTAAATCTTAAATGCCCAATAAAAACTATTTTTAATTTTTTTTCAAAAATTTCACTTGTTTAACGTGAAGAACACTGCAGTATGTAAACTGATGGCAGAGTGGGAATTTTCAGTCGTATGAACTGATATCTACAATCATCCTTGTATCCAAGGTTTGCTATGATACGAAGTGCTTTGCGCTGGATCTTGAAGACTTGCTCGGCATGTGGGGAGTGGCCCCATATAATTATGCAGTAGCTTATAACTGAATGTATAAGCCCGTAGTAGGTAGTTTTCAGGCATGCTCCACCAATACAGTTGGAGAGTTTCCTCAGGAGAAATAAGTTCCGTGAGGCCTTTCCCTGGATGGATATGCCTTGCGTGGTCCAGCCAACTAAGTTTGCTGTCGAGCATCACCCCAAGGAATTTGACGGTATCATTTTCAATTCCCGACGGTCTTAGTGAGAATGTTAGATTTTCAGTTTTCTGCATACTCAGGCAGAGTTTGTTCGCGGAGTACCATTCCTTGGCGATCGACTGTGCATCTGTTATCCATTTATTGAGTTCAATCAGGCTAGTGTGTTTGCCTACTATGGTTGTATCGTCAGCAAATAATACAGAGTTTGTGTTTTCAAATGGGGTACCCCATATTTTATTTGTAATTTGATGATGTGTTGTTATTATATGTGACGCATTGTGTATGATCATTCAAATATGATGTCAAGAAAAGAACACTGTTGACATCCAAGCCGTAGTACCTTAATTTGAAAAACAATAAATTTTGAGACACACAGTCGAAAACTTTGGTGAGGTCTAAGAACCGAGTCTGAATGAAAGATTCATTCTCAAAGCCTTTCTGAATTATATCTGTTATCGCTAGAATTGCTGTAGCCGTGGATAATCCCTTTCTGAAAACAAACTGTTGAGTGTCGAGAATATTGTTAGTATCTAAGTGCGCAGTAATTTGATTTTTCGAAGCTATCTCAAATACTTTACCAAATAAAGGTATCACAGAAATAGGACGATAGTTTTATAATTCCTGTAATGAACCTTTTTTGTGAATGGGCACTACTCTGGAGAAATTCAATATACTGGGAAAAGTAGTGTGTTCTGTGCAGAGATTTAAAAGGTCTGTTAAAGGAATAACAATTTTGCGTCTAAAAAAATAAAATATTTTAATGTTAATGCCATATGCGTCCTTACTATTCGTTTTTTCATCCCTTGTATCTCCGACTTGAATGTAAGTTAGTGGTACGAGATGGAGATGTGAATACTCTTGGCAAGTATGTTTGAGGAAATCTTTTGATGTTTTATTTCCCTGAGAAATGTTTCGACAATATCTTTCGCAATTTTGGTGAAGTATTTGTTAAAATCATCGGCTGTGTTGTTATCGGACGAATTTGTGGGTGTAGTAGATAGGTCATTTTATTAATTTCCACATTGCTCCCTGCTTGTTTCCGCCCCCTTTTGTGAAATTATCGTGATGTAGTTTTCTACAACGAGCTATTTCCGATTTGAATAATTTCCTACGGCTTTCTATTGAATTTCGTGGATTTTCCGACGGTATTTCTTTATGCATACTCATGAGCAAAATGAGTTTTTGCCTCATGTTGTTCAGGTGTTCATTAAAACAATTGCTATTTTTTTGTTTGTTATTTCTGGGTCTGGTTTTAACCGGTAGGCATGTATCTATTGCTATGGTAATGAGCGGGAGATATATTTCAAATTCGTCACTGATGTTGATATTTGAGTCTTTAATGAAACCGAAGTCTGAAGTCCACGGTGTCGAAAGAGTTATTCAGATTATAGAGACCACCGTCAGTAATAGGTCTGTAAGAAATATGTTGGTTCGAGATAGTGTTTGAAGAATTGATTTCGAATTCAAAGTTAATCCCCAAAAGCCCGGATCAGTAGTATTAACTTTTATTGCTATAACCTTTTCGGAAATGAATATATTATCTAAACAGTGATTCTGTCTCGTATTTTGCGAATTTATGGCTGTGAAGCCGTATTCGTTAAAAATATTCACCAAATTTGCCGCTCGTGTGCAATTGCTCTCAAAGTGTACATTGAAGTCACCCGTTATTATGGTGGCTTTATTATTTTTATTAACATATTCGAGTAACTGGATGAGTTTATCGATATAAATGTCGAAATCACCATTAGAACTAGAGCGATAGATTGTGATGACATCAATGTTTGTACAAATCACCGCGGATAATTCGAAGTGGAGCTCAGTTGCATGTTTATTTATGGTATTAATGGAGTTCATGACGAAGTCGTTACTCACATGGGCATTCATTCATTCATTAAATGTAACATATTTAGGCGTAGTGCCTCGTCAGATGTTGTTGAATTCTTGGGTATTTGCGTCGATGTTGCGGGAACGTCTTTTGGCAAAAGATGTGATGTCAGATTTTCTCAGCCATCTTCCTTTTTCGGTGAAAAACCCTATTGACGCAGGAGTCTTTTGGCCAAATTTCGGGTGTCATCACTTTTTCGAGGTTGGTCAAGTCGATAGCCAGTTTGAAGGAGGAGTATCTATTTGGCAACTGTGATTTTAGTAGATGTACCTCTACTTCAGGGCACAAGTCACTTATCAGGTCACGTATTTCGTCACACGTCATGTTGGGGTGAGTTTTGTAAATATGTAGATAAGCATGTTTAGTTATGGACTTCACTTGTTTGTTGTTTTTAAATTCTAGTTGTCCGATCATAGGTTTGTTTGGTAAGTTCCTTTTTACCCTGAGTGCGCCAGTTTTATCTTTTTGTGCATCGGGAGCCATAGATTGTTGTGGGTACTGTAGTTGTTCACGAGCTTGTACTAAGGCGGTTGAGAGATCATCGTGAACGAAGGTGTTTTGGAACTTTCGACACGCCCCTTGTAATAGTTTTTTATTTCAATTCTATGGCTGTTGGGACTGAGTATCTTAACGGCGTCAGGTGCAGGTTGTACTGTTTGTTTATTTGGAATCTTCACTATTGCGGCAGATGACTTCGGAGATATAGTGTTCTGCAGCTGAGAAGTTGAAGGAATACCATAATTCGCGTTTCCTGTACTGGGTTGATTTTCATTCGATTTCACAGGTGGTGTTGTCTCCTTTCGGTTGAAATAATTACGTTCTTGATGTAAATTTTTCAATAGAATTATTTGATTATTCAGGCATTCTATGGACAATTATTATTGAGCTATTCGCAAGTCTTTCTGTTTGACAATATATTTCAGATAGGAGATTTCTACCTTGGATGGTGTGGAATAGTCTTTCGGCATATTGAAAATATTAATCTCTTTTTCTTTAATAAGTTTGTAATTATATTCGAAATTTTGATTGAACTTGAAATATTCCATCAAAATCGATGTCTAGATTATAAATGAAAACTTTATGTGGGTCCTTCAAAGTGAAAGGTACTAATGTTGATTCGGTTATTGAAATTTTTTGAATTGTAATACCTTGTACAGTAAAATGCTCAGAAAATCTTTTTGAAAAACTTTTAACAGTATTTTCTTTAAATATAGAAATCCCTGCGCCGGTATCGATAAGTAATTTGATTTTATTTGAGGCGTCTTTAATGTAGTGAAGGTTTTTGGAACTGTTAGTAAAGGATTTAGAGAAAGGTTTATTCTGGGAAGTTCAGTTTCAGGTTCATCGTCTATATTCAGTGCTTGAATTTGAACAGTTGTCTCTGCAATTATATCTTTCTGATTGTCCTGTAATTCTGGAAGGTCGTCTTTGATTTGGTGTAATGGAAAATTTTGGAAGTTCGAAATTACTTCAGCGGAAATAAAATTTTGAGAATCCTTCTCAAACTCGGATAAATATTCAGGATAACCATCATAGCTATTTGAAGAATAATATTCTGGATTGTCAGAATAATTATCATACTGATAATAATTCTCATTTAAACCAATTGCATGTGCTCTATGTTGATTTGGAGCAAAGTTTGAATTTTTCTCAATGACTGATGGTCTTACTGGATTTTGTCCTGGAGGATGAAAAGGTCTTTGTTGTGTTTGAAAACCATTATTGGGTCTAATAGGTGATAAGCTAGCTTGTTACTGCTGTTAAGAATTTTGGGGTCTCTGGAAATTCGGATTGAAATAAATTATTTGGACTTGGGCTCTTTTGTTGTAGGGCCATTACGACCACATGAAAAACATTTGGGAATTTGTATATATAAATATATATATGATGAAATAATTTTTGTTGGGGATGCAGTCATTTAATAAAAAAAATTCTTTGGATTATGCAAAGCTTTCGAGAATGTTTATTCTCTTCGTCAGGGCAAACTAAAAATCGTTACAATTATCTTAAACACATAATAAATTTATACTGCAAACCTATCGATTCAGATAGTCTAGTCTGTGTACGGGTATATATTTATTTATATTATGTTTTTCTAAGTCTGTTATAGATGTTGTTTTAATTAACTGAATAATATTTTTTTTCTATTTGTTCAACCTATATCTGCCTCAATATTTTCAAGTTTAATGTGTGACTTGTTCAAAAAACTACAAACACAAAAAAATTCCCATAAGATCTTGTCTAAGAAAACTTAAATTTAGACACTTTCAATTCTAGATATGCCGTTACCATGACATTTATAAATAACTAATGTCATTTCTGATAGACGGGCTTGAAATATTTTCTGTTTGTAGTTAATTTGATACAAATTCATGAATGTAAGTACTTTAATTATTAATTTATTATGTGGTTAAGATCATCTTAACGATTTTTAGTTTGCCCTGACGAAAAGATTAAACATTCTCGAAAGCTTGGAATAATCCAAAGAATTTTATGTATTAAATGACTGCATCCTCAACAAAAATCTATTTCATCAAATATTAAACCAGTCAAGAATTCAGAATCAAACTATATATAGGGTGTCCCACGGTCATGGCCTATTAGAAATTTCTGGAGAATAACATAAGCTATCGATATGAAAATTTTATGGCTTCTATTATACATTTCAAACTATCTTTAGAAAATATTTTCATAAAAAAATCACTTCCGGTTTTGCCGGAAGTAATAACAACTTTGTTATTTCAAATGGGATACCTAAAATTTTGATACATTTTTGAATTCTACACAAAATTTTGAGTAAAATGGATATACCTTTCCCTATACTTAAAGTTAATAGTTTTAGAGTTATTTAATTTTATTCGTTAAAAATCGACAAATGCGAGTTGATCGAAAATATATCATAACTTTTTTGTTATTTGCTTGATAAACATGGAGTTTGAATTTTTGGAATCTCTGCACATTGTTTTAAAGATTTCATTATGATTTTTCTTAATTTCCTGAGAAATTATTAGAGAAAAATCGATGTAAAGATGACTTAATTTCTAACGTTAATAACTTTCTTATTTCAAATAGAACACCCTGTATTTTGTTGCACTAGCGTATTCAAAATTAAAATACCTTTCTATTGATGTACCACTTGCATATCTTAAGCTGATAGATTAAAAGTTATTGAACCATTTCCGATTTTTCCAACAATTATTTTGTATTATCTTAACTTTGGAACGCATCAGAACGGTATCCATAATTACCACTCATTTATGTCATTGTCAAAGTGCAAAATTAGGAATTATCTTTTCACTGTTTTTTTGATTGCAATTAATCACAATCATGAATCAAGAATACACAAATGCCGATCTGCTCAACCTTTTTGCAATTTATGGAGAGTGCAATAGGATTGTCACGAGAACATGCAGGACGTTTAACGCCCGAAACCCGAATTTGCCGCCGATGACTGCAAGGAAATTTTGCCGGATTCAAGATAATTTTGTTCAATATGGCCAATAAAATGCTCCATAAAATCGTATTCTTCCGATTTCCGCTGATGAAGCAACACAAATTACCGTATTGGCTTACTTTTACGGAAACCCTCAAGCGTTGATTCGAAGCGCTGAACACGACTTACGTGTTGCAAGATCGTCAATTCAAAGAATTTTAAAACAGCACAACATGCATGACTTTAAGTTCACACAAGTTCAACATCTACACCCCCAAGATGGTCCTAGAAGAGTAGAATTTTGCGAAATGTTTCTTCTAAAAAAATAAGAAGACGAAAACTATGAAAAAAATAATTTGGACAGATGAAGCCAAATTTTCGCGAGAAGGAATCTTTAATTCAAAACGTAATCATTTCTGGGCAGACGCAACCCTACATTTGACGAAAGAACAAAAGTTTCAAGTTAAATTCAGTTTCAACGTTTTTGCTCTTATAAAAGACAACGCACTTAAGTTTTATATTTACGAAGAAGTGCTGGACAGCGAAAAACATCTTGAAATATTGCGCACCATCGTTACAGACTTTGTAGATGACTTGCCAATTAACGAAGCCATAAGCTGCTGGTATCAGCTTGTCGAAGCACCAGCTCATTGCAGCCATGAAGTTACCGAAGAACTTTATGAAATGTTCGAGGACAGGTGGCTTCGGCGCTTGGGTCCCTGGAATTGGGCACCAAGGTCACCAGATCTAACGCCCCTAGATTTTTACTAATAAAAAAAAAAGTTTATAATAACCGTCCTCCAGTGCAATCGACAGAAGACCTAAGAAATCGGGTACAAAATGCTTTTGCAGATCTAGACCCTGCAGAAATAAGAAATGCATCATCTAGTGTGGAATCAAGACTTATTGCATGTTCAGAAGTAAATGGGTGGCACTTTGAACACTTGTAAATTTACATTTAAAGTATTGTTATGTTTTTTTAATAGGTTATTGATTAATATTTTTTGTGTAGATTATTAAATTTGTTATTGTTTTAGTATTCTTTCGTTTTTTAATACATACTGTAGCATGCCAAAGTTAAGATAATTAAAATAATTTTTGAATAAATCTGAAATTGTTCGATAACTTTTAAGATATCAGATTTAATTGCATTGCTTCATCAGCGGTAATCGGAAGAATACGATTTTATGGAGCATTTTATTGGCCATATTGAACAAAATTATCTTGAAACCGGCAAAATTTCCTTGCAGTCATCGGCGACAAATTCGGATTTCGGGCGTTAAACGTCCTGCATGTTCTCGTGACAATCGTATTGCACTCTCCATAAATTGCAAAAAGGTTGAGCAGATCGGCATTTGTGTATTCTTGATTCATGATTGTGATTAATTTCAATAAAAAAAACTATGAATGAGACAATTTCTAATCTTACACTTTGACACTGATATAAAGTGGTAACTATGGTTACCGTTTTGATGCGTTCCAAAGTTAAGGTAATACAAAATAATTGTTGAAAAATTGGAAATTGTTCAATAACTTTTAATCTATCAGCTTTAGATATGGAAGTGGTACATCAATAGAAAGGTATTTTAATTTTGAATACGCTAGTGCAACAAAATACAGGGTGTTCTATTTGAAATAAGGAAGTTATTAACGTTAGAAATTAAGTCATATTTACATCGATTTTTCTCTAATAATTTCTCAGGAAATTAAGAAAAATCATAATGAAATCTTTAAAACAATGTGCAGAGATTCCAAAAATTCAAACTCCATGTTTATCAAGCAAATAACAAAAAAGTTATGATATATTTTCGATCAACTCGCATTTGTCGATTTTTAACGAATAAAATTAAATAACTCTAAAACAATTAACTTTAAGTATAGGGAAAGGTATATCCATTTTACTCAAAATTTTGTGTAGAATTCAAAAATGTATCAAAATATGAGGTATCCCATTTGAAATAACAAAGTTGTTATTACTTCCGGCAAAACCGGAAGTGATTTTTTTATGAAAATATCTTTCAAAGATAGCTTAAAATGTCTAATAAAAGCCATAAAATTTTCATATCGATAGCTTTTGTCATTCTCCAGAAATTTCTAATAGGCCATGACCGTGGGACACCCTGTATATATATATATATATATATATATATATATATATATATATATATATATATATATTATAAACTCAAAATAAAAAACATGTAAAACAAAAAATATAAAAATAAAACTACCTCGTGTTATCCTAATTTCGCATGCTTCTAGATTAGAGAAAATTGTGATTTTGGTGTCCAATTCAACAGGACAAAGTATGATGATATAGACGATATAGTTTTTTAGTGCATTTATAAGACGTAGTCTTGGTAGATAATTGCACTATAAATTGAATTGGGCATATTGAGAGAAGACTAAATTCCACATCTGGTTCCTGACATGTGTAGGCTTCAAATTTGGTTCTTATATCATATCAAGAGCACTGGTAAGGATCCACCTGATAAAGAAGATGGAAACTATCTAATGTATCAATCGAAGCAAAAATCAAAAGTTGTAGTTTGTTTTTTTTGTGATAAAAGCTACAATCTTAGTGAATTTGGACAGTCGGTGCATCCTGTTTTTTGAGTTCGGCTCTAGTTGTTTGTTCAGAACACTCACATTATAATATAACCTCCAATATAAGTGATATAAATTTTGAAGAGCAAACCAACAAACTTATCAGTCAAATTAAAAGAGAAAAAGAAGATGTGCTTAAGCAAGAAATACCAGAAAAACTAGCAAATGAAATCAGAACAGAACAAAATAAAACAGTATGTTCTGCTGAACAAGAGAGTTTACTCAAGGATATAGTATTACTGAGACAATTAAATACCGAAATTATAGATAAAAACGCAATATCAAAAGAAATAATAGCAAAACAAATGTATTTTACTGATTGCAACAAAAAAAACTTACTTTGAAACGATAAGTAGTGTACCAAAACTCCAACCAAAAATAGTTTCTAAGATAGTGATTGAAAAGAAAAATAAAAAAGATAAAACCAACACTAAATAATCAGTTGGACATTTTCTTGTTAAAGATAAATCTACAGGGGCAAAAAATATGTCCTTATTGAAGAATGGTGATTTAATTACTAATTGTCTTGATGAGGATAGTGTTCACAATGCTGAAAGGTTTCTACAAAGTAAGTTATCAAGAAACTATGAAATTAAGAAGGAATAGTTATTAAAATCTAAATTGAAAATTGTAGGCATAGATAAAAATGCAAATTTCGACAAGTAAAAAATGAGAATGACATCAACGAAAGAAATTTTAATAACTCTCAGGATAAATATCAAGTTTCACACATATACACTAACAAACTTCCAAAGTGCAATTATTGAAGTTACATCACAGATGTAGGTATAAGAATATTATGGAAAACAAGTCAGGAATATTTGTAGGTTATCAATGAGTTTATGACATTATTGATGTAAGACCTTGCTACAATTGTGAAAGAATTGGTCACAGGGTAGTGAAATGTAGAAATCAATCAACATAAAACAGAAGAGTGCGAAAGTACGGTAAAACAATTTGTAAACTGTATTTATCATAACAGGAAGTTTAATACTAATCCCTAAAGAGTAATTCAAAAAGTGCTTCTTTATTTACAATAGAAATATCTACTCAGCAAAAATGATAGATAATGACCTACAAATAATATAATAATAGTAATAATAATAATATAAAGCTCGTGAACAATCTTTACATCGAAACTTCTAGAACAATTTATGAAAAAAACATAATAAGGTCTTTTTGGAGGCCAGTTGAGGAGAATATGTAATAATGGTCTTTGTTGAATCTTGCTGACTGCTAGTATGCGTCCATGGTGGGTGAACATCCTTATCTTCTATATTTCTTGGAAATGAAGCGTGAGAGGTGAATTGAATAAGATTATGATATTGATAGTTTACTTTGTATTACTTTGTTGCAAATTATTTTAATAATATACCCAAATATAATTTTACAGCTCCCCCTTTTGAAGAAAAGTTGATGGATTTTGAGTATTGAGATATATGGTGACCTGTGTAGTCGATAAAATGTATGAGGGAAATAAACCCTATAAAACATGTTGCAAACTTGCAAAAAGTAGTTACAAATGTGTAAATTGTGCTTCAATCACCCATAACAGTTGTGTTTCGTACTTAAAAAATGTTCAAATCATAAGTGAAAAACTATACTTTGCTGTGAAAATACTGATGACATTGATCTGTCCTTTACCAGTGCCAGCGAAGATATTAAAGTTTCCACACCATCCAAGGTAGAAATCTCCTATCTGAAATATGTTGTCAAACAGAAAGACTTGCTAATAGCTCAACAATAATTGTCCATAAAATGCCTGAATAATCAAATAATTCTATTGAAAAATTTACATCAAGAACGAAACCGAAAGGAGACAACGCCATCTGTCAATTCGAATGAAAATCAACCCAGTACAGGAAACGTGAATTATGGTATTCCTTCAACTTCTCAGCTGCAGAACACTATATCTCCGAAGTCATCTGCCGCAATAGTGAAAATTACAAATAAACAAACAGTACAACCTGCACCTGACGCCGTTAAGATACTCAGTCCCAACAGCCAGAGAATTGAAATTAAAAACTATTACAAGGGGCGTGTGGAAAGTTCCAAAACACCTTTGAAAATCATTCACGATTATCTCTCAACCGCCTTAGTACAAGCTTGTGAACAACTACAGTAGGTACCCACAACAATCTATGGCTCCCGATGCACAAAAAGATAAAACTGGCGCACTCAGGGTAAAAAGGAACTTACCAAACAAACCTATGATCGGACAACTAGAATTTAAAAACAACAAACAAGTGAAGTCCATAACTAAACATGCTTATCTACATATTTACAAAACTCACCCCAACATGACGTGTGACGAAATACGTGACCTGATAAGTGACTTGTGCCCTGAAGTAGAGGTACATCAACTAAATTCACATTTGCCAAATAGATACTCCTCCTTCAAACTGGCTATCGACTTGACCAACCTCGAAAAAGTGATGACACCCGAAATTTGGCCAAAAGACTCCTGCGTCAATAGGGTTTTTCACCGAAAAAGGAAGATGGCTGCGAAAATCTGACATCACATCTTTTGCCAAAAGACGTTCCCGCAACATCGACGCAAATACCAAAGAATTCAACAACATCTGACGAGGCACTACGCCTAAATATGTTACATTTAATGAATGAATGAATGCCCATGTGAGTAACGACTTCGTCATGAACTCCATTAATACCATAAATAAACATGCAACTGAGCTCCACTTCGAATTATCCGCGTTGATTTGTACAAATCGTTGATGTCATCACAATCTATCGCTCTAGTTCTAATGGTGATTTCGACATTTATAACGATAAACTCATCCAGTTACTCGAATATGTTAATAAAAATAATAAAGCCACCATAATAACGGGTGACTTCAATGTACACTTTGAGAGCAATTGCACACGAGCGGCAAATTTGGTGAATATTTTTAACGAATACGGCTTCACAGCCATAAATTCGCAAAATACGAGACAGAATCACTGTTTAGATAATATATTCATTTCCGAAAAGGTTATAGCAATAAAAGTTAATACTACTGATCCGGGCTTTTGGGGATTAACTTTGAATTCGAAATCAATTCTTCAAACACTATCTCGAACCAACATATTTCTTACAGACCTATTACTGACGGCGGTCTCTATAAACTGAATAACTATTTCAACACCGTGTACTTCGGTTTCATTAAAGACTCAAGTATCAACATCAGTGACAAATTTGAAATATTTCTCTCGCTCATTACCACAGCAATAGATACATGCCTACCGGTTAAAACCAGACCCAGAAATAACAAACAAAAAAATAGCAATTGGTTTAATGAACACCTGAACAACATTAGGGAAAAACTCATTTTGCTCATGAGTATGCATAAAGAAAGACCGTCGGAAAATCTACGAAATTCAATAAAAAGCCATAGGAAATTATACAAATCGGAAATAGCTCGTTGTAGAAAACTACATCACGATAATTTCACAAAAGGGGGCGGAAACAAGCAGGGAGCAATGTGGAAATTAATAAAAATGACCTATCTACCCACAAATTCGTCCGATAACAACACAGTCGATGATTTTAACAAATACTTCACCAAAATTGCGAAAGATATTGTCAGAAACATTTCCCAGGGAAATAAAACATCAAAAGATTTCCTCAAACATACTTGCCAAGAGTATTCACATCTCCATCTCGTACCACTAACTTACATTCAAGTCGGAGATACAAGGGATGAAAAAAACGAATAGTAAGGACGCATATGGCATCAACATTAAAATATTTCATTCGTTTAGACGCAAAATTGTTATTCCTTTAACAGACATTTTAAATCTCTGCACAGAACACACTACTTTCCCCAGTATATTGAAACTCTCCAGAGTAGTGCCCTTTCACAAAAAAGGTTCATTACAGGAGTTATCAAACTATCGTCCTATTTCTGTGATACCTTTATTTGGTAAAGTATTTGAGATAGCTTCAAAAAATCAAATTACTGCGCACTTAGATACTAACAATATTCTCGACACTCAACAGTTTGGTTTCAGAAAGGGATTATCCACGGCTACAGCAATTCTAGCAATAGCAGATATAATTCAGAAAGGCTTTGAGAATGAATCTTTTATTCAAACTCGGTTCTTAGACCTCACCAAAGTTTTCGACTGTGTGTCTCACGATTTATTGTTGTTCAAATTAAGGTACTAAGGCTTGGATGTCACCAGTGTTCTTTTGTTGACATCATATTTGAATGATCATACACAATGCGTCACATATAATAACAAAACATCATCAAAATTACAAATAAAATATGGGGTACCCCAAGGTTCTGTTTTGGGTCCAGTTTTGTTTTTAATTTATATCAACGACTTTCCAGGTATATTTGAAAACACAAACTCTGTATTATTTGCTGACGATACAACCATAGTAGGCAAACACACTAGCCTGATTAAACTCAATAAATGGATAACGGATGCACAGTCGATCGCCAAGGAATGGTACTCCGCGAACAAACTCTGCCTGAGTATGCAGAAAACTGAAAATCTAACATTCTCACTAAGACCATCGGGAATTGAAAATGATGCCGTCAAATTCCTTGGGGTGATGATCGACAGCAAACTTAGTTGGTTAGACCACGCAAGCCATATCAAGGGAAAGGCCTCACGGAACTTATTTCTCCTGAGGAAACTCTCCAACTGTATTGGTGAAGCATGCCTGAAAACAGCCTACTACGGGCTTATACATTCAGCATGATTATATGGGGCCACTCCCCACATGCCGAGCTAGTCTTCAAGATCCAGCGGAAAGCACTTCATATCATAGCAAACCTTGGATACAAGGATGATTGTAGATATCAGTTCATACGACTGAAAATTCCTACTCTGCCCTCAGTTTACATACTGCAGTCTTCTTCACGTTAAAATAAATGAGAATAAATATCTTACCCATCAACAAGTACATAAGTATGATACACGTAACCGTGAGAATCTAGTTACAGAATTTCACAGACTGAATAAATCTAAAGATGGTGTTAACTATTATGGCATAACTCTGTTCAATGTTTTACCGACTTCAGTCAAGGTAATGAACTTGAAAATCTTTGAAAAGCAAATTAAATTGTACTTACTTCAAAATGCATTCTACTCATTCGACGAATTTCTAAGTGTTGATTTTTCTTCTATGTCTTGTTTGTTAACAGATTGATTTAGCATGTCAATGTATTTATGTTTTAAACTTTTTATATTTTTTTTTCACTGACTTATTTAAGTACTTCACTCTACATTAACATTGTTAAAAAAAACAGTTTTTTAATGATTGATTTGAATTTAACCTAATTGTTTCTTCAATGGGTTCTCCCACGTGAATAATTTGTCTTCTTCTTGGTTAGATTCGCATGATTCTTTGACGGAATGAAACATCAGGAACTGGTCTTGGTGGAGATGGTGGATGATCGTTGGTTAAAAATATTCCAGTATGGGGATGTCTTCTCTTACATTTGCAAGTAACATAAAGTATAAGCAATAAAATGATTAGGACAATAGTTAGTAAATTAGATTAGTAAACCAGTGAGTGTAATTAGTTATTGAAGAATGCTTCATCATTTTATCCAATTCTTCCGAATATAGATTTAATTTATGTTGGGCAATATTCAGGTCTTCAATGTCAATTTTGTTGAGCCGATTAGGTTGTAGTTCTGGTATTTGAATCTTTTCAGGAATGTCTTTACAACAGTCGAAAGTTATCGACACTGGATAACTTCAATAGATAATGTCTTTATAAGTATCAATTGGAAATTGACCATGAACTCTTGTACTTCCAATAAAAGTGCTGCACTCAGGTAGTTTTAAAGGGCTATTGGCTTTGATAATTTCTTATTTTACTTCTCTGTTTCCATACTTAACGGTAACTGGTAGAGGCTCAGAGACTGTTAGTAACCAAAGGTTTTGGTTTATTTGATTTACATTATAATATTTAACAAAGAGAAGAGATATTGGATAGGTTTGGGGTAGCTGGGTCAATTTTCTTCTGCTTCACAGATTGCATAGTAATCAATTGGCCATGGAAAATATTTGCATCCAGGTCTGGAGTCTTGCATTTGTACAAATTTCGCATTGTAAGATACAGTAGTGAATCATCGTCTCGTGCAATATATTTTTGAGTAGTTGACAAAATATGATATAAACCTGTTCGATTGTCAAATATTGGAAGTGGATATAGTCGGTACAATATATAAACTGCTGGATCAGTGAAAGGAATTCATAGAACAAATATTACTTTAGTTTCTGACTGATATGCTTCTAATTCTATGATGAAGTATCCAAGATATTTATCAATATTCTGTCATTATTGTCGAATCCTTTTATAATGGGGCTTAAGTCTTTATATACCAAAAGATTCCATTTGTCGCTAGTAATTTTTACAGTGGTTTCTTCATGGAAAAGTTTCCCACGGTGTTATTGACAGGAGTGAGAGTGAATTGGGCTGATATAATAGATATCAACCACAGTAATCTGAAACCAAAAGAGACTATTCATAGTACTGTTTCAGTCTATCAAAATATGCTTTTGTTTTTTGATTAGTTACAGAATTTAAAACTACAGCAGAAGTGTCAAATAATTGAATAATTTCAAAAGGACCATTTAAAAGATTTTGACCTTTGTCCTTAGTTTGCGATTCTCTCACACACACTATATCTCCTACTTTAAAATTTGGTTGTCAGTCTGATATGTTTTTGTAGAATCTAATTTTCGTTGATGTTTTGTCTTCATTCGAGCAAGTTTGTAATAATATTCCATTCGGTCACTTAAGTCACGTACGTATTTTGTAATAAGAGCTTTTTCGTTGTAGAGCATTTCGGGTGGTCTACTAAATGTGTGTCAATAGATTAATTCATATGGAGTGAAGCCTGTTGCTTTACTTTTTCTGTTATAACTTATGATTGCGTACGGCAGAATATTGAATTGATGTTCATCGGGATTCTTCGCATTATGTCCACGGATCATTTCGGAAAGTGTTCCGTGAAATCGTTCTAATGAACCATTTCATTGAGGATGACCGACACTTGAAAAAGTAAGTTTTATGTCATAGAGTGAATATAAAATAAATTAATGAATTGACGAATTATCTGCCACAATCACAGTGAATTCTCAATGGTGTTCCAAAGTGTTGGAAGTATTAGCTACTGTTGATGATTTTTTATCTGACATCGGGTATGCTTGCGTGAATTTAGTTAATGTACATTTTGGGAGATTAGTGCGTATTCGGACGATTACGGGATTATTGTAAAGATTAGGAGAAAATGTTTATTTACTAACCCCATCTCATTTTAAAAATTATACAATATAAAAATTTTTTCAATTATACTGGACGTTTCTAAATAGTTGAAACCGTCACAACTTTATTTTTTTCTTATTGTATGTGTATAATTTTAGCTTATTTTTCAGATCAAAATGGAAAAATAATGTCAGTTTATTAATATGACTTTATGTTTATAGCTAATATTTTAAGAGACAATAATTATTTTCTGGAAATTTTGCCAGAGAAATGGCATAATTTAAAAATTCATATTTCTGAAACTAATTAAGATAAAGATTTGAAATTTTTATGAGCACTGCTCCCTATCGAGTAATATGTTACGGTTAATTTATATGGCCTTGATATTATACCAGGTGTGCTCAAAATATATTTGAAAGTTTTGATAAAATCAGCTTTAACTCATTTTTTTCAAATAGGACGTTATAACTTTGACACTGCCGATGGAAAGATCGGATAATTTTATATGGGCATAACTGAACATTTAGCTAGGCCTCATAATGATTTTTCAGAAATATTTACGATTCTGTAATTATTTAGTAGAATTTCATAAATTAATCAAGTAGGCCTTGGACTCATGACCAAAATTTGGTTGTCAGTTTGATAATTAAATAATCAATCGTATAAATAAAATTATTTATTAAATTAAATGACTGAACAAACAATGGTAAATTAATTAAATAAGAACAGAAATTAACCGAATAAATTTAACAGACTTAAATTAGCACTATAAATGTTCAAAATTGTTACCATTTACATTTATACATAAGTTGACATGTCTAATAAATGATGTTTTCGTATTTTATAACATGTCAGGTGTAATTGACCTGAATGCATTAGTAATATGAATTTTTATATTGTCTCGGTCAGTGGGTATACAATATATTTGACATAGCCCCACAAGAAAAAACCACAAGGTGTAAGATCAGTTGATCTAAGAGGAAATGGAACTGGTCCTCCTAAACCAATCCTCTGTAGACTATTGTCAGTAGAAGATCGTCCTGATTGGTCTAGCCCAAAACATAAATCATGTCTTTCAATTCTTCTTGAGTAAAATTCATATTTTAACAATTTTTATGCTGTTGTAGTATTTGCCGATAAGAAATGTAAAAATTGTTGATGACAATCAAACTGGCAAATTAAATATCTATCGTCATTCACTCCAAGACATACATGTGATCTAAAAAGATTTAATAAATAATTACAAAATCGTAAATATTTCTGAAAAGTCATTATCAGGCCTAGTTAAATGTTCACTTATACCCATGTAAAATTATCCGATCTTTCCATCGGCAGTGTCAAAATTATACCGTCCTATTTAACAAAAATTAGTTATAGCTACGGTTGTCAAAACTCTATTCAAATATATTTTGAGCACATTCGGTATAATATATAAAATATTAGCTATAAACACAGTCATATTAATAAACTGACATTATTTTTCCATTTTGATCTGAAAAATAAGCTCAAATTTTACACATTTCATAAGAAAAAACAAAGTTGTGTAATGTTCCAACTATTTAGAAACAGCCGGTATAATTTAACATATTTTTATATTGTAGAATGTTTCAAATAAGATGGAGTTAGTTATAGACATTTCTACAATAACCCGCGCTAATCTCCCACCCTGTATAACCACAATATAACGTCTGAAGTTCGGGTTCCGCACTTTATTGTGACCACTCCAAATAGGCCCAATACAAAGCTGATAAGTATTGAATTATTTGATATAGGTTCGTCATACAATCAATTTACATCAAAAAATATTGATGATTTTTAGCTCTTTGCGGGTAGGTACTCTATGATTGGAAACCTAGATTTGTATTGTTTGTGCTTTTTGATGTACCTATGTGAACTCAAAATTCCATCTGGCAGAATTAGCCAAAGATCGTTTCCGGTATCAGTTGATTAACAAATTTCATGAGTTTCCTAGTCAGAGCACTAGAAAAGTGCAAGATTGTTGCCTTTATATTTTGAAACCACTGAAATCTGAACGTTTTTGATGTCTTGTAAACCATAAAAATTGAAAATAAACATTTTTATCAGAAACCAAGATTGCCTTTATTAGATGGCGCAATAAAAAATACTAAATAATATTAATTTTATTAGTCCACTACTTTTGAAGTTGCAGCCAAAATTCATTTGACTTTTGTTTACCTATACCGAAGTTACATGTACCTACCAATTTACGTAATATTATTTTGTATTTTTCATATTGCCATCTGACAATGCCAGTCCTTGATCTTGCAAAAAAATATTTATTAGTATGTATCTTAATTTCAAATTTAAGTAAAGTTTGTGCTGTAATAATTTTTAACAATTATTTTGATATTATGTGAAAGACAATCACTCTCCTCAAAACATATTATAAACATAGATCTCAATGCTGCTGTTATTAAAGCATCACTAAATTCAAAATTCATTAGTATCATTCCTTAGCCTACGTTTGAAATTAAATAAGAATAAAAAAGAATTGAATAAAATTAACATGAATGAACAATTTTATTTTTAGTTTCAATGGATATGATGATATGACCCCTAATAAAATAAAGAAGATACTGAAAATCAAGACTATAACTTAGAAGATGTTGTTTTGCCAGTGGTAGGTAGTTTGCAGGTTTTGAACAGTGCTTCAAAATAAAAAAGTCTCAAATATTATATTATTATTAAATGCATCGTACAGACATTAATTAAAAATCAGAGTGAGCATACTAATGATATAAACATTTTTTCAAAAACAAGGACCGAATTTATTAGTCAAGACCCTGGAAAATAAAAAATAATATTTATTTTATTGGTAATGGTATTTTTGAAGTAGTACAAGAGATAGGTAGATAGAAGACTGTTGGCACCTTCTTCAAATATACCCTTAAAAAAAGAATTAATACTATTTTTAATTCTTCAGTGCCTCAACTAATCGGTCCTTGTTTTTGTAAAAAATATTTCTAATTTTTATTGTCAACTGAATCATAAAATATAGTTTTCGTCACCCCCTACCAAGAGCTGTTACTCAGAAAATCTTGAGAACTGTCCAATTTGAAGGTCTCCGGATATGACCTTTTCTTCAATTTGGCCGTCTCAGATTTTAGATTTTGGAAAAAATCACCTACCCCTATTTGAAAAGGATTTTGAGGGAGAAATACATATTGAATTCTTAATTTTTTTTATGGGACCATTACTCAATTTGACTCTTTCAAACCAAAAAGAATCATCAAAATCGGAGTACATTTAATATTGCAAGCAAACGCGCGGACATACATAAAAAAAGTATACATACAATTGAATTGTATACCTCTTTACCTCTACGTTTTTCAAAGTCGGTCAAAAACCGATATTATATTTTTAAATTTCGTACGTGGTGAAGCTTTTCAACTGTTGGTCTGTTTTTATACTCTATACTCTATATTGATACGATAGAGTGAATCCCAGAAATAATATATACATTCATTCAAAATTCAGCGGTTTATTTTTGGGCAAAACGCTCTGAACCGTCGATTTTTATTTTCTGAATGCGGTTTATTTGATAACAAATTAATTTCCGTAATGTTTTTTAATTTTTATTTTAATTACCCATGAGGTGCCCTTTCATTTGATAAGTCAGGTATATGATCCTCTTGAAGAGAATCTTTCTTTTAGTTATCTATTGTAATTCATCCTCAAAATCTAACACCACTCTCGTTTATTGGGAACGTAATATTTAATATCCTCAAGAATTATTCCTAATTTATTAACTATTTTATGAAGGTTTGAGTAATATTTCATTTAACCATTTTTAATCTTATTTTTTATCTTTATTTCGAAAATATTTGATTGCGTCCGCATTGGACCACTTATAAACTTTTCTAACAAATACATGAGTAATTATGTAATTTCTTACAAAATAAGAAATATACGAGTAGCAAAGCTTTTGGTTATTATTTTTAGGTTTTAAGTTTTTTTATACACATGCACCCTATATTTCAAAAAAGAAATTCATAATGCATTTTTGGAGTTATTAAGCTTAAATTTTCTACAATAATCAGTCGTGTAAATATCACGGTCAGTTTTGTTAATGGACATGTTCGGACAAGTACTTTTGAAATGGCCGTAGTCCGAACTTTTTTATAAAAGAAACTTGCACAAATATTAGAATATGTCGTATATCTAATAAACTAACCTAACCTTATTTATCCAAAAAAATAAAGACTTATTGGTACGCACTCTTTAAATATTGACAGTTTGTCGTAAATAGAGGAAAGAGGAAGGCAGTATTCTTTTATGGTTCCCTTATTACTATTTTTTTCGTGTGCATGCTTAGCTGTCATTTTAAGGACGACCATAATAAGGCCTTTACATTATAGCGTTTCCAATAATTCCCTATAGTCTGTCTACTGAACCAGCTGTATTATGGTTGTTATCCTGGAAATCTGAATACCACGGACTCGGAATTGATTAGAATTAGCTGGTCGCTAGTCATAGTAGATTATAACCCCTTCTATCACATGCCTACAAAATATTTTACATAAATTAAAATATTATCACAGAGTTTCATTGTGAGTGGGTCGTACCTAAAAATAGTTATCGTCAAAATTAAATGCTAACTTGCAAACGTGACAATAGGCATATATTTCAATGATCGAATGAATCGAACAGACAACTCAAACTGAATGAGTCAATCTGATAAATTTCTAAACTGTCATTGTGTACATTTTCTTCATAACTTTCCAGCATATTTAATCGTATCTTACTTCTTATAGGTCGAGTCATTTACGAGAATCACTAAGTGTTCCAATTTTTCACAAACGCATTTGTTCCTAAATCTGGCAACATCGCCGGACGCAATTAACCGAGAATATGATGCAGACATGCTAAACGAAAAAAAAAACACGTATATTGTAAAATTGGATTTCTGTAATTTTATTATTATATTTGGAACCGTAATTTTATGATTAACGAGTACACACCATGAGTTTCTTGCTATCTCAACGTTTTATATATATAAATATATATATGTATATATATATATATATATATATATATATATATATATATATATGTTTATCCAGCATACGATGTTGCGTCCATACATGTAAACAATTCCATATACTATTGCATCCTGTACATTACTGCCTCCATATATCGGACGCAGTAATGTTTTCACCAATATCTCCGAGGAAATTACAAAAAGGTCGACTTCAACTGTAGTAAAATATTCCTCGTATTCTTAGTAACATGCGAATATTGAAATAATTCACAATTTATCCCAGACGAACCAGATATTAACGTAATTTCTCAACGAAATTTGACGTCGTATTGTGTGCTCAACATATGACAATAGTATACATTTAGTTCATACAATTTTCGTTTGAGGGTGCTTTAATTTTCGTACATAAATATACATGAAATATACTCCATGAGAATTTTGGATAATACTGCGTCAATCATTTGGCAACATTGTATCGATAGAAGTGAGAGCAATATGTATCGAATAGAATACTTAACACTTCTAGGTACTTATATAATTCGACTTTCTGTTTTTTTTCCTTTTTCTTTATTTGTTTGTTCGCGCGTTGTATATAGTAAACTTACTCTGATTTTGATGATTTTTTATTCATTTGAAAGAGAAAACTTGAGAAATGGTCTTATATTCGTAAAAGCTCAAATCCAATATCTCCGTCCTTCGAAAACCACCTCCGAAGGGGCTGGAGGTGGCAAATTTTCTCAAAAATTCGAAAACTTGAGATGCCAGAATTAAATATAGGAAAATATCCGGAAAGTTTAAATTGAACATTTTTTCAAAAGAGTGGTTTTTGAGTTACATTCATGTTAAAATCTCATGTATGTGTATTTTCGTTATGTGGAAGGGGCGATTTCTTTCGAAAACTGAAAATCTCTGGGCATCACATGAAACACAATAATATTAGTAGCAACATTTATATTGAACATTTTTTCCTTAGAGTTACGGTTTTCGAGATAAGCGGTGGTAAAATGGTTAAATCTAAAATACAAATGCGTATTTCCTCAGGTATATTAAGCTGGCACAGCAAAGTCATCCGAATCAAATGTTTTATAGATAATATTTATTGGCTGATTTTTTGATTTTTGGCCTTTTGAATATTTTTTTTGCTGCAGTCCATATTACATAATGGTATGCTCTGATAGCTTAAAATTAAGCTATAAGAACACATACTGAAAAAATGAATAAACTCACATTGTAAGGACTCTTTTCGATACAGAGAATTATTTGCTAATTATTTGCTAATTATCTGCATTGAAATTCTGAGAAAAACTTAGAAATTCGAAAAATTAAGACGAAGAAAAGCTCATGACGTGTTATAATAAGTCTACTTGTATGAATCCCTCGGATTACATACTTTAGATTAGAAGTATAACCATGGATTATGATTTTCTGGATTATTTGCTGATGAAATATACCTTATAACATTTATTTGCTAGATCACGTAATTTCAAGCTTGTTAGCTTTCGTCAGCGCCACATAAGTGGAAGCTGTATCCGACGAGACAAAAGCAACTGAAAGATGCCATAGGTTAGAATGTTCCTTGATTGTAAATTAAGTTATAGCCTAATATATTATATAGCTGACGAAAGCAAACAAGCTTGAAATCACGTGATCCGCTTCTAGTCGATGTATCCGATGAAATAAAAGCGTAGAGGTGAATAGCATTGTCTCATTGTGATATTATTATAATAATAATAGTAATACTGAATTATTATAGTTATCTCTATAAATTATGTATAAATATGTATATATATATATATATATATATATATATATATATATATATATATATATATATATATATATATATATATATATAATGTATTACATTAGTGGGATTGCAGTCAATTCTTCGGGATGGGCAAATAAAACACGTAGATTCTTTGCTAATTAGTCAAGCTTTCGGAAGTATTTTCTTCCTTTCTCAAGATATCTATAAATAGATAATTTATTGATTATTGAATTGGACAAAAAATAAAAAACCTTACAAAAACCTTACTCAGCTATGAACTTTTGAACAAAAAAAACTGCTACAAAAAAAAACATAATAATCTTCATACACTACACTACATTTTAATCTTGTTTTTTAAATAAAATTAAATTAATTGTGAAAATCATTGTCGATGTGATCCACATAATTGGCAAACCTTACTAATACGGAGGCAGTGGGATAAAGACAAACTTTTCAATATACGATCCGAACTAATTTGATATTAGACATGTAACTACTATGCATAAAATAAGAAAACGAAAAATTGTATGTCGATGTCACTTATTAGTTATTGTATTATTACTTCAGTTGACAGTTGTCAAATTCTGTCTATTTTGATTTGTTGTTGTTTGTTCCCAATTGAGGTTAATGGTGTTATGGATTTTCATTAAATATGTATATATGTTGCTGAGTCCCTGAACGTCACTTTTCTTATTGAGGCAGTTTGGATTATTCTTGATATGGACCATTTCCAAAAAAGTTCTCTTAAAATAATTTATTTCTGTCACTAAGACACTGGCTTCATCATAATTCATACTGTGGCCTGTATCTAATACATGTTCTACTAGTGTGCAGGACTTTTTTTTTAACTTACAATCACTTCTATGTGTGATGATCCGACCTTTAAGATTGCGTCTCGTTTCACCGATATAAACCCCATTACAATCACGGCAATTGATTTGGTATACCACATTGGATTTTTCTGTAGTTTTGTAAGGTGTTTTTAATTTTGTATGTAATTGTGCAATTGTCTTAATGTTTTTCAATGCTATTTTATAAGGAATCTTTTCAGGAATATCTTTACAACAGTCGAAAGTTATCGACACTGGATAACTTCAATAGATAATTTCTTTATAAGTATCAATTGGAAATTGGCCATCAACTCTTGTACTTCCAATAAAAGTGCTGAACTCAGGTAGTTTTGAAGGGCTTTTGGCTTTGAAAGTTTCTTATTTTACTTCTCTGTTTCCATACTTAACGGTAACTGGTAGAGGGTCAGAGACTGTTAGTAACCAAAGGTTTTGGTTTATTTGATTTACATTATAATATTTAACAAAGAGAAGAGATATTGGATAGGTTTGGGGTAGCTGGGTCAATTTTCTTCTGCTTCACAGATTGCATAGTTATCAATGGGCCATGGAAAATATTTGCATCCAGGTCTGGAGTCTTGCATTTGTACAAATTTTGCATTGTAAGATACAGTAGTGAATCATCGTCTCGTGCAATATATTTTTGAGTAGTTGACAAAATATGATATAAACCTGTTCGATTGTCAAATATTGGAAGTGGATATAGTCGGTACAATATATAAACTGCTGGATCAGTGAGAGGAATTCATAGAACAAATATTACTTTAGTTTCTGACTGATATGGTTCTAATTCTATGATGAAGTATCCAAGATATTTATCAATATTCTGTCATTATTGTCGAATCCTTTTATAATGGGGCTTAAGTCTTTATATACCAAAAGAGTCCATTTGTCGTTAGTAATTTTTACAGTGGTTTCTCCATGGAAAAGATTCCCACGGTGTTATTGACAGGAGTGAGAGTGAATTAGGCTGATATAATAGATATCAACCACAGTAATCTGAAACCAAAAGAGACTATTCATAGTACGGTTTCAGTCTATCAAAATATGCTTTTGTTTTTTGATTAGTTACAGAATTTAAAACTATAGCAGAAGTGTCAAATAATTGAATAATTTCAAAAGGACCATTAAAAAGATTTTGACCTTTGTCCTTAGTTTGTGATTCTCTCACACATACGATATCTTCTACTTTAAAATTTGGTTGTCAGTCTGATATGTTTTTGTCTAATCTAAGCAAGCAAGTTTGTAATAATATTCCATTCGGTCACTTAAGTCACGTACGTATTTTGTAATAAGAGCTTTTTCGTAGTAGAGAATTTCGGGTGGTCTACTAAATGTGTGTCAATAGATTAATTCATATGGAGTGAAGCCTGTTGCTTTACTTTTTCTGTTATAACTTATGATTGCGTACGGCAGAATATTGAATTGAAGTTCATCGGGATTCTTCGCTTTATGTCCACGGATCATTTCTGAAAGTGTTCCGTGAAATCGTTCTAATGAACCATTTGATTGAGGATGACCGACACTTGAAAAAGTAAGTTTTATGTCATAGAGTGAATATAAATCCTTAATTAATGAATTGTCGAATTATCTGCCACAATCACAGTGAATTCTCAATGGTGTTCGAAAGTGTTGGAAGAAAACTAATAAAGTATTAGCTACTGTTGATGATTTTTTATCTGATATCGGGTATGCTTGCGTGAATTTAGTTAATTCGTCCCTAATTTTAAGTGCATAATTTTTTGTTGAGTAATCAATAATATCAATATTAATTCATTTGAAAGGTGCTTTCGGTGTTTCCGTTATAACCAAAGGTATACTTTTTCCCTACAAAATGTTGCTTTCTGACAAATCTCACAATTCTTAAACAACTATTCTACGTCTTTTGTTAGTCCTGTCCAATTATATTTTGATTTAATTCGCCTTTTGGTCTCACTAGTTCGTCGATGTATGTTGCTTGTACCTCTAAGGTACTTATCTAGAATGACAGGTATTTCATCTAAATCCGGTGCTCTAACAGTGTTCTGACACAATCTAAATTGTATGTCATTGTCAGCAAAAATAAATGAAATAGTTTCTAAAATTGGTAATTCAAAATTATTTTCAACAGAATAGTCTTTGGAATGGTAAAATTTACTCTGATCTTTAGATATAGAAGAAAACAATTGTTGAACTACTAATTCTGGAACATAAGTCTTGCTATAACAAAAATTTATTGAATTCATATGAAAGTCACAATTTTATTCAAAATTATCCTCTATAATTTGGTGATGTAAATCTTCTAATTTGTTTTGCCAATAAAAAGGAACAATGTTCTTATGAGTATTGTCTAATAGTTGTTCAGCTGTTGTTTAAATTTTTGAATAGTCAATAGCAGATTGTGGTTTATAAGGATCAACAAATTTATTAAATTCTTCTGTCATTAACTCTTAAGTTCTCTCTTAAGTAGGTTCTACTGAATTATCAATTTCTTTACTTGTCGAGGGTTCGTCTTTATCAGTTGCTAAAATAGTAATTTTAGATTGTAAATTTGCGCATTCTTAAAAATGGTTAATTTCCATTATTGAAAGTGCATCCACATCTTTGTTAATTTTGCCTTGTGTTCTTACGAATATTTACTTATAATACTATTTGTTCAACATTCTGAATTTTTTTAAAACATAAAAACAAGGAATGCTGAAAATATAAAAAAGAACAAACAACTTGGCTTGCTACGAAAATTATTTTGACTCCTAAAAATAAAATAAAACCAATGACTGTTAAAGCCAAAAATAACTAGAGATTAAAACATAGTGGTCCTTCGAGTATGCAAATGAACGGCTCTATGGAAGAAATGTCTACTAAGTCTTTACCTATGAGAAAAAATAACAGAATCACCAAAGGTAAAGCACCTGTCAGATATGGCAATGAAAACCTTGATCAAAAAATCTGAGATGGAAAAAAAGGTCAGAAAAGAAATGAACATAGCCGAAGTTTCAAAAAAATGGATAAATGCTATCAAGAAATCTCAATCCATAAACGAAGCAAGGTTTCCAGTAGTAGATCCAGGTGGACATATGAGCATTTGAAAATAAAACTCGACAGGGAACGGAAAATAGCTGAAATAGAGAAAAAGCTAGTGGATAAAGAAACTGATTTGAAAATCGCAGAATTGTATTCCATAGGATTTAGCGAATTTTCAAACCACATATTTGCGGATTCTCAAAAGCAGAAAACATCGTGCGATTGCAAAAGCGTCTTAAAGGTAAGGCTAAAGAATCAGTAAGCGCTTTACTAACATTCACACAAGAAGTGGAGAAAATAACTGAAAACCTTGATAAGAAATATGGAAAACCCAAAGCAATAATTCAAGGTCTTATTGACTGTGTGAGGAAAATTCCCGATTTGAGAGAAGAAAGGTTAGAGACTGTTTTGGATTTCTCGAATAAAATTCACAATATATCTGCCACTATCCAAAGATTAAAATGTGAAGAGTATTCTTTGAATCCTCAACTTTTAGTTGATGTTGTAAGAATTTGTCCGAATTTGAAAATGGAATGGGCAAGGAGAGTTGTCGAGCTTGAGAAAGAATTCAGAAAAGCTCTCCCAATGGTTAGCGGAAACTAGTTAAGCTACATACATATAACATACATGACTTGTTGTTGTCCCTGACTACGATCAAGGAAAACGAAAAAAATATGACTTCTCTACATCCACTCAAGAAAAACCTGTATTTAAATGTAAATACTGCTGAAAAGATGGACATAAGATTGAAAAATGTAGTTCCTTCAAGAAACTGGACATCGACCAACGTTGAGACTGGGCGAGCGACAACAAAGTATTTATTACATGCCTTGGGTGTTCCCATCAAACAAAATTCTGCAAAAGCAAAAAGAACTGTGATATAAATGGTTGTCTCTTCAAACATAATTCTCTACTTCAGAAAGAGCCCGAGAACAAGTCCGCAAATATTGAAGTACTAGTAAATCATCATATCAACAAACCCAAAAAAATGAATTTCTTTTAAGAATAGCCCCCGTCGAACTGAGGGGTCCTGAAGGAAAAGTGAATACATTTGCACTGTTTGATGCAGCTTCCACCATCACCATGACCGATGAAAATCTAGCAGAAGAAATTGGAGCAACAGGAACTATTGAAGCTCTGAAATTAAAATGGACAAACTCTATGACCTCTGAGGAGTTCATTTCGAGGAAAGGTAACTTGCAGATACGAGGACAAAATGAAGAAATAAAACATTATATGAACAACGTTAGAACCATCAAAGATCTGTCACTACCAGTACAGTCAGTAGATATGAAAAGTATTTCACAAAAGTTCAACTACCTACAGATAATAAAAATACCTTCTTTGGTCAACGTACAACCACGAGTGCTCATTGGGCAGGATAATATCGACCTTATTATTGCCAGAGAAGTTCACAAAGGAGGATAAAATGAACCTGTTTTGTCCAGGTCCAAATTAGGATGGGTTCTACATTGAAACATCGGCAAAAATTATTTAGGACGAGTAGACAACAATTTTCATTTTTTATCAATCATCAGTATAAAAATTTGGAAGGACTTGTGAAAAATTCCTTCAAAATTGACTGTTTGGAAGTGAAATATTATAATCAAAAACCAAATCCAGATGAAATTAGAGCTACAGAAATTTTTGAATAAAATACTAGGAGAATAGGTCTGAATAAATGGGAAACTGGTCTTTTATGGAAAAATTATATTTTCGATCTGCCTAAAAACAAATTTCATGCTTTAATTAGACTTAAATCAATTGAAAGATAGATTGATAGAAACGAAGAATTCGGTATCGAATACGAGAAGAAAATCAACGATTATCTGGAGAAAGGTTATGCTAGAAGCTGTCCGACGATGAAATTCAAAAGAGAAACAAAAATATATGGTATTTACCGCATTTCACTTTAACCAATAAGAACAAACCAGGCAAATTACGTTTTGTTTTCGACTCAGCAGCAAAAACCAATGGTTTCAGTCTGAACGACTTTCTTTTGAAAGGTCCAGATCTGTTGAACTCTTTGCTTGGCGTGATTTTCAAATTCCGACAAAGGAACATAGCAGTAACAACAGATACAAGAAATGTTTCACAGAATCGATATCAGACCAGAAGACAAAAATGCACAAAGTTTTTTGTGGAGGGGTAGAAAATTGCGTGAAAGAAACCCTGATAAGTTTGAAATGGTGGCCATGATCTTCGGTGCGGTTTCATCACCAACCTCAGCACAATTCGTTATAAGAAAAAACGCTGCAGAGTTTGAAGAAGGTTTTCCAGGAGCATTCAAAGCAATTATAGAGAATTATTACGTTGATGATTACCTGGACAGTTTTGATAGCATCGAAGAAACAAAGAAAATAATATCTGATGTCATCGAAGTTCACAGAAGAGGAGAGTTATTATCAGAAATTGGGCAAGCAATTCTAAAGACTTTTTGAGAAACATTCCGAAGGAATGTCAAAAAGACATGAATCTCATACAAGAAACAGTTTTACCCATCGAAATGATGATGACAAATTTTCCTTTTCAATCAAATGGAATGCGGATGACATCAGGCCTCTAATAGAGAAAAGTGTCACAAAAAGAGAATTTCTAAAAACAGTAATGACTATTTTTGATCCATTTGTTTTTTGAGTAAATTCACGATCATCGCTAAAATTTTAGTACAATAAATTTGGATTTCAAAAATTGGATGGAATGACGAATTGATTCTAAAATGGAAGAAATGGGTACAAAGGCTTATGCAGTTGTAGCGTACTTTTGAATAGCGAAAAAAAATCTATAGATACTTGTTTTGTAATTGCAAAGTCTAGAGTTTCTCCTATAAAGAAAATAATTTCTATTCCTAGACTTAATCTGCAAGCTACATTGTTAGGCAGCAGGTTGTCGGTGACAATAAAAAAAAATCACAATATAAAATTGGACAAATGTTTTTATTGGACTGATTCTAAGACAGTGGCCGGGTGGATAAATGCTGATCCAACAGCTTTCAAACCATTTGTAGCACATCGCGTTTCCGAAATTTTAGAGAATACTGATGCGAGGGATTGGAATTGGATTCCGACCAAAAAAAAATTTGCGGATGAAACTACGCGGGACAGTTATCAAAATCAATGGGAACCTACTAGCAGATGGTTGGATGGCCTCCCGTTTCTGAAGTGTAAATGTAAAGAATGGCCCCATAATGTACTTAGCGGACTTTATACTTTGGAAATTAAAAAATGTTTTGTTGGCATATCTGTCAAAGTAAATAATATGACAGAAGCCTTGCCAAAAATTACTAGGTTCTCATCATATTCACATCGCGGTTGAAACTGATTCGTACAACAGCTTGGATGTTGAGGTTTATCGAGAAATCAAGAATGAAATCACTTATAAATGAAGAATTCTCTCCAAGCGAGATAGCCTATGCTGAGAAACTGTGGATAAAATGTGCTCAAAGAAAAAAATTCTCGAAAGAAATCAATTCTCTAAAAACAAATGAAAAAACCGAATCTAATAGTAAACTGTACAAATTGTCACATATTCTGAACCACGAAGGTATTATACGAGTTAGTAGCAGAGTCATATATTCCAACGATTCAGTTGAAGATACAAAGTTTCCTATCATATTAGAACCAGAAATTTTTTTCACAAAATTATTAGTCCATTATTATCATAACAATGCATCACATAATGGACAGGAATTTGTAGCCAACGAATTCCGACAACGATATTGGACTATAAGTATGAGGTCAGCTGTCAAAAAGTCTTGGAATGAATGTCAGTTTTGTAAGAACAAGAGAGCGAAACCTGAAATACCAGAGATGGCACCACTTCCAGAATCCCGTCTAGCGTCATTTGTAAGACCATTCACTACAACCGGTATAGATTATTTCGGACCTATGTTTATTATGAGTACCCGTGCAGTTCATCTAGAAATGACGCATTCTTTAAGTACTGATTCAGCGATAATGGCAATCAGAAGACTGATAGGTCAAAGAGGATATCCTAAGAAAATATTCTCCGATAACGGTACAAATCTACGAGGGGCAGAAAAAGAATTGAAGAAAGCAATAAGAGGCTTGGATCAGAAGAAAATCATTTCTAGCATGATAAAAAAAATGTCGAATTCCACTTCATTCCTCCTTCCGTCAATAGTCGTCTTTTAGTCCAAACCATTTTTTGTTGGAAACTTCTGGTGGAGCTCAGATACCCGGCAAATTTGACGAAAATGACATATTCTCAAGAAAACAGTTGCGGCAATCGCAATCACTTGCCGATCACTATTGGCGACGTTGGATAAAAGAATATTTACCTGTGTTAACTAAGAGGACAAAGTGGTTTTCGTCTTCTGCTAGAACAGTCCGGATTGGTGATATCGTTATCATTGTCGATTCCCGATTTTCAAGAAATACATGGCCTAAAGGTATCGTCACTGCTATATATCCTGGATCGGATGGATACATCAGAGTAGTGGATGTTAAAACCAATGTAGGAACCTACAGACGACCTCTCACCAAACTATGTCTACCCGAATAATAAAAACAACAAGTGATGAATAGTCCATCACTGGGAGGGAGTGTTCTTACGAATATTTACTTATATTACTTTTTGTTCAACACTCTGTATTTTAAAAAAAAAAAACAAAGAATGAAAAAATAAAAAAAAACAAACAAATTGGCTTGTCACGAAAATTATTTTGACTCCGAAAAATAACATAAAACCAAAGACTGTTAAGACCCAAAATAACTGGAGATTAAAACACCTGGTTTATACTCAATCTTATAGTCATATTCCTCCAATTTTAGTCGCCATCCAGCTAATCTACTTCCAGGATCTTTAACGGAAATAACCATGTTAGAGGACGATGGTCAGTGACTAATGTGAACTTTCTTCCAAACAGGTAAAGGCAGAAATGTTTAACTGCCCACACAATAGCAAGAAGTCCTCGTTCTATTGTTGAGTATTTTTTTCTGCACTGCACAATATTCGGGAAGCATAACTTACAGGAAGATCTTTGCCAATGGGAACTTGTGATAGAACAGCGCCAATGGCAAATGTACTAGCATCTGTTGTAAGGATAAATCGTTCTTCAAAATTTGGATATTTCAAAATTGCATCTGAAGTAAGTGTAGTTTTCAAATCATAAAAATATTTCTTACACCCGACATGGAAAATAAAAGGGACATCTTTTTGTAAATGTCTTTTTAAGGGTTTGAAAATTTTGGCAAAATTTGGTACAAAGCGGCGGTAATATCCAGCTAAACCAAGGAAAGCTTCTATTTATTTTGGATTTTTGGTTTCTGAAAAATTTTGTAAACATTCTATTTTGATTGGGTTTGTTTTGACACCATCGTGGGTAATAATATGTTCATGATAAGCGACTTCTTTCCTAAGAAACTCACATTTATCATTTTGAATTTTTAGCTTTTCGAAGTCTTTTAAAAACTTCATTGAGACGAGTGACATGTTCGTGAATGGTAGAAGAATAAAAGATGATATCGTCCATATAAACATGACATCTTTCATTTTGAACGCCAAGTAGAATATGGTCCATGACTCATTGGAAAGTGGACGGGGCATTTTTGAGTCCAAACGGCATACAAACGAATTCATAATGGCCGATATCAACTGAGAAAGCTGTTTTGGATATATCTTTGGGGTCAATTTCAATTTGATGGAAACCTGAAGCTAAATCAACAGTGGTGAAATATTAACATCTGCCAAGTTGGTCGAGAAGGTCTGAGATGTTGTGTAATGGATATTTCTCATCTACAATAAGTTCATTATGTTTACGATAGTCAACAACCACACGCCATTTTGTTTTCCTGAAGCATCAAGCTTCTTTGGCACAACCCAAACCGGGGATGAACATTTTATTCACCTCTTCTTTGTGAATATGTGGATATCTGTATGATTTATTAAATACGGGTTTCGCATGTTAATTGGTCTCCTTCAAATAAAAAATATCCGAAAATTCCAAACATAAATCTGTAATATTTTCTTCTTCTTCCTCATTAAGATGATCTGTGCGCAACTGATAAAAAATTATAGCTTCTCTGTCAACAGGTTCATTAAATTTCGATTCATTTTCGTTAACACAACTAAATTTAAAAAAATATTCAGACTCTTGGATTAAAGCGAGATTCAAAATTCTCTAGTTTCCAAATAATAAATATCTCTAATTCTTTCTTTATTCTGAAATTTCAAAAATGCAAGACCAGTTTGTTTTTGTTTTTGATTAATTAAATTTTGTACATTTCCAAAATTTTTCTTAAATTCTTTGACAATACCTTTTTACATTAGCTTTGGCTACGCAATAGGCTAGTGAATAATCTTTTGGCATTTCAAAAATATTTATTTCCTTTTCCACAATTGTTTTAAAATTATTTTCCAAATTTTGTTTAAATGCTTCATATTTAGTATTGAAGTTATCCGTTTGATCCAACATTTTTGTTGTTTCATTATCAGTTATTGTGTACATGGGTACAACTTTAAAATTTGTTATCAATTGTTTTGAATTTGAATCTGGATGGTGGATTGTTCGGTGCAAATGGTATAAGTGTGGATTCTGTAATTAAAGTCTTTCTGGAAAACTTTCATCGGTTTTTTCTTTGAAAACTGAAATTGCTTCTCCTGTATCAATAAGTTTTTTTTTTGAAGCGTCATAATATCAAACAGACTTTTTGCGTTTACTGTCAAAAATGGATTTACAGAAATATTTTTTAGGGGAAGTTCTTGATTGTTCGGAAAATCTGGGGATAGTTAGAGCCGAATGAAAATTTTGATGATTAAAGTTCTCTGGGGGTTCAAAATTTTGGCTGCTGTTTTGAAAATCTTCTGGTTCTGAATAATTGTCTCTCTCATGTCTCTTCTATACACAAAAACGGAAATAGACTGGACTGCTCAAATTATCGGGGTATCTCAGTTACGAGTACCTTTAGCCGACTATACGGTAGAATTCTACGCAATCTAATAGAGCTGGAATATATTGATCAAGAAGAAGAGCAATCTGGATTTCGTGCTGAATGCACAGATTACGTCTTCTGTCTTAAACAAATAATAGAAAAAATGTCAAGTTCGAACTTGAGACTAATGTTAGTCAGACATTGATCAATGCCTTAAGAAACCTCTATGAAGGGTCAACATCTCAAATAAAGGTAGGCTCAACACTATCGGAAAAATTTTGTGTCAACATTAATTAAAGTCTACGTTGCTAAAGCACTCAAACATTGGAAAAATAATTATAAAGGAATGGATCTAACTGTCTTTATACCGATGAGCAAGTGGTGGTGGCAAATGACAAGGATGACTTGGAATATATGACACGGAAATTACAAGAGGAATACAAAATATGGGGATTGGAGATAAACATAAGCAAATCAAAATACCTACCTATAGGAACAGACGTGTCAGACATTCAACTGGAACATGATAATATTGAAGGTCGCAGTGAATTGGTTGCTTGAATTGTATACTGTAGAGCAATGAAATCGGGAAAAAGAGAAAATATAACATATACGAAACTCTCATCAAGAGCAATCTCTTATATACAGCTGAAACATAGCGAGTCACAGAACATCTAAAAAGAAAACTGGGAGCCGTCGAAATGGACGCGTTTGGAAGGATACTAGGAATTTCCAGTTAGTCGGGTATGGACGTATTTAAAGAATACCAGACACAAGACTACGGAAGAAACTAATGCAGTGGGTACCAGCAAAGCGACGAGAAGGTGGGCGACCTAAAAAGACCTGGAAAGAAGGCATAACAAAAGCCATAAGTGCAAGAGAGGGTCAATGGGATAATAGACAAGCTTGGAAGTTTGGCATCGGACAACTTCGCAAGACGTTTTGAAACCGATTTTATATATTATATATACTATTATCATTGGAACATGACATGTGCTCTATGCTGGCCCGGTATTATATTCGGATTTCATTGAATTACTGAAGGTCTTATTTGAGACTGCCATTGTGGATGAAAATATCTTTGTTTGTTATGGAAATCGTTGTTGGGCCTATTAGGTGTATTTTCCCACATGAATAACATTTAAAAATTTGTGTTTGTGGCTTTTTAGTTTATGTAATTGTTGGGGTTTTCATTGAGTACTTAGAAGCTTATTTATTGAATTTCTCATTTTCAAAATATGAAAGTTGTAATTCTCTTCTAATTCGAATTTGAGCTTCTAATAAGTTAACGGGTTGACTAGCAGGGATTAAATGTCCAAGTCGAGGCTCAAAACCAGTTAATTAGCTTATTTTCAGCTGATAAATTTGTAGATTTTTAAATATTTACGTTCATTTTAGCATTAAGCACTTGTAATCTATTGAAAAATGTTAAAGCTGATTCATTTGGAATTTGTTTTATACTTTGTAAATCTTGAATTAACGATGAAGGATCTCTTGAATCTCCAAATTGTAGATTCAAAAGCTGTCTAATTTCGGATTAAGATTGCAAATTTCACGAGCTTATCAACTGTTCAGCTCTTCCTCTTAATTTATTTTGCATGTGAATCATGAAGAGAGCTTTTTGTCCTCTTATTCTCATGTTATATGCACAATCGCAAGCATTGAGAAATTGAGCAGGAAATATCAGTTCACATTCAAATTCAGGGATAATGAAAATTCTGATTTTCGTTAGCCATTGTATTTTTTTTAATAGGTAAATATAATAGAGTAGATATCACTAATAAAAAATATATAAGAAATATAAAATAAAAATACACTTAATATTAGAAAATCGAATAGTAAAATTACAATAATAAAAGAAAACAACGAGATGATTCACTAACAGTAAGATGACCATTGGACTTCTTGTTCTCTGGAATCTTCTGCAAACGAGTGAGGACGCCTCCTAATGAATCCTTGTGTAGAATCTACTTCTCCAGATACCACCATCAAAAGTGAGGGTTCGCGTGTTCTTCCAGCGATGTAGTACCAAGGGTACATTTCTTCAGCTACTGTTCTTCGTCTTCAGCACGGTTCTTCTTCATCGAAGGTAAGGAAACCACCGTGATAATGAGAGGTAACTTCTTTTTGAAGTAGACCTTGTGTTATAACGTTGAGGAATCCTACTGACTGCACCAATTTGTTAAATCGTTAAACTCGATTTTCACTTTTTAAAATATTTAATCACTTTCATTTTTAGTTCGTCCACATATAATACTGGTCAATTTATCCACTAATGCAACTTTTCAAGATCATTTGCAAAAATTTTCTGATGAATCGATTTTGCGAATAACTAAATATTTTCGAAAATGTTTTTAATAATAGCCTTTCATCTATGCAAATGAATATTCCACATGATAGTTGCAAAAACGTTGTTTTCATAACACTCATGAATGTGAGATTTAATGAAAATTCTGTTACAAAATCTGATCAGTTGGAACTACACATCCAGGTCGACCCACAACATTCACATTTTGCATTCGATGATAACAATTTAGAACAAAATAATTATTTTTTAACAAAAAATGGACTGACTTTATTAGTTGGTGTACTGAAAAATACAAAATAATATTAACTCTATTCGGGATGGTACCTACTTTTGAAGTTGCACAATTGTAGTTAGATCAAGGACTTTTGACACGAATTTCAAAAGTACTAGCACCAATAGAATTAATATAATTTAGTATTTTTGACTGACGAACCCAAACGGAGGAGATATTTTTCAAAGATTTCTTTAACGTGCCCATTGGAAGATTTTCACTTAAAAATCGAGAAAGTAATATGAACATTTGATCCTGACTATAATCAAACATATACAAAATATTGGCACTTCCGGTTATACCGAAAATTGTACCAACTTTGTTTTTTCAAATGAAAACCCCCGTTTTTCTTTAGATATTCTAATTCCACATATTTAATTAAGTATGAAAAGCCCTAGTTGTTGTAACTTATCTGTCACAGTTTTTGACGTATGTTATTTTCACTGCCAAACGTTCTCATGACAGATGTCTATGTAAAAATTCATAACTCTCTTATTGTCAACCGGAAAAGCAAAAGGTTGTTTTTGATCGGTAACCCGAAGTTGAAATTTCCTTGAGTACGTCCATCATTCTGAAAATTCTTTTGTTTAACACTAAAAAAAATTATAGACGTCAATGACAAAAGTTTGAACAGCTCAACTTTTCTTAATAGCACATAAATATTTTTCTATCGCCATTAGGTAGACAATTGAATTTTAGGGGAATGTTTATTACACGTCCTTGTGTTTTTCAAATAATAAAAAAGATATTCGAGATTTTTTTAAATTTTCTATCGCGTCATTTTTACAAATGACTTTTACTGATACCACGTTTCAGCTGTCAAGTTGATAGTTTTGAAAGTTGAAGGACATACAGCCGGGTTCACAAAGCTCTGTTAACAGCTCATCATCGTTGATGAACCGTTAACAGTCCGTTATCTAAAATTTGAGTTTCAAAACTGAATGTTAACAATCCGCTAACAATCCATCAACAATTGACGACTAACGAGCCATCAAACCTCTGTTAATTAGTTTTTCGGTTTCACAAAGCTCTGACGGCTTGTTAACGATCCGTCAAACTTCTGTCAGATTAATCAGTTGAGAAGCAGTGATTAAACATTAAGTTTTAATAAGTTTTTATATATATTGATTGACATAAAAGTATTTTACAGTAAGTTATTTTATATAAGTTATATAAAAATTTTGAGAAAAAATTGAAAAACTTGATTTTGACGGCATGTAGCCAGAATTGCCTGAGAATGAAAATAACAATAATAATTCTACTCGTGACGCAATAGTAGCAACTTTTTTTTGAATAAATGTAGTTTTCTTGAGTAAATAATCAGTCTTAAATATAATTTTTTTCTAATTTTTTTTAATTCTGTCATAATTTTCTGAACATTTAAATTATGTAGCTGTTTCTTACATCTTAAATCAAAATTTGCAATCTCTAATTTTTTGTATATTACATTTTCTTGTAGTATTCAGCAGATTTTTTTATTGCTTGTCTTCGACGGGTTTTTTGCATGGATGGTGGAATAGGATTAGGCTTAGATGAGCTTGCAGACCACTGCCACCAGGCGGCGGTAGTTATGATATGGGTAACAGGACTCATTTCTGATGAGGATGGTACAGGATCTGGAGTTGTACATAATGGGGATGCCGAAGGGCAGATTATTAAATCATCTGCAAACTTATAAATTACTTCACGTTTCTCTAAAAAGTGTAAATTACCAAAATAGACATTTGCGGAGTCGTAAATATTGGTGAGAGGTTTCACGGTATCCCCCAAAGTACTTAGACCCCCCTCACCAATATTTGTTAATTGAGTCATAAGAGTGCCTCCTCCAGTCTTACTAGCCTCTTTCTAAAATATTATAAAAACAATTTCTTTCATGAATTTATGTTGTGCAATCTACCTTGTCATCAACTTTCTGTTTTTGAAGATTACAAATTAAAAATTTTGCCTCTTCGGCAGAAATTTTGTTAGAAAATGTATCCTTCTGAAAAAACAATAACTAATTACAGTTCCTTACGTTATTTGCCATACCTATCTACATTTGCTTGGGCAATATCCTTTCTTGATTGCCGTTTTAAATTGTCATATAATTTTTTCAATTGCTTAATGCTCCTGAAGGTCTCTGAACCTGCATTGAATTCTTGGGACAGTGATTCCCAAGCACTGTTCTTCTTTTGTAGACTTGCAGAGTTTGTCTGCTTGTTATTTATGATGTACGAATATCTGTAAGGGATTGTGTAGGAATGGGAACAATTTAGACAGGAAACCAGGAAGGATCACGTAGGTACTAGCACCCAACTTACTTCCCAACTAAATCTAATAATATGTGCTTCTGCTCACTGAAATTAACTCTTTTCTTGTACCTGTCCATTATACCTATCTTCTATTAAAATACGCTGAAAATTCAATCTATCTTCCTAACCTGAAACCAACATACCAAACTTTAATAATGAAAGTGCAAATAATATAGAATTTTATTTATATTTTCCAGATAACAAAACAAAACACGACCTAACCTAGCTATTACACTTGTCACTTGTACTACCACAGAACAGAATCTTTATATGAAAACTCTGTTCAGTCTGTACCTTAGGGTACTTCTTCAGTAATTTTTCCGTGATTGTGCATTGTTTCCAGACTGTCACATTGTTAACGCTTCGTTAACGGGTCGTTAGATAACGAGAACTTAATTTTTGTTTATGAAATGCGAGGAAGCTTTGACGGCTCGTCAAATTTAACAATCCGTTAGCTAACGAACTGCTAACAAGATCTTTGTGAAACCGGCTGATAATGTCGTGAATTTAATGCCAAATATCCTGAGTTACCTCCAATGAATAGGAAGAAATTTTCATGCTTACGCCAAGGTTTATTCTTACTGGAACAAAAATCCACTCTACTACTGATCAAATAATGACCGAAGTTAAACAAAATATTTTGATATTTAGCATTAAGGACACGTTTATTAATCTTTCTTAGGTTTGTTCCATTTCTCAAGGAGGTATTTAGATTTTTAAGAATGTTATGTCCCAAATGATATGAACGCCTTAATTGGCCTTTAAACATGAAAAAATTGCAACTACTGTCAACTTTCTTTATGAAGATGATAATTTGACCATTTTTTTATTGAAAAATGGGGATATTATTTCTGTAACAGAAGTTTTGTACTTCATCTTTCAAAACTATCAATTCGACAGCTAAAACTTGGTATCAGTATCAGCGATTGCTTTACATTCATGGTCAACTAGTCATTCGAAAAAAAGACATTCCCGAATGAAAATTTAAAAAAATCTCGAATATCTTTTCTTTTATTTGAAATAATTATAAGAGAATGTATTAAATATTCCTTTAAAATTAAATTTTATACCTAATGACGATAGAATAATAGGTAGTGCTAGTAGATTTACTAAGAGATTTCTACATCATCATAGTCAGCATGATTTTTCAGAGGGGTCCAGAATAATGAAATAATAATTTCAATGGTGGGGCGCGCGTGGTGGCGAGCGTGCAGAGTATTTTTTCCAAGGGGGTCTCAATTTTAATAAATCGTAGATTCCTTCTTTTCAAACAACTAGAGCGCCATCTAGCGTGGAGAGGCTATGTAACTACATTATAATTTAAGTTAAATTTCTACTATGTAACTGCATTAGTTATAATTCTAATTAAATTCCTACTTTTCAAACATGAGCGTGCGCGCCATCTAGCAGAGAGTGATTAATTACTTTTATTTTATTTAATATTGCTGTGAAAAACAAGTTCATGCATCGCCGTTTGGAACCCACATCCATAAAACCACACGCATCCCATACTAGGCGCCTCAACCCAGGGTGCTATTCGGTCCCATTTAAAACATAGGAGATTGTTGAATAGAACAGTGATTTCATGCGGTGGGGGGGAAATGCATGATTGAATTCCTTATTGCTAAGAGAGACAAGCAACATCGACCGAGTAGTGTACGTATATGGCCGCCGGCTGTTTCCTCTTTTCCAATGGCGTAACATTCTAAATGATGAGAATAAAATATTCAACTAATTTTATTCTCATCTTTTGAAATTTTGTAAGAAATTTCAATTGCATAGTGACTTATATCAAGAAGATATTACAGAATATTTATTTATAATTTATCAGTGTCAATATACATAATGTATATAATAAAATTACTGCAAATTATTCAGTTGAATAAATTTACATGGATTATAAAATATTTTGAATCCTCAGTTATGACTCGTATAACTTTTATACAAAACTTTAAAATTATAACATCTGGAATATATCTGTCCGCTGGCTAAAGGCCGCAAGATTTTCTAAAATTTATTATGGGCTTGGATTCGAAAGATTCCGGAAATAATACACTTTTATTTATTTTACTTCAAAGTATTTGTTATTAAATTATTTATAATATTTTACTAGCCTTTACATATGATATACTTATCAATCACATTTATTATACATAAAAAAGGTTTTGTGGAGCGGTCTATGAAATGATTAAATTCCTTATTAATTATATTGATTTTTATACATAATGATTATATGGATGAATATTCATGAATTTCTAATATTAATTATCTCTAACGAGTCGTCGTCAGATATAACGGTGATTTCTTATGGTCTGGGAAATTATTAAACTCTTTATCAATTATATTCATGTTTATACATAATGATTAAATGGATGAATATTGACGAATTTCTAATATAAATTTTTATATAGGGTATGGAGTAATTCTTCTTGATAGTTCCTGTATGTGGAGGGGACAAGGTATAAATAACATTTGATAGTGTTTAAAATTATTAGTAATCAGTCATGTCTCAACCACTTAGTTTATTCGCTAACTATGTATCCCAAATAGATGGGCAGTCAGACTTACCTGGTGTCGATGAAATATATAAATCTGTTGTAATCGGTGAGCGCAGATTCCCGCTAAATAAATCACTTAGTAGATTTTAGATGGATTTTCCTTGTGTATAAAATTAAGTGGAAAAGAGAATCAAGAAGTCATTTGGCAAAAGCTCTTGACATATCAAGGTATTGTGAGTAGCTATCTATATTTTAACGAAGAAACCGAATTCAAGAAAAAAGTTTCTCCTTGGATTTTGATCATGTAGAAAATGAACCAGTTGTTATTATTTTCAAGGATAGTAATCACATTAATTTGGGATATGAGACGGTGTGCGGTCTATGGAATTTATTACCGCTAATAGACTACCAAGTGGAGTTACGGAAGAGTCATCATTTTCCAAGTTTCTTCAAGATTTTGAAAAGAGGCCTACAGCATTGCAATGGTGATGAAAATGAAAACGTTTTAAAGTTACTAGAGCCTCATAACAATCCAAATAGTGAAAATATAAATTTGATGCTAGAGTTAGTGTATTTATATCCAAAAGTGTTTGAACAGGAAATTAATCAGTCATGATGAGTGAAAGAAAATGTGTTATGTTTAATTTGATTGATAATAAAACTTATTGTTAGTGAATCATGATGGAGGTTATGGAGAAGAAAAGGAGAATGGATGCAAATTGCTAGAGACCGGTTGCGGTTTCAGAGGCGCATTTTGCTTTTGTCGAATATTATTAATAATGTGTTAGATAGCAATCATAGACATTGTATTTATCAAACAAGGTTTTCTGAATAAAAACATTATAAATTACATTTGCTTTATTTTACTTTAAATAATTTACATAGTTATCATTTTTTACTATGAAACCGCACATGAATTGTTTTGTTGCAACAAGTCAGATATTGTTTCCTTTAAACTCACTTCTTCTTCAATAACCAATTTGTTTTTCTGTCAGCTATACTTTTAATTGGAACTTGGCAGTTTTTTGCCTTTAATTTAGCCATCTTTTACTATGTGTTTCTTCTCCTTTTCACACGTAGACACCAAATGAAAGCCATTAGACATCGCCTCATCTTATATTTGTCTCTCGATTGACAATGACATATGCAGTATCCGAAAAAGTTGCATCGTTTACATGCCCGACCGTCAACTTGGGTTTCTGGTATTTGAAAACATTTTTTAATGCAACAATATTGTTCTTCTGAATTTTGTTGTGATGCTGCTGCTGCTACTGCTGTTGACATTGTATCTATTGAATAATTTTCAATTTAACTCGTACCTATATATTCTTCATAAATCTTGATCGACATAGAAAATTACTGCCACGCCTGTTGCAAGAAGTTTTTCACATCACTATAGTTCCATAAAGAAGAAAATAAAACACACAGGAAGTGGGGAAAGGGGCCTGTGTATTATAATTCAGCAAGCGTATACAGAACTACTACTGTCTTTCACTCTCAAACTTTGAAAATACACAGTAAGTATTTTTCATTATTTTCAATTTACTCATAGTGCTTTTACAATATTTTTTTGTTACAGATGGCTTTTTTACAAGATCTAAACAAAGCTACCATCATCAAACAAAAATCTCACACCAAAATTTCTGATCTCCAAATAGGAACAAAATATAAGATAATAGGTGCAAAGGCAGTCTCCAGCAAATTTGGTGAGACAATTTTGTTGGAGTTGGAAGAAACGGTTGTGTTCCTCCCAAAGAGAGTTGTGGAGAAATATCTACCCCATCTGGAGGAAATCGGAAGCGGAAAATATTCTTTTTTTTTCCGTGGGCAGGTGTCGACTGGCAAGGCAAACCAAGCTTCTTCTTTTGAATTGATAGAAAATTAAGTAAGTTTCTTTTAGAACATTTTTTATGATGGAGAATATCAACATTATTAAGAAATCTGATAATTTAGTTGTAGCTATAAGAAAATTAAGTAAAATTTTATTCGATAAATTCACTAGTGTAGACGAAAAGATTTGGTTAAATACGATGAAACGATATATAGGATTATGTAATAAAGAAATGAAAAAAACCGATTTACCCATTGGAATTAGGAAAACATTACAGACAAACATTGGACATTTCAAACATTTTGAAAATTGAATTAAAAATAGAAATCACATTAGAGGAGGTGGGAGTGGTGGTAGCATGATTGACTTAGACGTAAAGAAAGAATTCAATGGAGGGATATAGCATCGAGTTTTATAAGTCGAATTCAGACGGGCATCATAATTAATCTTGTTCATATTGACTTGGAACAATCTTTGGAATATTGTTTTGGTATCTTGAAGCTAAAGCTTGCGAGAATTTTTGAGCAACACTCAATTATTAAAATTAACACAACTTTCTGCGGTGAATTCATAAAAAAGTCAAAACATGATGATGACGATATAGTTTTAGATTTAAAATACTTCAATACAAAAAATTCAATTGTGGATGGCTTGACAGATCTGCAACGCTGGTTCATTGATAATGTTTATAGCAAAATTCAAAATGAAATGAGTGAATTTCAAGAACGTGATAGTGGTAAGTTAATATTAACAAAGTTGACATGGGAAATGGTTCATCCTTTATTAAACTGCCTGCATGTCTGAATATTCAGAATAATGATAAATTTTGTTTTTATTGGTCTATCGTTAGTGCTTTATACCCAGTGAAAATTAACAATAATCGAACTTCTTCATATCCACACTTTAGAGATGTTTTGAAAACTGAAAATATCCTGGATACACTTGGGACGCGATGTTAGAATTCACACAATGTAAACTGGAATTACTGAATGATGTGGACAAAATCATGTTTATAGAAAAGGCGATTCGTGGCGGTATTTCGGTTTGTAGCGGTAGATATTCGAAAGCCAAAAACAAATACCTGCCGGAATATGATTTCACAAAACCATCGAATTATATAATGTATTTAGATGTCAATAATTTATATGGGTGGGCAATGTCGGAATTTCTTCCTTACGGCGGGTTTTCGTGGCTAGAAGATGAGGAGAATTTTGATGTGACGGCTATCCCAGACGATGCTCCTGAGGGATATGTGGTACAAGTGGATCTGGAATATCCTCGCAACTTACACCACCAACATAAAGACTTTCCATTCGCTGCCGAACACCGCATACCACCCGGTTCAAAATTACCAAAATTGATGACAACTCTTTACAATAAAAAAGGATATGTTATACACTATAGAAACTTGAAACAATGTCTGGCAAATGGTTTGAAAGTCACGAAAATTCATAAAATTTTGAAATTTAAGCAGTCAGCGTGGCTGCGATCTTACATTGAGCTAAACACTACTTTGAGGACCGCAGCCACAAACGAATTTGAGAAGAACTTGTTTAAATTAATGAATAATGCGGTGATTGGTAAGACAATGGAAAATATTAGAAAACACAGAGTGGTGAAGCTTGTAAGATCATGGGAGGGAAGATACGGAGCGAAAAATTTAAGTCCTCAATTCGGAAACCGAACAATTTTCGATGAAAACTTGGTAGCCATCGAATTACAGAGAACCGATGTTGTATTCAAAAAACTGCTGTATATTGGAATGTGTTAAATAAAACGAGTATTTTAACATAAGATTATTTATTCAAGACAATTACGATGGCGACATGTTAACAACCGGATATCTTCAAATATAATAATGTGATCTAAGATCAGCTGCACCTTCAAGAGTGCGCGACAAGTTGACATGACACATGACACAGAAGAGGCGCCAAATTTAAACTAATATTAACACTCCCTCTAAATTTCAGCCTCTCTAAAACAATATATTATTCCTATTAATATAAATCAAAAATGAATATAGCTGGGCTAACTAAACAGTTCAAATACTCAAGCAATAAAAAAAATATATTCTGAAGATTACTTAATTTACATCTTCGGATTCTTAATTACACCAAGTTTCTCTTTAAAATATTGAAATTTTACTTTAGGTAAAGCTTTTGTGAAGATATCTGCTAATTGACTATCAGTGTTAACATACTTCAAGTCTATTATTCTTTGCGCATATTTTTCTTTTACAAAGTTATATTTTACATCAGTGTGTTTACATCGTTTATGAAAATCATTATTTTTAATTAAATGAATGGTACTTTGATTATCAATATGAAGATTGATAGAACTTTGTTTATATTCTTCAATATCAAGCATTAGTTGTCGAACCCAGAGAGCTTCCTTGGTTGCACTGCATGATGCCATGAATTCTGCCTCTGTAGTGGACAAGGCAATGGTTGGTTGTCGCTGACTGCTCCACGTCACTGCTGCTCCATTTTTCATGAAGACATAACCCGTAGTGGACCTTCTTGTGGCAGGATCATTGGCATAATCAGCATCAGAGTAACCTTCAAGTGTGTTACTTTGCTTTAACCTGAAACAGAGTCCAAAATGTTTTGTTTCATGTAAATATTTGATGATGCGCTTGACTGCATTCCAGTGCATTTGGTCATAGCTGTTGAGAAAACGAGCTGCTGTGCACACTGCATACATAATGTCCGATCTGCTCACAGTAGCAGTGAACATTAAAGAACCCACAGCTTCTCTATATGGAAAGTCTTTGTTGTCACTATCAGGCTCAGTGCTTTTCTCCAATGTAACATGCGGATCAGCTGGTATACTCTTAGTATTAGCGTTATACATATTAAATCTTTGAAGCATTTCATCAACGTATTTAGTTTGATGTAAGAAGATATAATCGTGACACTGTTCAATCTGTATTCCTATGAAATGTGGCGATTTACAGATCTTAATTTCAAATTCCTTCTTCAAATCGTTAATTACTTCATTGAGAGCTGAGGAATCTGTTGAAAGCAGCAACCCATCATCCACATAAAGCAACAGATATACTCTTGCTTCTTTTGTACCGCCTTTATAAACACACCTGTCAGCATGACTATTCTTGAAGCCATATTTCTTCAAAACTTGATCAAATTTAGCATTCCAACACCTTGGTGCTTGTTTTAATCCATACAGTGACTTCTTAAGTTTGCATACCATATTTTCTTGAACAGTAAGTCCTTCTGGCGGCGTCATGAAGATTTGCTCTTGTAATTCACCATATAGAAAAGCGGTTTTAATGTCAAATTGTATCAAAGTCATATTTTGTTCTGCAGCAACAGACAGTAATAAACGAATTGAATCATACCTGACTGTTGGTGCAAATGTCTCTGTGTAGTCAATGCCGCTCTTTTGTGCAAACCCTTTTGCACATAACCTAGACTTGTACCTTGGTCCATCCGGTTCGTCCTTTATACGAAACACCCACTTACATCCTATAACTCTGACATCGGGTGGCTTCTCCTCTAACTGCCATGTACCATTATCACTATGTGCCTTCAACTCTTCTTGAATGGATTTCATCCACAAGTTGGAGTCTTTGGATGATTGTGCTTCTGCAAATGTTTGTGGCGTTATGGAAGATGACCCGTTATTCGGACATAGGTATGTTCTATGTTTATTGTTCATCATAGTTTTATTCCGAGGACGAAGCGTCATACTGGAGCTCTGGGGGTACTTCTTTGTTATCTCTGGTACATAATCGAGATCATCAGTATTTGAAATATCACTGAGATCATCCTTTGTATGTGTTAAGGTATCAGTGCTGTTGTTTTCACTATCTGATAAAGTAGTTTCACTCACTTGACCCTTTTTATTGTCTTCTTCTAAATCTGATGAGTCTACTGGTACCACATTTCTCTTTATGCTGTTCTCCATAAAAATTACATCTCTACTTTTTGTGACGATTCTTGTTTTAGGATCCAACAATCTAAAACCTTTGCTATTTTCATAGTAACCAACAAATATAAGCTTCTGTGATTTAGTGTCCCATTTCTTAATCTTTTCTTTAGGTACGTGTGTCATTGCATAACATCCAAAAATTCTCATGTGACTTACATCAGGTTTACTACCACACCATAATTCTTCGGGTGTCTTATAATTCAATGCTTGTGTCGGTGAACGATTCACTATGTATGCTGCTGTCATTATTGCTTCAGCCCACAGATTTTTCTGTAAATTAGCATTAATTAACATACATCTGGCCTTTTCAAGCAGTGTTCTGTTCATACGCTCAGATAAGCCATTCTGTTGAGGTGAGTAAGGAGTCGATGTTTGATGTTGTATGCCGGATAACTTTAAAAATTCAGAAAAATTCTTATTTATGTATTCAGTTCCATTATCAGTACGCAGTACTTTGATTTTTGCGTCAAGTTGATTTTCTACTAAACATTTATATTCTTTGAATTTATCTAGGCATTCAGACTTTGACTTCAAAATGAAAACAAACACTTTTCTAGAGAAATCATCAATAAAGGTCAGAAAATACCTTGCATTTCCCAGTGACTTCACCTCCATGGGCCCACATATATCAGAGTGAACTAGTTCTAGTAACCTTGTTGCTCGGGAACCTTCACTTTTAAATGGTAGCCTGGTTTGTTTACCTTCTAAACAGGAGATGCAGGTCATGTTATTGCTCTGGTATAGTTTTACACCTTCAGTGCAGTTTTCCAGTTTCTTCAGATCAAAGTAGTTGAGATGACCCATACGTTGGTGCCATAAATAAAAATTATCATTAATATTTCCAGATAAGCATGTTTGTACAGAAGCTATGTTAAGCTTATACATGTTATTAATAAGTATAGCAGTAGCTACTGCAATATTATCTTTATTAAATATAATGCAGCCTTTGCTATTTAATTTAATATTGCAATTATTTTTAATCATCTGACTGACGGAGAGAAGATTAGTAGAAAGATCAGGAACATAAAGTACATCTTTTACCTGTATGGTACTGATAGATCCATCATTTTGTGGTACATTAATATTAACCTTACCACAACACTCTACTTGTAATTCTTTGTTGTTTGCAACACGGATACTTTTGATTGGCGGTGGTATCTCATCATAGATCCATTCTTTGTGCATAGTCATATGCATCGATGCGCCTGAGTCATAGTTGCTTGATACCGCTGAGAGAATAGCTACCAAAGAGTTATCACTTTGTTTCTTCTTAGTCTTGCTCTTACAGTTTTTGCTAATGTGTCCATATTTATTACACGAGTAACATCTTGGTCCTTTGATTATATTTGACTTGAATGTCTGTTTTTGTTGACATTTATTAACATAAAATACGCCTCGTTCAGATTGCTTGACTTCCTGTAGTAGTTTTGTTTTAATTAGATCAGCTGTTATAGTGACACCAGAGCTTTCAATGGCCATTGTCATTGGCTTGTACTGTTCAGGTAATCCAGCCAGTAACAAGGTGCCTAGCCATTCATCATCAACCTTAAAGCCGATATTCCGAAGCTTGTGTGCTGTAGTTATAACTTTACTGACATATTCTTCAATATCTTGACAGTTTTCAAGAGAAGTAGTTATAAGATCACGAAGTAATCCAACTCGTCGAACAAGACCTGAGTCGTCAAAGGCTCTGCATAGATTACTCCAGGCTTCCTTCGCAGTCTTCGCTTCTTGCACGTGGATATAGTTTATTGGATCTACTAGTAACACAATTTTTGATTTGGCCTTACTGTCTTTCTTGGCATCGACAACTGCGTCGTCGGATATACACTCCCACAGTTCCTCGTGCTCTAAATATGTTTGAACTGCGAACCTCCAGCTTGCGAAATTATCTCTGTCAGTTAGTCTCTCAATTAATGCCATGTGGTTATTTGATGACATTTTTAATTTCTATTAAGATTTATTTCTCTTGAAAGATAAGTATTCCAAAACCGACACGTGGCGGAAGTACCAGAAAAAATGGTTTGGTATTTTATTTTTCGGTAATCACTGAATTTACGTTACGGAACTCACGAACAAATAGTTATGAGGGTGACTGGGCCCATAACCTGTTAAATAAAACGATTTTAACATAAGATATAAGATTATTTATTCAAGACAATTACGATGGCGACATGTTAACAACCGGATATCTTCAAATATAATAATGTGATCTAAGATCAGCTGCACCTTCAAGAGTGCGCGACAAGTTGACATGACACATGACACAGAAGAGGCGCCAAATTTAAACTAATATTAACAGAATGGCTATTTTAGATATATCAAAATTATGCATTTATAATTTTCATGATGATTTCATGTTACCAAAATTAGGCATTGAAAAATGCAAACTTTTATACATGGATACGGATAGCTTCATTTATGAATTAAAATGCAATGATGCATATGAAGAAGTCATAAAAGCTAATATTTATAAATTTGATACATCAGATTATAATGTTGATAACATTTATAAAATACCTTTGGCCAATAAAAAAAAGTTGGGCTTAATGAAGGATGGAGCAAATGGTAATATAATCACTCATTTCATTGGTTTGCGTTCTAAAATGTATACATTTAAAGTTCAGGGGGGTAAGGTGGTGAAAAAATCTAAGGGAGTGAAATATAACGTCGTAAAAAGTAAAATAACTTTTGATGATTATTTTAATTGTTTGAAAGAATTTAATCAAAAATCGATAAGTCAGCGTTGCATCCGTTCATATGCACACAATGTTTTTAGTATAGAACAATCAAAAATCCAAAAATCAAAAGTCCATACGGCGATAAACGATTTTTAATTCCAAACTCTTTCGATACGTTGCCGTGGGGTCATTATGATGCCCAATAAAATGTTATTTGTTTTAGGTAAAATCATGTCATCACCACCACAAGTGAAGGCTTTATGTATAAAAAGCGTTTGCGAAAATGTTACAAAAAACTCCATCATAAAAATGTTTGAAGAGGTATTTAACTTTATGTATGTCTTAGATTTAATATTTTCTGTATATTAATAAAAACTATATAGATATATACTGGGTTTTATTTTTCACAAAATTCATTGTTTGTAGTTATTTCTTTAATTTAATAAACCTTGTAATGATATGTGGTTTAACTACTAAATAAAACAATTAATGTCCTTTATACGTTTTTTATTCATTACATTGCATCATAAATTTTTCATACAAAAAATATACATGTGATAGTGCACAATGACAGGAGTTTTTATTGTGACATAAACACTTGGACTCTGAGACGGGTAGGGCTGGGTGTTCTTCTAATTCCATGACTGGTCGAGATGTAAATTGTTTGAGGTATACGAGTTTCTCTCGACCTTTTACATACACCACGTTATATTTACCAGTCAACCTTTCAATAATTTTGGCAAAACAGTGAACCGGTACATGCCCCTCATTCCAATCAATACAGTGATAATTATTTATTAACCATATATTTTGACGATGTGCTTCAGGAGGTAGTAGTTCCATTCCAAAGGGTGGTTTAAAAATAAAGTGTGATATTTTTGAGCCATCAAAAGCAGCAAGCTCCTTGGGCAAAAATTTGTTCTTTTCCAAACGAAAGCCTTGGATGTCCATAACTAATTTAATTTTTCTACAATTTCAGACTTGCAAATTGTTTAATCATTAATTGTTTGTAGCTATATAATTCTATAATTCGCCTTAATTCTTCAAGTTTTCACTGATGTTCAATGATTCTTGCTTGGAGCTGAGCGCTTAACATATTGTAAAGTCTTCTTTGGAAATTCTCACATCTATACTTTATATGAGACATGCGAACTAAATTTGACGAACTATTTTTGTGAGAGGGTTATAACTAAACAGTTTGTCATGTAATATCAGACAGTATGCTGTAGTGTCCTTTTTTACGTTTTCACTGGTCTCAAATTCGATACGCATAACAACTGACCCACTTTGAATCGACTCTTTTTGTCGACTACAATCTATGTGAGTAATCGGACAATTTCTTAAAAATTCTTCGGGTGTATAAACTGGTTCGTTGTTAGATTCATAGTAAGATTGTTGGAAATGGGAAAACATCTCATAAAGAGAAGCATATTTCTTATCTTTGAAATTTAAATAGAGATCCTGATAAGGGTACCTTTCGCCGTTTAAAAATACTCGTATATTGGTTAAGATTATATGATCAAACCAACTCATATCAGATGTAACTTTGTTTTTTTTATCAATCTAAAATGCTACTATAACATGCCTAGGAGTTTCTAGTTTACTAGTGGTCCTTACACTCCACGAGTGTTGAGTTGTTTCAGTTAAAGCTGGATATTCAATTAATTCCCATGAACAGAAACCAATTGCTAAATCTGTATTTTTTTCTATAATTTTGGTTAATGCAAGTTGCTATGGTATGTCCACGGAAACATGTGGAACTCTCCAATAGATTTTGGTAATTGTAATTCTTGGTTTTTCAGTATCATCTTCACTTATAACCGCATCCAAATCATTACTAGAGCGGATCAATACCAACTCTTGCTTCATATTCACAATAATTTTGCGATAACCTTCAAAAAAGCCCATCAAAATATTTAGTGGTATACAAACGTTGAAATTTCCATTATTGTCTGTAATTCTCTCACCCACTACATGCACTCTTGGTCTATATCCAGCATTATGAAGCTTAACACTTTCATTATCGTTGTAAGACAAATATGCTTTTAGAGTGGATGTTAATCCCACGTTTCTATTTGTATTGATTGTGACCCCATTTAATTCATAGCGAATTTCTCTAAATAAGAAAGCTACACCATTATTAATAAATTTAAGTTTGGATGCCTTACTTCCACCATCTTTTGTTAATTTTCCCTCGATATACAAATGACTCTGACACGGTAATGTACACAGGTCTACTTCTTGAATAGTTATTCTTATCTCATCATTGTACTCAAATGTTCCAGATACTGAGGGTTGGTAAGAGTGCAATTCAAAATTTGTGATGGAGTTGTCCACGAGAGGTCTTGCTGTTACGTTCAATATATCCATTATATTTGTAATTTGAAAGTGAAGTCAAAAATTTTCGATTCTGTGATGTTAACGCTTTGGTTGTGTGAGATACACTAACTTTGTTTTTTTTTGCTGTTCCTTTTTCTATAAGAAATATCTACATCTCTGCTATATCTAACCACCATTGTTGATCTTTCTCAAGTGTAATCTAATGGTTATAGTTTCTTCTCTGAAATTTATAAGTCGACTGTCTTGATCCAATACTTTTATAGTAATATTGGTTATTGCTTGAACACTAATTGGAAAATACAAAATTGGTAATGGTGATTCTACTATCTTATATCCCGTAGGAACGCTTGGAAAGACCTGATGGATAATGTGGACAGGTTTCCCATTTAAATAGGAGTTTGTACATATATTACAGTCAATGCAAATTGAATTAACTCTCAAAATTTTTACTGTAGAGTCTGATTCATGATCCTTGTTTGCAGCTAGTATTTTCTTACCAAATCCAAAAACTTCTCTCAAAGTATTGTCTGATTTGAAATTTATTCGTTTTGAGCAGTTAATTTTGCATTTTAAGGTATCTTTGTTGATAGTTATGTTGATTGGGACTCCATTACTTTTCCTAGTGTCTATTAAAAGTTTAATCAAATCTTCAAATTCATATGATCCTGTTGGAACTAAAATCTCCTTATCATCATCATCATAAATAAATTTATTGTTTACTCCCTCTTCTATGTTTGGTATCGTCATAAAAGTTTCAAAGTCGGCTAATCCAAGTTCGTATTGATTGTCTTCTAAGTAAATTCGTGGATTGAAATCTGCGTTTAAAGTGGATTTGTTCCCAGAAAGTCTTATCGTTAGACTCATTGTTGTCGTTGTAAAGCACCACAAACTACTGTTGAACGTGATATGCAAAAGAAGTAATTATATAGAAATTTTAGACAAAGCTGTCCGCAATTGTATGTAAGAGTTTGTATTGTGTTGTAATTGTATTTAATATTTGACCTACCATCACTTTGAAAGTATATCATCAGTTCTTTTGGTGGTCTTAAATCACCATAGCTATCAAAATAGATGATATAACTGTTGTCTTTAACATATGCTATCCAATGACACCCCACATTTTTTTCATGATCCAAATTCACGATACTGCATTCAGTTTTATGTATCTTCATAGGTAGAGCATGTCGCATAAAGACCCCTCTGAAATGTGGTATTTTTAACAGTTTAGCGTATTGTTCAAGTTCTTTATTGGTCATGGCATGGTGTGGTGGCTTCACTGGGAGTTTTTTTTATATGGTGCCAAATATAGTCCACGTCCGCGATATGGCTTCAGATAGAGACCTTTTCCTTTGACTTCCATCGCTTTGTTGTGACGCTGTTGTTCCTCCAGCTGCTGTTTGTTAGCCTTGGCATCATTAACAGCTTTCGCGATACTAGCTGCCCCACCTCCGAGAGCTCCAATAGTGCCGAGAAGTGGTAACAAAAGGGGGAGGAACCCCCCAACACTTTTGGGTGTTTTTAGAACTCGTTTCTTGCTTTTTCTTTTGCCTTTCCTCATTGCTCCAGTTATTCCCAAAGCAGCAGATTTCTCCCCAAAACTAGCGTCAGCTGATTTAAACCTTTGCCAAGCTTTATTTTCTAAAATTTTATCCGCCTGATGTCTCTGTTCAAGATCTTTATTTTGAGAATAGGCAATATCGTGCTCAAGACAAGCCTCGTCTAAACTATTGATTCCACGATCTCCTCTTTCAAGTCGTTTAGCAACCTTCGTCCCTGGTCCACAATAATTATACCCTGGTATATGTAATTCGAAAGGTAATTTATTAATAAGCGTATTAATTAGTCCACGACCTCTCTTTATACGTCTGCGTTTCTTGATGTGTAAGTTAACATTTTTATACGTTTTGACTAAGACTTTTTTCCATCAACATCTTCTTATATATATATACGTAATGACTGGTAGTAGGGTTAGTATACACAGGACTCATAATAAGAATAGTCAAACAAAAATTTTCCTTTCCGATATCAAACCATGAAATTAATCAATTACAAAGCAATTACTCAAAGCATGCTGGTCTATTTGGTGGGGGATCGAAAAGAGGTTTAATTGTTGGACCTTCTGGGAGTGGTAAAACTAATGTAATGATCTCATTGTTAGAACATCCCAAAGGGTTGAGGTTTGAAAATGTATACGTTTATTCCAAGTCACTCTACCAACCAAAATATGAATATTTAAGAAAACTGTTCGAACCTTTGAAAAACATTGGATATCATGAATTTAGTGAAGGAGAGGAAATAGCATGATGTTCGGGAGAGAGTTCAGGTTACACTTCGACTTGCTCTTTCGAAGACCCTTTCCATCAACGGAAGCCACGAGTTCACTAGTGGGCTGCAAGAACGACTGCGAGGAGTTCATGAACATGCCAGAAAACATAACCGTATGGCCAGCGACCGCATGAAAACACGATACGATCGACGCGTCAATTCCGAGGATTATCAGGTGAACGATCTGGTTTGGCTATTCAATCCAAAAAGAACGATTGGCCGTTCTCCCAAACCGCAATCCGATTGGAAAGGACCTTACACCATACAGGCGCGACACAATGATGTCGTTTATCGCATTCAACGAACACCACGGGGAAAGATGAAACTGGTACATCTGGATCGACTTGCTCCATATCGAGGAACCAACGGTGAAGAAGAAGTTGCTCCACCGGATCATGCATGAGTCGGTATTTCCTTCGGGACGAACGAAACTTAAGGAGGCGGCGGTGTACTGAGAATTAAGGGTTCTATTCAATAAGATTGAATTAGGAAGAACGAAAAATCCTTTATTTACATCATCAACAAAAAGCAAGAAAAGGAATTTCATTAAGAATGAGAATGAAATGCCAGGAATCTGTCCAGATGAAACCCATGTGATACGGAGTGTGAAGAATAGCTAAATGCACTTCTGATAAGTAGAAAAAGGATAGATCAATCTGGTTTCCTATATAAACAGTAAATTTCATACGACAGTGAGAGTCGAAATCAGATCATTCCCAGCTGAATCATCAAGGAAGGACACAATTCGCGCCACCTAGGTATCGAGAGCCTATTTAAGTTAAACGTAAGTATATATTTAATTTAATGATAACTTTATTTCAAAAATGATAGAATATATATAATATAATAATGGAGATGCTCTACACCTTTGTGCTTTTATTTAGTCGGATTCAGCCATCCACTAGAAGCGGATCATGTGATTTCAAGCTTGTTAGCTTTCATCAGCGCCACATAAGTGGAAGCTATATCCGACAGAACAAAAGCAACTGGAAGATAGTCAAAGTTTTCTGACCTGATCTACCAGCGGGACACAATTCGCGCCACCTAGGTATCGAGAGCCTATTTACGTTTAACGTAAGTATATACGTGATTTAATGATAAATATATTTCAAAAATGATAGAATATATATAATATAATAATGGAGATGCTCTACACCTTTGTGCTTTTATTTAGTCGGATTCAGCCATCCACTAGAAGCGGATCACGTGATTTCAAGCTTGTTAGCTTTCATCAGCGCCACATAAGTGGAAGCTATATCCGACAGAACAAAAGCAACTGGAAGATAGTCAAAGTTTTCTGACCTGATCTACCAGCGGGACACAATTCGCGCCACCTAGGTATCGAGAGCCTATTTACGTTCAACGTAAGTATATACGTGATTTAATGATAACTATATTTCAAAAATGAAAGAATATATATAATATAATAATGGAGATGCTCTACACCTTTGTGCTTTTATTTGGTCGGACACAGCCACCAACTAGAAGCGGATCACGTGATTTCAAGCTTGTCAACTTTCATCAGCGATACACAAGTGGAAGCTGTATCCGATAAAACAAAAGAAACTGGAAGATAGTCAATGTTTTCTGTCCTGATCTACCAGCGGGACACAATTCGCGCCACCTAGGTATCGAGAGCATATTCACGTTGAACGTAAGTATATATGTAATTTAATGATAACTATATTTCAAAAATGAAAGAATATATATAATATAATAATGGAGATGCTCTACACCTTTGTGCTTTTATTTAGTCGGACACAGCCACCCACTAGAAGCGGATCACGTGATTTCAAGCTTGTTAGCTTTCATCAGCGCCACATAAGTGGAAGCTGTATCCGACGAAACAAAAGCAACTGGAAGATAGTTAATGTTTTCTGACCTGATCTACCAGCGGGACACAATTCGCGCCACCTAGGTATCGAGAGCCTATTCACGTTTAACGTAAGTATAAATGTAATTTAATGATAACTATATTTCAAAAATCAAAGAATATATTATATATATATATATATATATATATATATATATATATAATACTTACTATAACTTAAATTGGGGATTTCTGCCGAAGTTTACTTGGGGCTTAAAAAGAACACTCTGTATGCTGTCCAAGCTTTCGAAAAATTTTTATTTTCTTTATCAAGGCTGAATAAAATAAAACAGATATTAGTTTGGAGTGAAAAACAAACTAAGATATTGAACTTACATGGCATGTGAGGATTGAAATATTCAATTGGCATATCACTACGAGTGACAGGAATTCCATCATTATAACACTACACACTTATAAAAACATTTTAAATAAAAACAAATGTACAATTAAAATTTTCAACATTATAATGCAAGCTGGGGTCTCTTTATTAACATCGTGCACTGCGGTACAATATGCCATTAGGGCCAAAGGAATATATCGGTCCCAGTCACGTTGGCTGTCAGACGTAAACTTCTTCAGAAAGCTGACGAGAGTATGGTTGAACTTCTCGACCATGCCATCGGAATACGGATGCAGGGGTGTTGTTCGGGTCTTTCTTATGCCAAGTATCTCGCAGACCCCTTGGAACAAGCGGCTCTGAAAATTCCGTCCTTGGCCTGAATGTAATTCCATGGCAATGCCGAAACGGCATAGGGTGTCAACCAGAGCCTGTGTCACCGTGATTGGGTAGAGCGTATGCCTTCGGCCATTTCGTAAAATAATCCATTATCGCCAATATGTACCGGTATCCTCTCAAATGGTGCGCCTACAGTGTATTGCTGAATTCTCCCTCGGGTGCGTCTATGCGTTCTGCGGGCGCTGGCACACACATCGCATCGTCGGCAACATTCTTCCACGTCTGATCGACATCGTACCCAATAAAACCGAGCTCTCCAATGTCGTGTTAACACCAAAATGTCCTCCAGCTAGCCCATCGTGAGTTTCCCGAAGTACACGAGCTACCCTGACTCTGGGAATTACTATTAGCGAGGTGGATGTTTCCTCGTCTGGATGCTCCCATTGATACCGTAGCACACCGTCTTCCAGTTTCAGGCTGTCCAAAAGACTCTTCGTCTGCGTCTTGCCACTGCGATGCTTAATCGTGAAGTTGTATTCTTGCAACGGCTCCAAACATCGGGCTAACTGTCCTTCCGGTTCTTGAAATCTCATCAACCAGCGCAGTGATGCGTGGTCTGTACGAATAGTGAATTCCTGGCAATAAAGGTATTTGTGGAAATGCCTAATAGTTTTGACAACAGTAAGCAATTCTCGTCTAGTAGTGCAGTAATTGCGCTCTGCCTCACTCAACAATCGACTGAATTAGGCCACGACCTTCTGCTGACAGTCTTCTTCCTGTAACAGAATACCCCAATACTGACATTGCTGGCATCTGTATCCACATAAAATCGGCGACCTGGTTGTGAGTAGGTCAGTATGGGTGCCGTACACAAGGATTCCTTCAACTTCTGAAGAGCCTCTTCGCAATCTGGCTTCCACTCGAATGGTTGGTCTTTTTCTGTCATCCGATGTAATGGCTTAGCCAGGTTGCTGAAGTCCTTAACGAATCGGCGGTAATAGGAACATAACCCAAGAAAACTGCGAAGCTTTGAGACATTCCTTGGACGAGGCCATTCTTGAACCGGTGCTAGCTTGGCCGGATCTGGTCGGACTCCTTGTGGAGATACTACGTGACCGAGGTATCGTACTTCCTTCCGGGAGAGTTCGTATTTATCCGGGTTTAACTTCAACTTGGCTCCTCTCAAACGTTGAAGTACTCCTTCCAGATTACGCAGTTGTTGGCCAAATGTCTTACCCATGACTATCACATCATCCAAATAAACCAGATTCGTAGGGAGAAGATGGGTTATCTAGATTTTTTGCAGGGTCGCCATAATACAAAATCCCTTTGGAAGGGCCTAAGACAAATGAATGTTTATACTAGTGCAAAGTTTAGCAAAAATGATATTTTCCCTGAGTTAATAAATCCAGATTTAGTGAATGAATACTTTTTGAGCGAGTTTCAAAAAAACTGATAACTGTGATGACAAAGTAATTTTTTACAGCAGTAATAAATATAGGGCTAGTATAGAGTTTCGATTTTCTATGGTAGATCCCGACACTGTTTTATATGTTGTTCATGATATTCGTTCAAATGCTGCTGGATGTGATGATCTTACCTTATTCATGGTAAACCTAGTCTACCTGTAGTCTTTAACCATCTGACGCACATTATAAATTGTTGCATGGAACAGGGATATTTCCCAGAATATTGGAGAGAGTCAATAGTGTGTCCAGTCCCTAATGTAAAAAATCCATCAGGTGTGAGTGAACTGCGTCCAATATGATTGTTACCGGTGCTTTCCAAGGTGCTGGAGAAGGTTGTTCATGTACAAGTTACCTCTTACCTCAGAAGTAACAGTCTGCTTCCTGTCCATCAATCGGGATATAGAACCGACTATAACACAACGTCCGCTTTGCTAAATTTAGCTGACAACATATTTAGAGCCCTTGACAAGAATATGGCAGTTGTTTCAGTATCACTTGACTATTCTAAGGCGTTTGATATTCTCGACCATCAACTACTTTGTGCCAAATTGAAATACCTTGGTTTTGATGACGTTTCAGTATCCTTTTTCAATACATATCTAACTGATAGGCAACAGAGGGTGCCAATGGGTCTTTCCTCCCCTGGACAAATAGTATCTGGTGTTCCTCAAGGGTCCATTTTTGGACCACTCCTATTTTTGATTTATACCTTTGACAACTTTGGATCGGCTACTGGTTCACACGTACAATCCTATGCTGATAATACTCAGCTGTTACATTGTTTTGACCCTGCTGAATATGAACATGCAGGTATAGCTATTAACGAAGATCTAGAATCAATTTCCGAGTATTCCAGAAGACATAATTTAAGGATTAACCTAAGTAAAACTGAAGTGCTTTTGTTCTGCTCCGAAAAGCGTCGACGAGAACTGGAAGATAGTTTGGTTTTGAGGTTGGAAGATGTCAATTTGCAGTTGTCGGGTTGTATAAAAAATTTGGGTCTTTATATTGATACATGTCTGAGATTTAAATGTTATGTCAAAAAGTTACTTCAAAGTAGCTATGCGAAAATGAAAGTCCTGTACGCAAACAGGCATATTCTTAACTACAAAATGAGAAAAAAACTTTGCGAATCATTGATTCTGCCGATATATTACTACTGCAATATCGTATTCTTCCCTGGTTTGGATGCACAAACCAAAAATCGCTTGCAAATTGTTCAGAATACTTGTGTACGATTTATTTTCAGCCTTAGGAAGTATGATCATATTTCAGCTAAATTTAATGAGCAAATGGCTTAATATGTCAAATGTACGAAAATTGCATTTCCTGATTTTTCTGATAAAGCTATTGCGGACCGATGAACCACTTTATCTATAGGAAAAGCTTATATTCCAGACAGCTATCCATGACCGTGAGTTGCGTCATCGAGATCAGCTCACTATGCCACAGTATCAGTCTGTATTATTTCAGCGTAGTTTTACTTATAATGCTGTATATTTTTATAATTCTTTAAAAACAGAGCTTAAATCAGGTAGCGTTAGGAATACACGGTTAAAGTATAAGACTTATTTGTTAAACCAGCAGATAATTTAATTGTTTTGTTTTTTTTTTATTTAATTGTGTATATTTTTTTTTCTTCTATTGCCAAATTAATTAGAATATTTGGGTAGGTTGTGTTGTACCTACTTCATTAGGAAAGTATATAAAGTTTTGGTGAAATAGGGTATTGTTTGCAAATTATCTTTTATTAGGCCATACTATTGGACCTAAATGGTTAAGTGTAAGAGTAACCCAGGGTTAAACTTCGCCATTTTGGTCTTGCTTTGTGTATTTGTATTTATATATAGATTAACTTTATGTCTGTATATAGATATTCATTTTTGAAATAAAGACGATTTATTATTATTATTATTATTATTATAACCCTACTAAATATAACATAGAAGGTGCTATCAAATGTACTTAGAGGACGCATATCCTCATATGCAAAAGACAAGTTAGGGGACTACCAATGCAGGTTCTGACCCAAGAGATCAACAACAGACCAAATATTCACCATAAGACAGCTTCTCGAGAAAAGCTGGGAGTTCAACAGAGAGGTCCACCAACTGTTTGTAGATTTCCGACAGGCATACGACAGCATCGCCAGGGAAAGTATATGGCAAGCGTTGGGAGGCATAGGGGTACCAGAAAAGATCATAAAGTTAACCAAAATATGCGTAGAAAACTCTAAAGCCAAAGTTAGGATAGGAAAGAGCAACAATGAAACATTTTCCATCAACAATGGCCTAAAACAGGGCGATGGCCTGTCTCCATTGCTCTTCAACAAAGTGCTGGACATGGTTATCAAAGAAACGAATATTGGTCTGGAAATATTTACAAATAAGGGCCCTGAAATGATTTTGGCATATGCCGACGACAATGATACGGTAGGAAGCAGTACGATTAAAGAAAAATAAATATCCTTGAACATAGAGAAGGAGACCAAGAAGGTAGGCCTCACGATCAACGAGGACAAGACCAAATATATGCTTGTCAGTCGGAGAGCAGGAAGGGACAGAGTAGGACAAAACATAACCATGGACACCTACAATTTATTTATAACTTATAACCTCAGATAACGATATCAGTAATGAAATAAAATCAAGAATACAAAAGGGCAATAAATGTTTTTTTTTGCCTTACAGGACCTGTTTAGGTCCCGACTGATATCAAGGAACTCCAAAATACGGACTTTTTTCTTACAGAATCAAAAGGGTTCCTCACTAATTTGGCAATTGAGCAAGGTTCACAGATTTGTGACAAATCTGCTTTCTTTAAAATATCTGGTACACCATCACACAAATCACTAATTTTCTTCATTTCTGAAAAATTTAGATGTCCCATCTTTCTTTGCCGTTTCTTTATTTCTTTTCCTTGATTTTCTGTGAGCATAACTTCTTTTTCAGTACTATTGTCTGTAATTTACTTTAGATCAATGAGATAGAGTCCTGAATCAGTCTTTTTACCTTGTAAAATGATTTCTCCATGTATGTCAACATCACAGTCGTTTAATATTTTCACTCCTTTGTTGCCAAAAATCACAACACTACCTTTTTTGTTGCTTCTCGAACAGAGAACAAATTTCTTGTTAATGTTGAAGCATATATAACATTATTTAGAATTACATTATCCCTTCCACAGTATCTTCTATATTTGCTTGAATATTTCGACCCCTTTTTGCAACATTGATGTTTATTTCATCTATTTCTCTTTAATTCTTCAAAATTTTCTTTTTATGAGCCATGTGTTATGTACATGCACTGTCTACAGCAAACTTTGTGTCAACTTCTTTTTAGTTTATTTTAGAGTAGTAATTTTCTGAAAAGTATGCAATTTTCGGTTTTCCTTTTCTCTCTTGGCCTTTGAAGAAACACTTTTCACTTACACGATTATTTTTCTTGCAGTAAACACAAACAGGCTTTCCTGGTTTGTAAGGACAGTGACTGTTCATGATATTCAGGTTGACAATACCCACAAATTTTCTTCATATTTATATGCTGATTTTGTCTATTTTGCTTCCGCTTGTTTTTGTATTGGTTATTTTTCATAAATGTAGTCTTAAAAGCTGCCTTTTCTTCGTTCTTGTAATCTTTTTCTAATTTTTCTTCTTCTTTGGATAACCTTGCTTGTCTTAACTTATCTATAGTTTTCTCTGTTTCAGTTGTTGAGTCGCATGCAGTCTCAAAATACTTATATTTCTCAAAAAGAATCGTCATGATTTTGCTTATCACCATCACATCAATTTTACTTGTTGTGTCTATTTGCAATTTATTGAGCGGGTACACGATGTTTTGAATATCACTTATATTAGCAGTTATGTCCTTTCCTTTATCAAATATGAAATTGTACAAATCCTGCAGCAGAGATTGTAGCCGTTGTGCAGTATTCTTCTTGAAAATTGTGTCTAGTTTGGAATACATTTCATGAGATGTGTCGCAGTTCATAATATGCAGTTTAATTTTCTTGTCAATGGTTCCCGTAATACAATATTTGGCCTTACAATCCATTGAATTCCACTTCTTGAGGTCTTCTGTTTTGTCGGCGGTTGGTTTCTTCTCTCTTCATTCTACGACATCCAGTAGACCTCTTGCTCCAAATTGAATTTTTAATTCAGAATTCCACAGCTGAAATGTTGAGCTGTCTTTAACGACTTGAATTCCAGCAAAATCATCAACTTCTTTATATACCATTATCTTGATTGTCTCGGACCCACGCTTCCTCAATAACACAAAGAATTTTACTGCTTTTCTATTTACAGAATTTCTGGGCCCATAACCTGTTGTAATTTACTATTTGAATTCCATTTAGTTTGTGTTCTAAAGACCCATGAACGTTCTATTTATATATATGATTGACATATATCTTTTTTTTTCATTTATAAATAAATTATGTTGCTAACGTACATGATTTAAACATTTGTCATTTTACATTCTAACAGTGCAGTAGTGTTTGACAATCAGATCCCCATTACTTGTGCTAGCGTTTTCAACAAATTAAGTCTTCTGTCACACTCTTTGGCTGGGTCTTTAATGTGGGCATTTCAGTTGAATTTATCATCAAATATCATACCCAGGAACTTTATGGTTTTAAAATATTTGAGATTTTGTCCAAATAGATAGAGGGGGGTTATATTGTTCATTTCTTTTTTGGAGAAGAGTAGGTACACATATTTTGTTTTTTCCGATGAGAAAGCGTTTGAGATTGCTTTCTGTGATATCAAAGTGTCCATATTTTTGTTTTTGCAGAATAGTACCAGATCATCCGCATAAAGACCTGCTTTCATTGATAGTATGTTTTGTTTCAGAATGTCGTTTACGGCAATAAGAAACAGAGTTGCACTAATGACAGATCCTTGTGGAGTGCAATTCTCGTGTGTAAAGAATTGAGAACGTTTCATTTCTTCTGAACCGAGATGTTCTGTTTTTTAGGAAGTTCTGGATAAAAGCAAAGCAGTGGCTATGAATTTTCCACGAGTCTAGTATTTTTGTAATACGGTATTTCCATGCATTATGGAGTGCTCTTTTTATATCACAGAAGATGGCCAGTCATTTTTGTTTACTGCTAGGGCTTCATGCATATCGCTATCTAAATATAGAATATTATCATTGGAGGGTCTGTGTTGTAAGCCCGGTTTGCTCGGAATCCAGTAGCTTTCGATGTTCAAGGGTCCAGAGAAGTCTTCTGTTAATGATCTTTTCTAAGATTTTGTGTGTGGGAATTTCATATTTATTGGATAAATCGGGAAAATACCATTTTATTGTAAATCTTGTTCAAGCAGGTCACGAGGGATGGTTGGACATACATCGAATAAAATACTCCGCTGACCGCTGAGCAGGACTTACCAGTTGCCTAGCTCGTAGGGCTTGGCCATTTATTTCGATGATTTCATTTTGATTCATAAATTTATCGAATGTTTATTTGCTCGATAGGTACATACAGATTCTGTTGTTCGATAATCTCGATGCAACTAGTATGTTTTTTAGGATTTACTATAGGAGACTTGAAAATTATCGCTTATTTTTCGGTGGGAAATTGTTGTTGTGCAAGTGCAGCAGAATAGCTTTTGTTAGTTGTGACTTCATTCTGGGATCCACTGTAGTCACAAGTCCCAGGTGTTGGGATTGACGAATTCATTTTCAATTTTAGTGGAAAGTATCTAACATTTCAAATGCGTCCCTGGCTTCGCAGGTGTGCGAAATATATCAGTGTGGTTTCGCAGGATCACTTTTGTTTGCATATCGAAGTGGAATGTCATATCTATGGAATTAGTCAAGCTGTACTCACAGTTTAATATTGTGTATAGATCACTTATAATCTACGATGGAACAAATTTCCCACTTTCCAAACTTTAAATCAACTAGTATAGTCTTGCTTGCTGAGGAGATGAGTGGCTCCACATAAGCGAGTCTCGAACGTTGTCCTCCAGATACCAGGTGACCTCTAGTTATGAAAAGCCTTTCTACATCATCCAGGCTCTGTTGTAGATGACATTCATTTCCTAGACTACTCGTGGGAAAAAGATGAATCAAATCATCACCAAATACAAAAGGAGTGTCCATCCCCAGAGTGGACAGCAATACAAATCTTGGAACGATGGTTTCACCCGGGTTCTTTATCGTCAGGAGGACTGAAAGAGATTTTTCCAAAATCAGTTTATTTCTGGGGTTTGTTCGTATCAGTTAGTGAAGTGAATGAAATCAATTAAAAAAATTATAGAAAAAAATATAAAGATGATTATGAAAATGTTTCTTGGCTCTGAGTAAAAGCATTTGTATTTAGTGAGTACTGAAGAAATTGAAAAGTTGAATATTATATCAAGCAATACGAAATATTTACCGACTTTATTTGAAAAATAGAGATATAAATAACATTGGGGTACATACAGTACCTATACTGAGAATGATTTCTTATATTTATAATTAGTTAGTACTTGAATTTTAATCATTTTATTGAGCATCCCTTTGATCTAATTGAAGTTGATGCAACAAAATAAAAAAAACAACAGTCTGCTCTACATTAAGTATACCAAATAGTAGATAAAATTGAAAATGTCATAATAACTATTTTAATAATAATAAAATATATTTCCATAATATCTGCTGAAGCTGTGTCCTCATAAAAAAACCTGTGAAACAATTAGCTATTTATTCTAGAGCAACAAGAATAAAATAAGATTCTAGGTACTTACATTAAATAATAAAAACATAATTGAATAAATTTCTATAATTCATATTCCAAAATTTGTTTATTGTTTACAGCTCTATAAGTAAATAGATATTTTTTCAAGTAGTTCATTTCAGTAATTTCAAAATAATTTTCTAAATGATGAATTTATCCCAAAACAATATAAATTTATTATTTATAAGTTATTGATCGTTAGAATAGTAAATATATTTCAGAAGGTATTTTTTTGAAACACAAGTTCTTACAACGAAAATGAAACTGATAATAATGAATAACGACCATTGATGGACACGACATGACTTTTTGATTATATTTACATGGCTATCTGGAGCCTTTATTTTTGAAGATAGAGAGCAATGTTTTATATAAAAATTCTAGTTTGTTTTTTATATTATCTTTTGAAGTTACCAGTAGAAAATCTCGCATTTAAAATATGAAAATATATTGGCAACTTAATTTGTTTTAAATGGATCACCCTGTACATTATGCGCTGCAAAGAAATATATTTTTTTCTGATTTGAAATATATAGATATATGTTGATGATATTTGGGTGAACCAAAAAAGCCATAGAAACAATAAACATAAAAAATAAATATATTATAAATAAATTATATATTATAAATCAATAAAATACGTAAATAAATTTATAAAACATAACAATTTTATGGTTTCCATGGCTTTCCTGATATAAAATATGATTTTCTTAGCAATTTATTTATAGTTTAATCTAAAATATCTTGAAAATGGTACACCTAAATATCATTATTATAATATATTTAAAATCAGAAGAGAAAGATATTTCATTGTAGCGTATAATATACAGGGTATTCCATTAAAAAAAAGTAGTCTATATTTTTCCATTTTAATAATGCCATATTTTTTATTGATAACTTCAAAAGATAATATGAAAAACAGACTGCAATTTTTATTTCAAATATGTTTTTCTTTCTTCAAAAATAAAGGCTCAATGATAGCCACTTAAAAATAATCAAAGAGCCTGTACACACAATACAAAATCACTATCAAATTCCTCACTATCACTAAACGTAGTATTTATTATAGCCCGAGTTCCGAAAACAAAAATCAAACGGTTTTTGAGTATAGGTAATCTTGGAAACGATCCGATATCCATTCGTATCTCTCTGCCCTCTCTCTTTTTAATATATGCTACAACAGACAACAATACAATATTATAGGCATAATAAAATGCGCTGTTGTCTGTTCCCAGGTGCCAGATAAAACATTAATATACTGAGTGTGTCATGAATACTATTTTTTGTATTTTATATACTGTATATACAGTCAGTCCCAGATTGGTGCTGCATGTATCACTATCTCGTTTATTATGAGAGCTACAAAATCGTTAAATGGACAATGTTTCTCAGGATTATATTACCATTTCAGAGCTGCTGTTACACAATGTAATTTGTTTTTGGTTTTTAAATAAATCTCGAAAAAACAAAATTGTGAGTTTTTGACAGTCCCCCGTCTCTCCATTAATTGGGAACATAGGGTATTTTGGTTTAGACATTCTATGGGCACTTTTTATAAGATCTACTATAAAAAACAAAACAAAATAATAGATGTTTCCATTTTTGAGATAATCACAAAAAGTTTGTATTTTCTTAAGGACGCCATATCGAATTCTTATTGCATTGCATAGCATTGTTAATCCCCTCTCCAAAAATGTATCACAACTTGTTATTCTCTTTCAAAATAAGGCCGAAATAATTAAATCAAGAAAATCTCTAATTTAATCAGATATGAACTGTATATTTTTTTAAATTGTTCTATGTGGACACCATTTTAATCACAACATACTTAACAACGATTTTGCAAAGAGTTTATTGCCCTTATTAATGTGTTTCTATTCAATACACCCATAGCGTTTCGAACCCTTTCTTCTAAAACTGCAATATATTCAGGAGCTTCAAATGAATAAGTTTCGTTTTTGATGTGTCCGCATAAGAAGAATTCACGGGGATTTATGCCAGGGGATCTAGCAGGCAACAAAATGTCACCATTATTCTCAATTAATCTATTGGGAAAATTTTGTTCCAAATAATTCTTTACGACGGCGGTATTATGTACAGGATAACCATCGTCATAAACCAAATTTGATCCAAGTTCCCCACAACTGCGCTTACAGCGGACATTATTAGTTCTTGTAAGAGCTGAAGATATCTTGCTGCATTAAAATTGAAACTAAATTATATTGATCCAATTAATTCATTTCCTAAAAGTAATAGTTTCAATAATTTCATATTATTTATTATTATTATTTATTATTATTACCAGATATTTTACAATAGTAAACCTACAGAGGTAGACCAATACCTGTGCGTAGGACTGGTGAGAAAATATATAATTAGGTACCTATATAAACTTAAACTAAAACTAATATAACATAAGTATTGATACTCTTGTTTAACTATTTTTCCCAAGTGCCAACTGTCTGTTATTTATATGAATTTTATTTTATAAACTCAATCAAAAATAACAGAACATAAAGATAATTATTTACTTGAAACTAAAACTAAAACTAATATAACATAAGTATTAATACTACTGCTTAACCATATTTTCCAAGTGCCAACTCTTTATTATTTATATGAATTTTATTTTATGAAATCAATAAAAAATAACAGAACATAAAGATAATTATTCTCTTTACTTTTTCGCTTTCTATGTTCTCATAGAATTTTGGTAATTTTTTTTTAAGTACTAAGTATTAGACAAAATCCATTCTTTTAATTTTTTTTTCTTGTGTATTCATTATTTAAAGTCTTGAGAGTGTTTGGTAAACGATTGAAGGTAATAATTGATCTTACATAACTACTTTTACTACTTACAGTTTTATTTCTTTCTGGCAGTTGCAAATTTTTATTTCTCGTTATACTGTTGGATATTATAAACTTGGTTTTTAACTCTTCATAGTGTTGTAATAAAGATTCCAGCGAAAACATTTGGTCAAGATTGCAAGGAATAATGTGAGCATCTAATAGGTTTCTATTGATAATTTTAAGGATTCTATTTTGCTTTCTTTCAAGTAATATCAAATTATTTGAATAAGCTCCTCCCCATGCAACGATTCCATAATTAATTATGCTATGGAAAAGAGAATAATATAAAATTTTCAATGTTTCAAACGGTATTATCCTTGCTAGTTTAGTGAAAATAAATACTAGATACTTGGTTTTTCCTAATATATAGTCAATATGCTTATTCCAACTCAATCTATAATCAAACATTATGCCTAGGTATTTACAAGAATCAAGTCTTTTCAAGGAGTAATTATTGATCTTGACGTTAATGTTTTCTGGTACACTATTGGAATAGTTCCCAAATGTAATAAATACTGTTTTTTCAATGTTAAGAGACAATTTATTATGGATAAGCCATTTACTTATTTGATTTAGATAGATGTTCATTTTGTTTTCAACCATTTGCCACGTTTTGTCTGATGAAATAACAGTAGTGTCATCAGCAAAAGAGACGATTGAACCCTCAGGCATATCTTTCAGTAGATCATTGATGTATAATGTAAATAATAGTGGACCCAGGACAGTTCCCTGAGGTACACCAGTATTTACTTCTCTGTATTCACTGTAGCATCCATTAACCTTAACTCTCTGTAATCTGTTTGATAGATAGCTAGAGAAGAGCTTATGGGCATTGCCCCTGATACCATAATTTGATAGTTTATCAAGCAAAATTGTGGATTACCTTTTCAAGTATTTTTGCTAAATTTGAGATCAGAGATATCGGCCTATAGTTAGATGGTGAGCTTTTATCTTTTGATTTAAATATTGGTATTATTTCTGCTTTTTTAAGAGCGTCAGGCCAAATATGCTTTGTAATACATAGGTTTATCAAATATTTAAGGGGTTCAACGATATAACAAGACAGTTTCTTAAGAACTTTTGTATTAATGTTATCAACTCCACTACTCTTTAATTTTAACTGCTTTATAATAGTAGCAATTTCATAATTATCTGTTGGGAATATGAATATAGATTTTGGGTTCATAGGTGGTAGAGTTATTTTAGAATCATGTGGTTTTTGTATTTTTTCATTGAGTCTAAGACCTATATTACTGAAATAAAGATTCAGGTGGTTACAGATTTCAATCGGATCAGAGATTTTAACTTTCCTATAGTCATCTATTATATACTTAATATCTTCGGTTTTGATATTTTTTCTTCCGAGCTTGAGATCAAGGATCTCCCAAAGTCGCTTAGGGTTGTTTTTGTTAGCTTCAAATTGCCTACGTTCATACATAAATTTGGCCTTTTTTACAACTCTATCAAAAATTTTAACATAATTTTTATATAAAATTTTGTTACATATATTATTTGGATTACTTTTCCATAACTTGAATAATTCTCCTTTCTTAGTACTAGAGACAAGAATAGCTTTTGTAATCCATGGGGTTCTAATTTTTATCTTTCTATTATTTTTATTTCTAGCCTGATTAATACATCTATTTAATAGGTTTATAAGTGCATCTGTTGCTTCATTTGGATCTTGTATTGACATTATTGATGTCCAATTTAATTTGTTAGCTTATTTGCATAATTTTGTGTAGTCGATTGGATTTGAACTTATTTTGGGACTGAAATTACTTAATTTGTTTATTTCCAGTAAAAGAGGGTAATGATCATTGAAAAGATTTTCGACTTTGATAGCTTTAGTGTGAAGAGATTTTGTTTTTATGTAAATATTGTCAATACAAGAACCAATTTTAATGTTTTGGTCAGATGGTCTAGTAATTGTTTGAAAACCAGGTATATATCCATTCTCCAATAAATTATTTAAGTGGTCATGACAAAAATTATCAGGATTAAGAAGATCTAAGTTGAAATCACCAATTATTAAATGATTTTTAAAACCTTTCTTATTTGTAAGAAATGTTTTCAAGTTGTTAATAAAATCTGCTTTGGGTAAGTCGTTGCACCTATAAAGAGATGAAATTACTAATTTGCTTTTATTTTCTAAATTGATATGCGAGTTAAGAATTTTTAATCTACCAAACTCAAGTACTTCACTACTTTCGATTATATTATCTTTAATAAACATCACTACACCATCGGACCGATTTAGTTTACTGTGATTATAATAAGATTTGTATCCTTGAAGTGCATAAAATTCGAAGAATTCCATTTCCCACGTTTCTGAGCATACAATTACACATGGTTTACACTCTAGACTCTCGATGAAAACTTGTAATTTAGTATGATTTTTATTTAAGCTTCTTATATTAACATGGAGGATAAAGTTATTGTTTTCAAGAGACAAATAGTCATTGAGAGTGTTGAGGTTGTGGAAAATGTTTTCTTTTTCTATTAATTGCTGCTGTATTTTTTCAATAATTTCAATATTTTGTTCCATTGACATGTCCATAATCTACCTTTCCTTTCAACATTTTGATTAGGTACTGGAACGTCGGACACTCAGGACTACTCGCCACATGATCAGTATTATGCATAAGCTTGTATTTAGCGTTTGCTTTAATGCAATTATTGCACCTTTTCACTACTTTAGGGCACTCACTAAGTTTATGATCTTCGCAACAATATTCACAAATAGTTTTATTTTTACAAGTACTACTTTTATGGTAATACTCTTGACAATTGTAACATCTTCGTATACTCAAATCTTCATATATTGGGTATCTTTGCCATCCCATATATACTTTTTTCCTCGCCATTAATTCAGAAAAAGTGATTGCTGAACATTCCCCATATATGGTCTTCTTATTTGTTTCTCTATTTATCTTCACATATGTTATTTTAAGATGTTCACTTTCTGCTATAAATTCATTTTGTTCCCTTAGGCTTTGCTCAATTTCATCTATAGTCGAATCATCCTCATAACCTATAATCTTAAACCTTGGAGCTTTAAGTTTAGTAATTTCTAGATCATAGTCTTGAAGTTTATTCTCTGCTTCCACTTTCAACTTTTCCATATCGATTTTGTTCGTACACTTTATTACCATGCTACCATTATTCAATTTTCTAGTGTTTTCGATTCCAATTTTTAGTTCAGCTGGTTTAATTTGTGCATGCAGGTGTTCTGCAGTTAGTTCAACGTTTTGGCTCTTCTTTGGTTTTATTATTAGGCTTGGGAAATTTTCTGTCGTGGTAGATTTGTTTTGTACAATGTCGCTAAATGATGGGAGTTTTACTTTTAAACTTGCTTCTAATTTATTTTCCAGTTCTTTTAGTCTTTGTTTTAGCAATGTAATGATGTCGTCCTTATTGTTTATTATTGTAGTTTTATCATTTATGGTTTGTTGGAGTATAGAATAGGTATCTAGGCAGGTGCATTTAGGGCAGTATAACTTCAAAACTCTTCCATTCTTTAGTTCTAATACTCTGATTTCTGAGGCTGACAGGGCACAGCATTTTCCGCAGATTGATTTAGAGCACCTATCACACGTGAACACTTTGAAATTCGTAGCCTCTCCTTTATTGCATATATCACACTCCATGGTTGTTTAAATATGAATTATTTATATTTATTGATAAATGGACACAACAAATTTCCAAATTCACTAGGCTATTAGAGTGAAAAACCAGACGTCCACCATATGCGATTCTATGCATAAATTATAAATGTTTATCTTCTTCAAGATTTAATTTCATCACACTGATAAGTATATTTGAGTCCAAAGGAGTTTGTTTCTTAAGATGCGGTTTTCTGCATTGCACAATTACTATATCCACCATAAGTCATTAAAATCAAGATAAAGTAAACAAAAGGATAGCAAGAAAAATGCCAGAATTGAAGGAGAACTTTAAACACAGATGTATTCACCTTCACATTCACATTCACGATATTTAAATGTAAATTTTATTTTAGGTTCACCTATTATACCTCATCAAACATTAAATCCAAATTCTTCTTGTACACTTTCTTGTGTGTTGAGTTTTGGGTTTTCTGTAGCCCAGAGATGGGTATTATGCCTGTTGAAAACTCCGCAATAGGTAAATCAAGTTTTGTCAGTCCATAATATGTTCATTGAAAAATTGGAATTTTCTCGTATATTTTGAATGAACCATTCAGAAATTCTTACTCTTCGGGGAAAATCATTTGCCGATAAACTTTGTACTATCGTAGGCTTGTATGGATGATATTTATTAACGCCCAGTATTCGATGAACGGATGACATATGGATATCTATTTCATTACCAATTTTTCTATCTGATGTTGTGGGATTATTATCAGTGTATTGTAACGCAGCATTAATTCTCTTCTCATTTTTAACAGCATATTTAGGATTTTAGGGTATTGCAAAACTTCCATAATTTAGCAAATTTGATACCAGATCCTAATATGTCTTGCGTTTGGTTGATGCCTCCTTAGAGTTTCTATCATGTCTAATTTTCTACACTGGTATAATTAACAGCCATATTTGAAAATAATAACTACGTTACGGAAATTAAATTGAACAAAAACAATGAAATTAGTGCAATTTAAATGAACGAATAAGATCCAATGAAAACAGCAGAAGAGACAGTTCAAATTAATCAAACTGTAATTTGACATTTCTACTACAGGTTCTAATAAATAATATTTTTGGCTCGCCTAATAGACCAAATTAAACAGAGCAGCTAAATTAATTAGAACATTCTATCATTCAATTATTTCTGCCCTTTTTTGAAAGAAAATATCAAATTATGATACATTCTTGGAAAGGGAATTAACAATGCTATTTAATGCAATAAAAATCCAGTATAGCGTCCATAAGAAAAAACGAAGTTATAGTGATTATCTCAAAAACGGAAAGAGATTTTCTTTTGTTTTGTTTTTTATAGTAAAGATCTTCAATATGTACTCACTGAATGTCTAAACCAAAATACCCTATGTTCTCAAATAATGGAGATACGAGGGACTGTTAAAAACTCACGATTTTGGTTCCTCGTGATCTATTCAAAAACCAAAAACAATTGACAAAATGTAATAGCAGTTCTGAAATATTGTTAGGATCCTGAGAAACATTGCCCATTTAACCGATTTTATAGCTCTTATAGTAACCGACAATACATGCAGCAGGAATCTGGAACACAGTGTAGGTATATAACAAAGCTCTATCTACATCATAGGAAATTTGTTTTAAATTTGTTCTAAATTCACGAATTTGACTCATTGGATTTAGAGAATTTAGGTAATAATGTATTTCTAGCCCAGACTAACCATTCGAGGGTTTATTAATGTCCCTCGAAGGGGGTTCAATTTAAGTTTTCATAAACATCTCCTTTAAAAATTATTTTATAATTTGACTGTTTCACACTGAATGTATAATTAGGTAGTATTTTTTTATATAGATTATTTCCAAACGAAATACTTTTATGTTGTATATCTAAATTCTAAATTCACGTATTTTACTCATTGGATTATGTTTAGAGAATTTAGGTAATAATGTATTTCTAGCCCAGAATAACCATTCGAGGGTTTATTAATGGCACTCGAAGGGGGTTCAATTTAAGTTTTCATATACATCTCCTTTAAAAATTATTTTATAATTTGACTATTTCACACTGAATGTATAATTAAGTAGTATTTTTTTATAGAGATTATTTCCAAAAGAAATACTTTTATCTTGTATATCTAAGGGGCGAATTCATAATCGTTCTTTAAATTCAAGGTCGACTTTAAAACGTCGACTCCTTAGAGCCTATTCTCACCTAAGCGGCATCGTGCGAAGCGGCGCGGCGCGAAGCGAAGCGCAGGGATCTATTTCCACCTAATAGCGGCATTTGGTAGCAGCTGAAACAACAATAATAACTTTTCCTTATTATATTTCTATGAATAACACGCAAATTATTGTGGGCATCATTTTGAAGCGCCGCACCACTTCGCTCATTGCCGCTTAGGTGAGAATAGGCCTTTAACCAATTGTCTCGATTTTCCTTCTTTATAAATACAAATCTAGCAAATGTGTACCTTTCTGGATAAGGCGTCTTTTAGGCAAGGAGTGACTATGAAATTCAACCTAGGGTTTCTCAATTTAAAAAAAATAATTGTTACTTCTTCTTGGCAGATACCATATTTTATATCTGTCACTGGTGGAACAATTTTGTAAATCTCCCGGAAAATGCTATCGATTCTGTTACATTTTCCGTTTGCAGCAAGTAGAGTTCTTTTGTAGTAGATTTATGATTGTAAGAAAAGTCTAGTGATGATACTATTCAAATGAGCTTTGGTAACCGATTGCTTTGAAAGTTTTTGCAGATGTAGAGGGAGAAAGGCTCTCTCTGAATATTAATTAGAAGTTCTAATAGTTGTCGAAGCCTTATTTATACAAAAAATTCAAAATATTGATGGATTTTTCCCTAATAGTTATATTTAAAAATATATCACAAAACTCATCAATTTTTATACGAAGAAGATATTTCTAAATATCATCTAAATTCAATGATGGAATATCCACTGCGAGGTCTTCAGGTACAGGGGATGGAAGATTTCTGTGTTCCTCTTCTTCTGCATGATAACCTTCTACTTCATACTGCTTTTGCAGATACTCGATTATATCAAGCATAGACTCTTCAGATTCCTTCACAGGAATAGGTACTGGTTCAGTAGGTAACAGCTCCAATTTATACTCCGTAATGTTCCTTGCCCTCCATATGGGAACTATACCTCTAGGATTGCCTTTATAATCGTTTTGCTCCTTACCAGTCTGATCTAATTCCAATTCATCAGCTCCAACATAATCAAATGCTGGATCCCTCATATTGATATAGTAACCGTGCTGCATGTACTTGCCATCGAATGTAAAACAACCTGGACCTTTAGGCAGATTCTTTTCAAATGTCCCATGGTAGCGGTAGTGTGCGTAGTTTAGAATTCCGGGACCCTCCATCCTGCCCTCTTTCCATGTACCATAAAAAATTACATTGCAGGATTTGTAAGTGTAGGTGCCAAGACCATGTCGTAAGCCCTGATACCAGGCACCTTCGTAAGTGTCCCCATTGGCATAAAAGTAGCTACCTACAAAGGAAAATATTGTCAACAACAAACATGAATTTAAATAGAATAAATATTTTTTACTAAGAAATATACCGACCTTATTAGTTGGTGCTCTGAAAAATACATAATCTAATTATATTATACGAGCAATGCTTATATATATATATATATATATATATATATATATATATATATATATATATATATATATATATATATATATATATATACAAGTATGTCGTACTTATATGTACATGTGTTGACTGCTCCTGATAAAAACCCAATTTATTGACTATAGATATTAAAAATATATTAAGTGAGTGATATGTGCCTGCTGGTGGTGCTAATGCAATTGTTAAAGTGAAAGTCCCACTCCAATCAAACTAGTACAAAACAAGTTATAGTGGAAAAAACGGGAAACAATCACTCCCATTATTTTAATATTTGAAGAATTCGCAGTGCATGTGCCAGTAGAGCAAAATCTAGTACAGGTTAGGTTCTAAAGGGACTTCACCCCATGTCGTATCAACACGTGAGTAGACAAATCAAACTTCTATAACCATACACCACTGCTATAATTAATGAAATAGTCCCTTGGTATGCGGAAAATGTCATTATAAATTGTCGAAAGCCAATCTAACGAGGCCATCATTTCATATACTGTCCAACACCTGGATCAGCTGATTTTACTAGAACATTTGGAACGAGTGTCTACAATCGATTACATGCTACAATCTGAAATAGAATAATGGCAAACTAAATAAATATAATATCTTTCATCTGGCATGAGCATGACAGGGCGCGGAGACCCTTCACCAGGCGAGGGTGATAATATTTATTCTATAATCTATGGGTGATAATATGTTCTATAACTGTCATCCAAATAATAAAGTGACGCATTTTGTATGCATACTATGTGATAGTGCTTTCCATGTTTCGGACTTCAAAACATATAAAAATACCAAATTCATATCCAAATTTCTGGTAATTTGCAACAACCGTGAAGATGTTAATCTTACATCAATTAATAACAAAAACATGCTGGACGAGCAAAGTAGGCTTATTATTTCCCAAATTAAATTGTATGAAAGACAAAAGATTGAACAGGAATTACAACAAAATCTGTGTAATGAACAATTACTTCAACTAAATAAATTAAGTAATAAACCAGAAGAAGAACTCAACACTTTGAGGATCCAAGAATAACTTACTAAACGAGTTACTTCTGAAATATAGGGATGAGGCACAATCTGTTATGACGAGGGATTATGCTGCAGCAGTGAAAGGCAAGTCAACTATAGAACAAATTAACATTCCTAGCCTGATAATCAAACCAAAACAAGATACTGACAAATAACTAACTTACACAAAAACCCTTACTAAAATAAACGATAAACTCAAAATACCAATTAAAAACTTAAACAAGAGTAAAACTGGAAATGTTTTCATTATGTGCAAAAATAGTGAGGATCTACTATTTGCTCAAACTACACTAACGGAGGAGCTTGGAGATGACTATGAGGTTTTTACTGAATCATTGAAAAATCCTAGAGTCCTTATAGTAAATATAGATAGCTATAATTTCAACAAATCGACACTTGAAAATGATATTAATGACAGGAAATTTAAATTGGCGAATGACAAATGCAAAGTAATTCATTGTTACAAAAACCCTAAAGGCAAACTTAACCTATACTAGACTTGTCTAAGGAGTTGTATCAAATGATCAGTAATAATTCTGGAAGAGTGTATATTGGTCATCAATCTTATCAAATAATTGATGATTTTAATATCAATCCATGTTTTAAATGTGGTCGAATTGGCCAGAGTGGAAAAAAGTGTACTAATCTGGTGAGCTGTCTCAGGTGCGCAGGAAATCATCCAACGAGTGAGTGCAATAAATTAGACATAAAAAAATGCACCAATTGCATTTCTAACAATAACAAATATAAAACTGAGTTTAATGTGAACCATACTGTTGTGAATGTTGAAGAATGTGAATATTTGAGAAGAATTCTAAAAAAGAGAATCAGCTATACGGATTATCCTTGTAAACCCGTCCTTCCCAAGAAAAGTGGCATCTTACCAAGTCCTAAGAACAATAAAGAAGATCGTGCATCGGATCAAAATAATAAAATTAAGAATAATAATGGCTTGTAACTCTCTAATTATTGATGAAAAGTCTTTCAGTAAAGAAAAAATATTTTCCAACATCAATGCTCGGAATAAATATATTGGTGGAAATACAGATTTTATTTTATCAGTGAATATAAGAAGTCTAAGTGCTAATTATGAAAAACTACAGTTATTTATTGAGAGCCTTGATCAGTTTCCCACTGTTATAATATGCACGGAGACTCGGGTCCTAGAAAAATTTGAGTTTTACTCACTACCTGGATATATTTTTTTTATAATCAAAGTAAATTAAATATCACCGATGGTGTGGTGATTTATATCAAAGAGAATGTTGATGAGAAAACTGAAATTGTTCAAGTAGAAAAACTAAGTATAATAAATGTAATTATCAAATTGTCAAATAATATTAATTTAGAGATTTCGGCCCTTTACATTATATTTAAAAAAATATTTAGAAGTGAAAAAGAAGATTAAAAATCATTTATTAGTAGGAGATTTCAATATAGATATTTTAAAGCTAGATTCAATAGGCTTGGAGCATTTAAATAACCTCTTGGATAGAGAATTTTATCCTGGTTTCCAGACAATCACTAGACCTTCACAAACTGACTTGAATAGATGTACTTGCATAGATAATATTTTTGTTAAAAGTAAATGTATTAAAACTCAAGCTTTCAAGAATGAAAACCTTTACAATGATCATTACCCTCTATTTGTAAACGTTGAAAAAATTAAATATTCAAAGCCAAAAGAAGCACCCCAGCATATTAATTATAATAAATTAATGAGAACAGCAAAAAATACTAACTGGAACATTATTCTATCTCTGCAAAACCCTAATGAAGCTACTGACATTCTTATAAATAATATATTATCATGCATAAGAAAAGCAACCATATCTAGTAAACTGAATGCAAATAAAAGTAATCAAATACCAAGAAGTAAATGGATTACTCCATCAATAATTATATCATGCAGAAGAAAAGAACTACTCTATACTATTTGGTAACTCGATCCAAAGAATAAATTGCTGAAGTCGGAATACAAAAGATATATTAAAATTCTTGATAAAGTAATAAAACAAGCAAAAATTATACACGAGAAAAAAGCAATTGAAAAAGCTTCAGGTGACCAAAAAAATTATGGTCTATAGTAAATCAAAAACTTTCTAATAGGACTAAGAAATATGATAATATAAAATACATAAAAAATGAGTCGGATCAAAAAATCTACAATCCCATACTAATAGCGGATACAATGAACAACATTTTCTGTAATATTGGATCTAAACTAAGCGAACAAATAATCCTACCATCAAATGAATCTTATAAAAGTCCACCTGAAAATCCTTATACAATATTCCTACACCCAACAAACGAACTCGAAATACGCAAAATCATAAAACAATTAAATTTAAAGTATGGAGCTGTTGACGCCATAGATGCAAAAACGCTTATATCATTAGTAGATTTTATAACTGAACCTATTACACATGTAATCAATCTATGCATTGAAACATCGGTTTGGCCGGACTCGTTAAAAAAAGCAGAAATTAAACCTATACACAAAGCTGAAAACAAATATATTCCATCTAACTACAGACCCATATCCCAGATCTCCAACGTAGATTTTTGAAAAAGTTATTCACTATAGACTTTCAGATTTTTTCACCAAACACAAAATCATATCTAACAGACTAAGAGCCTTGGTACCAACCATGCACTAAATGCTATAACAAATCTTATTTATAATGCAGTTGATAATGATGAACATGTCGCCGTAACTTTCTTGGACCTGGCAAAGGCTTTTGATACTGTCAACCATGAGCTGCTATTGGACAAACTATATAACTATGGGATAAGGGATAAAGCTCATATGCTCATAGTAAGCTATTTGAATAACAGAGAGCAGAGAGTAAAAGTAAATGATGTAGTAAGTAATTATTGTAAAATCAAAACAGGGGTGCCATAAGGTACTATCCTTGGGCCTTTATTTTTCCTTATTTCTCCTTTGCTGATGATACAGCTGTAATCTCAATTGAAAAAAATCCCGATGGCCTGTAGTCAGCGGAAAGGTAAATTTTTCAAAATTCATTGAATTGAAATTTTAACAACATTTTCATTGGTATACCTACATGTTATTAAATAAAATTGTAATAGCCTTGCGGTTAGAGGTTTTTGTTTTGGCTGTTGAATATAAAGCAGACAGGGTTCGAGTCCACTTCAAGGCAGATTTTTTTTTCGTCTATTTCTTTTCAATAAATATACTATATATTTTTTTAATTAGGGTCTATATTAAGATCTCCAGAAAATGTACAATTACATCAAATTTATATTGAGTCTTCATGTTTTATCAATATTTGTTATTTTTCTTTATTAATTTTTATATTTTTACCTGTGTATTTTAAAAATTGCTTTGAACAAAAGTTGTAGGTACTGATTATATCTATAACCTAAAATTATTTTTAATAATATTTACACTACTGCTCTTTTTTGATAATTTTTTTAAATATTTGAATGGTCGCCATTTTGAAACTACTTACCTGATATTGCCCAATAACGAACTCGACCGAGATATTTGAGAGATTGATTTTTGTTGCAAATTTGAACTTGATACCTTCAAAACTGCGACCTCTATAGTGTTAACAAATTTCGTAATATCCCATATATATATATATATATATATATATAAACTTTTGAACCAAATATTTTTTTGGACTTACTTATAGACATATAACAACATGCCGTTGAAATTTTTTCGAAATTCAAAAGTGTGAACGATCGCAATAGGTATATTTCTATAAGAAATTTACCTAAAACATGGACCAATGTAGAAGATAAAATGAACAGTTACTTAGATAAGATCAGCAAATGGTTGGCAGTTAATAAACTATCTTTAAATATAAATAAAACAGTTTTTATGACTTTCGGTGCCTATAGTAATAATGTGCCTGAAAATATTGTTATAAAAATTGAGGACCAATTGTTGATAAGAGTTGAGAGCTGTAAATACTTGGGTGTAGTGTTTGACTTCAACATGAAATGGAATAAACACGTCGAATACTTAGTAAATAGAACTAAATACCTTGTCTTTATTTTTCGTAAGATCTCCAAGTACATGCAATTTGATACACTTAAAATACTCTATTACTCTTTATTTCAAAGCATTGTTAGCTACGGAATAATAGCATGGGGTGGAGCGTACCAGTCTACTTTGAATATTTTACAGAGAATACAAAATAGAATTTTGAAAATTATTTACCAATCATCTTTGAACAATACCTGTTACCATCTCAACATTGAATAACTCTTTACTCTAGAATCTACTAAATTTTATTATAGTACACTAATGAATCAATTTAATTATTCTTTAAGTTGTACTAGGCATAAAAGTATTCCCCTTCAAAAGAGAAAAAAAGAGATAAGTAGCAAAAATAGCTTCATTAAGGCATTATCAACCTTCAGTGCACTGCCAAATGAGCTGAAGACTTTAAATAGTAAAAATAAAGTTAAATTTAAAATAAAAAATTGGATTCGACAAAATATTTAAATGAGTTGTAGTCTATTCTTTAGGTATATATATATATATATATATATATAGATAAACAATATAAAAAAGGAAATGTCATATATACATATACATTAAATAATATATTAGTTTAAGGATCAAATTACAATTAATTTCTTTAGTTTTAATTTTAATTTAGTTTAATATTAATTTTTAACCAGCCTGCTCACAGGGAGTCACATCGCTCCGCGGATTACTTTCATTGTATTGTAATATATGTACAGGTAAACAAATAAATAAAAAAAAAATTATCTCGGAATCTGGTCTACCTATTTCGATGAAAATTCATTTGTATGGGTTTTAGAGTGTATTGAATCGATTGGTTCAAGTCACATTCACATAAAAAATCGTTTTCAGCAATTAAAATTCTTATTTTAGACCACATATAGATTATAACTGATATGTGGATATGAGCCCATAAACATTACAGAACATGAGTAGCTCATTGGTTAAGCTCATGCCTGATACTCTGGAGATCCTCGGTTCGTATCCTGATCAAATTAGATTTTTTTTAACAAAACCCATTTTTTGTAAATTAAAGGTGTTAATATGAGTTTCTGATAATTTAATCGGAAATTTTCATATGAAAAAAAAATGTACATTTTAATACACAATTCTTGTATATATACATAAAACAAAATCGGAAACGGCTCCAACGATTTTGATCAAATCTGGTATATAGATAATGTTCTACTTTTGAACATTATCTAAGTGGCTTTCTTGACAAAACGCGAGGGTGTCATCTTCGGGGTCCATAAAATTTTTCTTGAATGATTCGCAGATTTGTATAAAAATTTGCAAAAAGGGGTTTTAAGAGGCGAGAAATTGATTGGCGTAACTTGCAATTTTAATGGATGTGACCCTTGAGGTATTCACTACGTACGGGGTTTGGGGGTCAATCTGACGATGGGTGATATAGCTGAGTTCTGGTATGTTAATTACTACCAGTCGCAATACATTTTAACTACAAATAGGTATGCACATATTTGAACTAAGATTATATTTCCTTATAGACTCAATCTAAAACCTGTATTACAAATGTAATTGATGGCTATGAAATCTTTCCTGTTTTTGGCTAATTTATTCTAAATTCACGATTTTTGCCCTGAAGAAGAGAATAAACATTCTCGAAAGCTCGGCTGCAATCAAAGAATTTTATTGAATATATGACTGCATCCCCAAGAACATCTTTTCATTTATTATAAGACCAGTCAAGAATACAAAATCAATATATATATGAAGAAGAGAATAAACATTCTCGAAAGCTCGGCTTTAGTCAAAGAATTTTATTGAATATATGACTGCATCCCCAAGAACATCTTTTTATTTATTATAAATCCAGTCAAGAATACAAAATCAATATATATATATATATATATATATATATATATATATATATATATATATATATATATATATATATATATTGGACTAACTTATAGACATATAATAACATGCCCTTGAATTTTTTTCGATATTCAAAAGTGTGAACGATCGCAAATTTCTTATAGAAATGTACCTAAAAGCAAACACTCGAATTGTATACCTATTGCGTTTGGGTTCGTCGGTCAAAAAGCTCTTCACATTAGAGGAAACATACCTTGTCCATGCTTAAGGTCTTTCTTCCAATCTCCGCTGTACTTTGTGCCATCGGGGTATAGAAAATCGCCTTTACCATGCTTCAAGCCTTTTCTCCATGTTCCTATGTACCTTGCACCAATTTTAAAGCAATACATTCCCTTGCCATGCCTTTTGCCGTGATAATATTCGCCTTCGTATATATCGCCATTGGGTAGCAGGGCGCTTCCAAAGCCGTGCCTATCGAGCTGATCGTCTCTACCACCCTCATATTCACCATAAGGATAGGTATCCTTACCTTCTCCACCTTCACCTGTCTTGGGCTCTTCTTCTTCGTCAGAAGACATGATATGATATTGCTGATAAATTTATTATGACAGTTATTGCGTTTGATGTGGAATAAGAAAGTAAGTATAGGCATATAGGTAATTGACAACGATCTTATACTGAATGATTTTTGACAGACCTCGCGGAGATGGCGGAGGTGTACAATTCAATTTCCGTTGTTGTTAGTGTCGAAAGTCTTCTTTCCACTTATTACCACTTGAACAATTCAAAATCACCATATTATTTCGTACTTTTCAGGGCTCCAACTAATAATGTCGGTACTAAATTTTTTAGAAGGGTATTTATTATAATATTGATAGGGTTTATATTGAATTATTAAGAAAATAATAATTAGGTATTTGATGAAAGGCATAAAAAATTGTTCTTTGTGATTTAATAACCGCGATCAGGAAAAATTGTGAAATAAATAACTTTAAAAAAAATTTGCACCGACTTCAATAGATGTTGCTCTAAAAAGTAGGTATGACATAATGTTGGAATCATAGAAATCTTGAGGCTGATGCAAAGAGTCTTCTTATAGGTAATACATTATCTCGTAGCAAAAACTTAAATTTTTTATGATTCCTGTATTATGTTTTTATATACACTTTTTATTGCAACATCAAATGAAGTCAGTTCTAGTTTCTTTTTAATATTTATCCAAATTTGAGCTCTGATTTTTTGAAAATGAAAATGTATAATTTATTATAAGATTTTGCAGGTATCTGTATTTTAAATGAAACCTGTTTTAAATGAATGAATAATGCCAAAAAATTATATTACACCCGGGTAGCCCAACAAAAATTCGCCTACCTTTAAATCGCATTTTAAATTGTACATTGACAATCAGCCTGACAGGCAAATTTATAAAAGTGTGACGTTTAATATGACGTAATTCTACATATAACAGATTGCTGTTATTATGGAAAAAAGGATCTGTGGGCTATTTGTACAGTTACTTCCTATATATCCGAAGACCATGGGTTCAAATCCTGATCTCACATTTTTTTTTATTATTAAAAGAGGAATTAAGCTAAAATAAGTTTTCCATATGTTGTTTTGGAAATTATTTCAATGCATTTGTTCATTGTCATCAGTTCATATCGTATCTCAGCTGAAACCGATTGAAAAAAAATATAAACATTGGTCATTCAGAGAAATATATTTCATTATAGGTAATAATTCAAACAATTAGGTATTCCATCTCTATAGAGCTTTATCTTTCAAAGTTTAGATGCAATCTAACGCATTACTATCTTATTTCTTGTACTTATTATATATTCATTGATTTGTGTTCAAATGAATTGCAAATTAAACTAGAGGGTAATATTTATTATATTACTGTTATCAATATATTGGTAACTGTTCGAGCAAAAATAATAAAGATTTGACATTCTTTATACAAGTGATAAATTTGTTTATATTTATAATTTCATTGAAACATTCTCCTCAATATCTTCACATCCACTCTCATCTATCCAAAAGTTGACAAAAGTGCCTACGGCTCCCATTACAAAACAAAACGTCCATGCTCTTATATTCCGTTCGCTTATATTTATGTAACAGACTTACAGGAGTTATAATTGTCATATACGGCGCCAGTGACTTATTTCTAGTTTGTTCTCGCCTTCGCATCTAAATTCAGTCCAGTGGTAAACCACTCTTTATTTATCAAACTTTTCCTTTCTATAATCGTGATGCGGTCAGGTAGACACCAGAGAGATATTGTATTTGTATGCTCAAAAATTTGTAAAGTCTGTTAAATCCTTGAAAAGATTCAGTTTCTCGACAAATTGGTTTCTGATTTCTGTTGAAACAAATATTCCTAGGAATCTATAACTAAAGAAAAATTATCTTTAAGTAAAATTTTCAAATGATACACCCTGTTTATTAATTTATTGTTCTCAATACAGAATGTAAGAAGTAATAACAATTACTTTTTATAATATTATTTTATAAGTGCAATGAAATTCTAAACCCTTTATAAGATATCTACCAAAAACCATAAATACCTACCGTTTTATCAGTGAAACAATATGAAAAAAATTATCTTAGTTGGCCAATTATACAACAAGATCTATGATCAACTGATTACTTGTCTTGGTGATCGTTGAGGTTTTTTACATTACTTGTTGTGAAATAATAATAAGTGAAGCGTAGTTTGGCGGATACTTTGGTAAGAGAAATTTTACTTTTACAAAGGAAGAGGCTCATTGATATGATTTTGGTACTGGGAAATAGCGCGCTGGAGTAAAATTTCAAGGCCGCGACACACAATATGTATAAGGCTATGTAACTTTCAACCGCAACGCGACTGCCAAAAATTCTGCGATCGTCGCTGCCAATCATCAATTTTGGTATTAAGTAACAGCAACTGCGTGGAAATAGCGACTGAAAACAATGCTGCCAAGATATCGTTTTACGTAACTTGCAACTGCAACTGTGTATCCAAACAATTTGTGACTATCGCTATATGTCAGATTCAGATGACCCTAACCTAACCTTTTATGATCTGTGCAGAATTTAGATTTATACTTTTTACTTGTGTTATTGTGTTGTTGTTGTGTTTATCTTCGTTTGATTGACATTGCATTGGAGTGAAAGAAATGACTCGCGCTGTGATGTTGAGAGATGCCCTAGATTTAGAGAATGTAAGATATCAAAGACTTATTAGTCGTCATTTAAGAAGCAATCTGTGGCGTCAAGCCCATCCTTTGGATATTTCAGACCGTGAATTCAAAGCACACTATAGACTAACAAAAAAGTTGTTCACAGAATTGTGTAATAAGTTGTCTGGGACGCCATATTATTGTATTCTATTCGTACATTTCTCTCAGGTTTTAACTGCTCTCTCATTCTATGCAACTGGTTCATATCAAAAACTAGTAGGCATGAGTCACTTACACGGCCTGGGTCAGCCAACTGTGTCGAATACTGTTAGAGAGGTAACATATGCATTGAACAATATAAATATCCTTGCGAAATATATACGTTTTCCTCAAACACTACAAGAGAGGCAGGCCATTATTAACGGGTACGTGGAGAATGAATTGCAATAATTTTGAATTAAATAATTTCGTGCGGTTCTTTCAGTTTTTCAGATAGATTTGGATTTTCTGGCTGTATTGGATGTGTAGATGGCACACATGTGGCTCTTGTGCCCCCAGCTGAGTTTGAGCAACAATTTTTCAATAGGAAACACTACCATTCAAGGAATGTGCAGATTGTAAGATATTTCTCTACAAGTTATTTAATATTTTCAAAATTCCATCGTTATAGATATGTGACAGTGTTCTCAATATTTGGAGAGGTATTATGGATGCTTGGTGATTTTACTTTTACATTAATAATAAATATTTTGACACCTTTGGATAGTGACACATTTTTTTTACAGAGGACTCTGCATATCCTTTAAGACCTTGGCTTCTAACTCCAATTATCAATGCAGTAGAAGGTACTCCTGAGAATCACTACACTAATGTAGATTGCCTGACGAGGAATACTGTTGAGCGATGCATTGGAGTTTTAAAATCCCGTTGGCGCTGTTTGTTATCACATAGAGAGTTACATTATGATCAGCACATGGTGGCCAAAATAATTAATGCATGTACTGTTCTTCATAACATTTGCAATAGGGAAAGATTACCGGTACCCATATTAAGCATCAGGGATATTCAGGCTGACAGAGATCAGCAACCAAATGAAATTGCTATCCCTGAAGCAAATGCGCTCTTGGTAAAAGGACGCCAAAAGCGCCAACAAATTATACAGCGCCTTTGGTGAGCAAGGCTGTAATAATTTAGTTCTTTAATATATTTTTTTTTATTGCAACTGTCTTGAAGATTTAAGAAATAACTAGGTAAATATAAAATAAAGTATAACACCGTAAACTAATACTATAATTTTTTTTTTCGCTTATTAAATCTTCTAGAATAGTTATAAGTTTATCATTTTGAGCCTGCAGTTCTTCTGTGAGTTTTACATTGCATTCTGCAATGACCGTGACTGGCACCGCTAGTTTTTCTTCTGCTGCCCCCCTCCTATCTTCTAACGAAATAAGCCATACAGAGTCAACATTTGTAGTCTGACCTATGAAAAGATAGTTTTTTGAAGACAATTATATTTAAAATAGAGACAATTAAAAAATATAAGTTTGTACTGGTATGAGACTTTTTTGACCATCATAAAATACAGAGGTATACAATTCATTTATTAGTTTGTTTTTTATTTACGAACGTGCCTGTTGCACAGTAAACGAGCACCGATTTTGATTAATCCTTTTTCATTGGAAATAGAAGTGTTGCCGATATTGAGGCAATTCTAACGCGAAATTTTATGCTTAAGCCTTGCGTTCCCAACTGTACATTTGAAAAATGAAAATAATCAGAATACGTAAACAAAGTTTAAAGTCAGAAACATATTGAATCGACAAGAAAATTTCTTATCGCTGCTCTTATAACCATTTTATAAATATTACGTACAAAATATATTTCTCAATGGCTTGAATTAATAAAAAGTTATATTTGCTAGGCACGGCAATCCTGTAGATATATCTGCATCTGTCTCAGTAGCACTGTCACAATTAATGCTGCCGATTTTCTAAAATCAGATTACCACTTCGCGTTTTTAATCATTTAAATCTAAAAATGTTGGATTGAGGCAACAGAATTGCCTTTAAACTTTTGGTACTAATTTTTCATTAATTGAGTTATGTAGTTATAAGATCAGTTTTGATGAATAGCGTCTTTATAAATTTTGTTTCATTCGGATCACTCAGATTCATGTCAGTACAATCTTAAATAATTAAATCACAGGACTTACTTTTCTTTTCTTATAGAAATGTCCCTATTGCGATCGTTCAGAATTTTGAATTTCGAAAAAATTTCAACTGCATGTTGTTATATGTCTATAAGTCCAAAAAACTTTTGGTTCAAAAGTTTATATATACCTGACTTCCACTTATGTGGCGCTGATGAAAGCTAACGAGCTTGAAATCACGTGATCCGCTTCTAGTGGGTGGTTGTATCTGACTAAAAGTATAAAGGTGTAGAGCATCTCCATAATTTTATATTAAATACTGACTATCTTCCAGTTGCTTTTGTTTAGTCAGGTACAGCTTCCACTTATGTGGCGCTGATGAAAGCTAACGAGCATGAAATCACGTGATTCGTTTCTAGTGGGTGGTTGTATCTGACTAAATAAAAGCATAGTATAGAGCATCTCCATAATTTTATATTATATACTCTTTCATTGATGAAATAATAGATACCTTCAAATATATATATATATATATATTTGTCAATGCTACACTTCGGACCCCGTATAACTTATACTCCCTTATACGTTATACAACTTAAGGTGAGTTTATACAGTAAATAAAATAAAATAAGAAACAAATTAAGATAAAATAAGAAATAAGCTAAATTAAGAAATAAGAATAAGAACTAAAGATGGCCAACTTTCATCTTTATTTCTTATTTTATTTTATTTTGTTTGGAAACTGATAATGCGCATGATCAACCACCAGAGAACACTCAACTTGCATACAACACAAAAGTTTTTGTCAAAAAAGCTGTGATTTGATTGGTTCATTCTTATTTCTTATTTTATTTTCGTCATCTGTATAAACCAATCTTTTTTGAGATTATTCTTATTTCAATTTTAATTTGTTTCTTATTTTATTTTATTTACTGTATAAACTCACCTTTATACGTCCCCAAAGTGTATTATATTTTACATTCTAATGTTGAATGAAATGTACGTGTAAAAATCTCATATATTCAGTAGGTTTTAAATACTTTTCTACCGCTTCTGTAAGCAGTAAGGAAGCAAAGAAGAAAGAAAGAACTGTCCGAATATATCTATCAGTGAACTTTCAATTATTTTGATGACTATACACTTGAAAATGTGAAGTAGTTTTTACAGAAAATAGGACCGACTTTATTAGTTAATGCCTGAAAAACTCAAAATAATTTTTATTCTACTGTCGCTGGTACTTTTGAAGTTGGTGCGGAATCAACCCATAACTGTATAAGTTCAAAATTACCAGCACCAGTAGAATTATAATAATTTTGAGTTTACCAACTAATAGAGTAGGTTCTATTTAAAAAAAAATATTGTATTAAATATCGATCCCAGGAGGCGTATTCTGTACATTTTATACAACTTTTTAAACAACATTTATACAACTTTTTAACGACAATAGTTGATAGTTGAACATCGACATGTCATGTCAAAGTCTGTGGAAAGAACATGTATATACCGGGGGATATCATATTTTAATAAATAGTAAATAAATATTATGTAGTTTTAAGGAATAAATTACAAAATTGTGAAGAAAAATGAAGAGAAGACAGTTTGAAAAATTAAGAGCAATCTTATTGAGTGGAAATCATGCCAGATTGAATAGCTATAACATATATATTTTGTTATTATCCATATAACTGTAAGAATGATGAAAACTTCCTTGGTACTTATGGTATTTTAATAGATTATTCCCTAGGCTGGGTATATATTTTATGACAAGTGAGAAGTAAGAAGAATATTAAATCAACAAAAGTAGATAGAATCTATCTACTTAGCCACCTGATATAATAGTCGGAAATCAAAGATCTACTGTAATAATGGAAATGTATCACATACTCTGAAATTTATACCATTAAGACATTAAGACAGACACATATACTTACTTCCAATCAAAGAGAATAGTAAATAATTATTGTTATGTTTTCTCAGCTTATAATTTCAATCACAATAAACCACCGGCTTTTGTTTTAGGTCTATTACAAAATGTATCAGTAACCTACAAATATGTAGAATGTTATTTCAAAGTATTCGTATATGTGATATTTTGAAAATATGTATGATACTTACTTTTAAAACTATTGTAAGGTTTTCACTGGTGAGAACAACTAAGAAATTAATCAACAATATATACCTATGTCAACAATGAACTGATAATTAATATAATATATAATTCATAATTTGAAGGAACATAACCTCTGTTTGCAATGGCATTTGCATAAAGCGGCAAAATTGATCTATCGCCGATAGACTATGGGATCGGGTAATATTCGTAAGATGTTCATCACATATGAATGTATGTTGTTAAAGAGATATTTTGATGTTTGTGGTTAGATTAACATTGGAAAAATAATAAATAGTGGTTGACTGAAACAAGTAGGACATTTTTCTAAATGACATTGTAAGCCTATTTACTATAGATGTATTGTTGTGAAATACTTTTTTTCAATGCAGTTTTATGAACAATAATCAAAATACGATTCAATTTTGATATTTCATTCTCAAATAGATTTGTAATAATTTTCTTCTCCAGTTTTCAATTAATTAATTCCTTAAAACTACATAACATTAATTCACAATTTATTAAAATATGATATCCCCCGGTATATACATCTCTTTAGAGTGACTTTGTCATGACATGTCGATGTTCAACTATTGTCGTTAAAAAGTTGTATAAAGTACAGAATACGCCTCCAGACACCTGTTTCAAAAGAAGTGCACCCTGCTCAAACAGCTGCTGTGCAATGGTGGAAAAACGTGTTATGCGCAAGACCGTAACGCAAAAATGGCTCTAACAATTTTTATGAAATTTTAAAAATTCTTTGATGTCGGCCAGGAAAAGTCTAAAGAGGGAAGAACTCGCCATGCAACATGCCTGGTGTTATCTCCACCTTCTCGAAGAGGCCAACCAGATTTCACTGTAGCCGAACCATTGCCGTGAAGGTTTTTAATAATGTTGATAAAGTACCAAAGTATGAATACCCATGTTATACAATTTGTGCCACAGACTCTTATGGCCCTTCTTGAATATACAAAAACGGCATACATTCGCCTTCCCGTCAGTCGCAAGTGTAATTGCGAAATTGAGGACAAAACGTATACGTTGTCGATACAGCCTTTTTCTTCCCTTACGAAAAGCTGATTGGTCCTCAGGTATGAAGTCATTTACAGATTCCCACTTCAAAATCCCTCTAGGAAATTTTGGGGGATTAACTTGACTATAGAATTTACTAAAATTAGAGCTCTGTAATTATTCGGGTCGTTTGTGTTTCCTTTTTACAAAAATCGCCTTCAATAAGTATGACACTTCTACTAACCAGAGAACACCTACCTCCAACTACTAACGGAGTTGCTAGGCACCATAAAGTTAACCCCTCACTGTTAATGATATTATGATAAAATCGTTTGTGGGTGTTTGTTAGACGGAAACCAACGTTTGTTGGATATTTATTAATTTGTTGTTCAGTAAACAAGATTTGGGGATTTTCTTTTTTCACGGTAGCCCCACATAAATGTATTCCTTAAGTGAATGACTATTATTAGGCATGCAATCATTTGTTGGTCGTTAAGTGGTCACCAAATGACTATTTTTATAGTCTAATAGTCATTTATTATCCTGCAAAATTAAAAAAAAATGTTCAAACCGAACTAATCTTGTTTTTTGAACGCTACCTTTGGCGCTACCTTACCGATGTTGGTTTGCTGATCTCATAATCAATCCCTCCGCATACACGATACGGTACACAAAAATATAATTAAATATTTCTATGGTATACTCTATGCATTACCCGCGATTATTTAAATTTAGTTATCTCTCACTTAGACAACAGCTTTATTGTTATGATTATTTAACGCGTTAGTGTTTTTTAACAAATGATCTGCAAAAAATATCTATTGTACACAAAGAAATTATAAATTAATCCTGTTCAATCCCATAATTGCTTGGTTATTAATTACTTAACTGTTTATCACAATTCACCTGTTAATGTGTTAAGCCCGCTGCAGACGGAGTATGTTTTGCTGCATGATTGCTTGCTTGTTTTGCTGCACGGTCCGATAAATGCTGCCGCGCATGGTGTGCTGATGGCTCCCTTGCTTGTGTTGGCTTCACACGATGCAGGCCATCATGCATGTAAAATGACAGTACAGAGAAATATGACTGTGACAAATGATACAAAATATTGATCATTCTAATCAAGCTCTATTTTTAATCATTGTTACAACAGAGAAAAGGTCCCAACAATTAAAATAACATGTTATTTTGTGCAAAATAACTTTTGAGTTCGACTCGACTAGTTCCGAGTGCTCCGACAAGGCACGATGCATGAAAACAATCACCAAAAATAGCACCGGTTTAAGAAGCTCTGTAGACAGGAGATTCAACTGTCTATACAAAACCATGTGACGTTCTGACTCCGCAAACGACGGCAGGGTCGTGGCCTATTAAAATCGGGTATGCGCGCTACGTTAGTGCGCACGTGTCATTTGCCTTTGATGTATTTTTAAATTCAAATTCATGTCAAGGAAAATCTTATTGTTTGATGTTTCGGTGTTTATTAGTTTTCAACTTTATATTATGGCTCACGTTTGTTGCATTGAATAATGTTTTTGCAAGTCGGAGAAATATAACAGTAGAACTAATGGCATTTTGTTTAAGAAAATCTTCTTTATATCAGTATTTTTGTTTATTGTAATGAATAGTTAATAGTTACCTGCAGAATTCTCAAAAATATCTTACGTGGTTTGATGCTGCGGTAATCATTTCAAATATGTCAAAAAAGGTAGAGCAGCTATGAAAAAAATATTTATTTGAGATCTGCATATCGAGGACAGATTCTTTGATCCAAATAATTCTATAACAATATTGAGAGACGGTGTCGAAGAGAAAGATATTAAGTGCGTATTGAGCGAGAACGACAATACGAGCTTAGAACCTTTGCTAACCTAATGCACAATAAATACATTTGTATCGTTTTTTTAATTCGGAATCCCATAAAGACAAGAAACACTACTTAAATATTACTACTAATTCAATACCCTATACAACGATTTTACTTTTATGAGAATAGATAATTAAAGCAGATCTTATCACTATAACAATTCTTATGCGTTATTCTATCCAAACGATTTTCATACCTATATTATAATACGAAGAGGTCATTTGCTACCTGTTCATATTTCGCATAATCGCCGCTCTACCACATTTCAAGTCACTCCATAGACAAAAAAGTCGCCCACTTTTTAATGATAATTTCAATTTTTTTCTGGAGCCCGTTTTATATTGCAGTTCAGCGCGCCTTGTTTCATGTACACTCAAGCATCAAGTTTCAAATATAGCATGTTTTACAAGCAATCATCAATAGACAATGAGGAATGTAATTTTATAAAAGCTTATGTTGATCTTCACGCATTCTAAAAGCTCAATTATCTAACCTTATAAGAATTTCACTATTTCACTTCACAGAGAAAGGAGACAGAGAACACAGATAAAATATATAGATACGGACACAGAAGACACATGGGGGTGCGCACTTTCGTTATGCGCAAACCCGATTTTTAGGCCACGACCCTGCCGTCGTTCACAGCGTCACCCCCTCCTCAGGTGTTATAACTCCTGTTTAAATAGCTTCTTACACCGGTTCTATCATCAAATCATGCACGATTTCAAGCAACCAACCGTGTACGCGATGTCATTTTCTTACACGGAAGCATGCACAGCACCAAGCCTAGCTCCCATCAAGGAAACATGCAGCAAAACTTTAATCATGTATTATATGTATACGGTAAACCTTTATAAGAGAATGTTGTACTTATGGACTTATGTATAAATATATACACCATAGATAAAGGTGTTATATTTATATAGAATACCACATAGACAAAAACAGAGAATATATCTGGACAAAAAAGAGAATACCATATATTATTATATTATATTAGTCTATGTTTATGTCACATACATATACCCAGTTACGCGATCAGCTGTAAGGTTTGAAGGTATATATTCTCTGGTTAGGTTTCACTGATTCGGCATCGGTAAGGTGGCGCCTCCATGCGTTTAAAAAACAAGGTAGGTTTAGTTTGATCTTGAACAATTTTTTTAATTTTGTAGGATAATAAATGACTATTCGACTATAAAAATAGTCATTTCGTGACCAACTAACGACCAACAAACGATTGCATGCCTAATAATTTTCATTCACTTGAGGAATACATTTAAGGAGGGCTAACGTGAAAAAAGAAAATCCCCAAATTTTGTTTACTGAATAACAAATTAACAAAAATCCAAACGTTGGTTTCTGTCCAACAAACACCCACAAACGACCAACAAACGGATATTATTGAGGGGCTAACTTTATCGAGCTGAGTTGCTAGACCCTATATTATAGGACCGTGATTCATCATCAAAGTGACAGGATTTGAATGACATATGACATAATAATAATACCGTAATGTACCGAACCGAAGGCTTTCGACATTTCAGAGAACACCTCGATAATTCCACTTTAACAACTTTAGGATATATAGTGGATACCTATGTTTCCACCAAAAATTATTGCTCGCTCACTTTAGATTAGACGGATAAGAAAAAAATGCTGATTTTCTCTCAAGTCCAGAGCAGATGACAGGCTGATTTCATTTCTTATTCCAATTATTAAGCGCTCGTCATTAACAATACATTTACATGTCTTGAGATTTTCATACATCGCAGTCGTACAAATTCATCGTTCCAGCTGATTTTTCTTGCCGTTAATATTTATTCTATGGATTTGTTTTCGTTAATTGCAAAACGATTTACATTTATCGAGCTAATTTAGTATTATATAAGCTTATTACTACAAAAAAATATATCACTCAACCATATTTTCCGCACCCAGCACCCATATTCACTCCACCCTCCCGTAATCGACTAGGCAGCTAGCGAGCTAAAATTTCAATGCTAATAGGTATATTATATTTAAGCAACTAGAAATAAGATCCAAAAGTTGCTAGGACCTATCCTTCACATTCACCAAATTTTGTCATGAGAAAACTGCATATGATTTATCTATATTAGGAATTAAAATGTAACTGGTTAGAATTACAAAGTTTGTTTGTATTGTTTTATGTATCGGTTGTGAGTATCATTATGGATTCTTCCTTAACCAATTTTAAGATCGAGAGAGACTTTCCTAGTTGTTATGACTCAACATAACATATACATTATATAGCGGAGTGAGTTAACCTTCCTTAAATTTTGTGATGACTGATGACAATCAACACATTACCATCAAGTGATGTGTTTTCTATCGTTTTTGTATCTTCTTTGTATTAATAAAAAAATCTTTATAAATCTAAAGTTTTCTGCTAACAACAGTTCGGACATGAAATCTGTAGTAGCTGTAAGACCTGATAAAATGTTTATTACAAATTCAATTATTGACACCTTGACAGTATATCCTTGTATGATATATGCAAGAAGACTATACATAGGAGAAGTATCTCGCTAGTGATGACACGCCGTATAGCATTAACGGGGGTGGGGCGATGAAATCGAGACCTACTACTAATGCGCAAGATACGAGTGCGCACATTGCGTGACTGTTGGACCATCGTGTCAAGAAATCTGCTTGTCTGCTTGTTACGAATGTTACGTGTGCGTGTGCAACAGAGAAAACAATGTCAAAAAGTTCCAGTTTGCAAATATAATTTATTTTACTTTTTTAAATAAACATTTTCTTCCTGATGTTGGAGAAGTGAGCTTGGTGTTATTAAAAGTGATAATTGTCACTAAATTTACTTAGAGTTACAGAATGTTGTTTGTCGGAATTGAAAAATAAATATTTACTCGAGATATTTAAAAATATTCCTTCTAGCTCGGCCAAAAGATTGCTTTTTAATGCTGGCTTCATTTTGCGAAGAAAAATTGGAATTTATATTATAATTTTTTTCTGTTGCTATTATCTGAATATTTTTTATAGATTCGACAACACCAAGTGAATAAAGGGGCAAATCAAATGATATATAAATGAATCCAACTACACAACAACCATAGACAGATGTCTATGACAACAACTATACAGGTGTGTTTGAATCTATACAACAGAATTTGCATTGCTTTAATTTACCGAGTAAGCAATGGGCGTCATTGAATTCACAACATTTCTAAAAGTTGAGGAGGATTTTAAGACATTTTTTAATAATTATTTGCGATAAAAATATGAACGCGAAGTTTTCTTATAAACGATAACCACTTAATTGGCTGAAGTGTAAGCCCCTAAATTCAGTAAACAATGTAGAAGACATTTTGCAGCTCGCCGACGAGTGTTTTTTTTCTTTGTTGATAAGGCCTATTCGATAACAATTGTATGGCATGTTTCTTATAATACCTCTCTTCAGTCCTAACGACACACAAGATACCGGTGATCAATATCTAAATCATTATAAGTCACCTAATGAAATTCGTGACATTATGTCAGATTTAGTGAAATTGAAATTACTTTTTTTAGCTCAAAGCTTGTAATGAAATTATTATTTAATGAACTGAAATATATACATATGTATTGTTTTCGTTATTCAGGCAGAACCTTAACACCGGCACTACCTTGACCCATATGGTTTTTACGTGCCATTGACCCTAATAAGATTTAGCAATACACCTACCCAACATCAAACTCAAATTTTAAAAATTAAAATTAAATTCTAGAATTCAAAGATTTATGATTTTACACATGAGGTCAATCCTGAACTAAAATAGTCATAAGAATAATATGTTGAATCAAAAACAGATTCGACTAGATTTGAAACAATCGCCTTCGTTTTTTCTTAATTACTGGCTCCGAAAGGTCATTTAATGTTGGCTTTCCTGCAGGTCTTTTTGTTTTCAAAGTTGTTCCTTCATTTGTAGGATTAATTTCGATCGTTTCTTTTGTTCCTACAAGTATTGACAATTTTTTAAGCTGCTTTTCTTGTTGTCGTGCGACATTGTAAACGTTGTTATGTGATTTGCAAAGAATTTTCATACGAACCAAAACATAGTAATTTATAACAGTTTTGGTTAATATTTTTTTGTGCTCTGCGCATCCTACCAACGGGATTTTTTCTGTCGACAAATTTTGTGCTACATGCTGAAAAAAGTAAGTGTTGAGTTGTTCTTGTCCTACTGTTTGCAAAATTGAATTTTCGAGTGTACTAAGAAGTTTCAAAAGAGTGCCTGATGGATATTTTAAGTATCCATAGGTCATTAGGTTTATCATTTCGTCTTTTGGGGAGTCCCCATACTCCTTTGTGACTAGTGACGCACATTCTTCGCAATTCGACCATTTCTCTATTTTCTTCGCGACGAAACCTGAGAAATATGACTGGGCATATTGATTAAGGCTCTGGACATTGTAGTCGTGATCATGTCTCGATCCTTTGGCATCGCAGTCATCTTCGCCACGCTCAATTAATTGGTCCAAAAGTTGATTCCATTCCTCATTATTTTCGTTTGTCTCAACCTCTTCAGAACATAATAAGGTTTGAAAAATCTCGGATCCTTTTACGTTCGATCCCTTCGGCGGCTTTATTAGTGAGTAAGAGCTAATCAATCTGTAGACTTGCATAAACAACAAGGGATCTGGTTTACTCCAACTTCCACAGCATGCCCTTATCATTCCAAACATTCCCTATTAAAAATACAAATCCTTATTGGAAGCATTTAAACAATACGAAAGAAAGGAATGAAACCTCAAGTGCATCTTGGTTCAACCTGGCAGTCATCAAGTATTTAAAATGATATTCTTTCGTTAGAAATTCGATCAATTCAATCGTTGTTTTTAGGGTAACTAATGATCCTTGGGAGGTGTTGTCCGACATGAAATCATAATTATTTTTTGTTGTGAGATTTTTCCAACGTTGCAGATAATTGCGAAATTCTACAATAGTCTGAAATAATTTTGGATTAAAATTGATTGGTTAGCTAAATATACGATCGCTTATTTGGTGTAGCTCCATTTACTCTTAGCCTTGTCCTACCTCATAGGCGTCACAACCCTGGGATTCTTTCACATTTGTCGACAAAACCCCAAAACCTGGTTTTCGAGATGTCATGGCTTTAATAAGCTTGTCCATTCGCTCTATGAACTGTATTGTTGGTTCGCAATCACCTAAGGACGCGTCGTCTCTTTCATAAATTCTCATAGATACAGAAACACTCTTGTCAAAAACCTTCGAAAAATGAAATATTATTTATTTAATAGGTAATTGTTAAAATAATAAAGTGCATTTATTTTATATAATTAGTAAATTACCTCAAAGGCTTTGTGAACGTGCATTTTCTCATAGAATTTAGGATCTAAATGGCTCGGTGTTAATTTACGAGCAATTTTGAGACAAAGGCTCTTTGGTCCACCATCATTTTTTATTACAGCTCTGTAATGCCCTTTTTTGAATGGTCCATCCGGAGTCTAAAATCAATAAATAATTAAAAAAATCATATATTATCGATGTCATGCTACGGAATTGCCATGACTGCTTCCTTAGACATCATAAAGTTACGCCAGTTTTTGACCAGATGAGAAAAGTCTGAGCAGAACCAAAGACGCCGAGTTTCATCTGGATGTTCTTTGTCACTAACGTCGCAGGGATGGACACAACTACTTTCATCCAATCCATTCAATCCGAAATGTTTCCACATAGACTTGTTCCAGGTTGCTCCGTCGCTTGTAACTACGTCCACGTATAATCCATGGTTATGCAAAAGAACAATTGCCTCTGTGACTAGTTTAGATAAACATTCTCCATTTGCTGCTCCCTTACTGAGAAAAGCTGCAATATTCTGTCTCCAATTTCCGAAAAATGGTTGAAATAGCATAACGAGGGCATGATTAGCTCTACACTCCACCTGATGTGCCGGAGTGTGTGTGGCCAAATCAGTAAAACCATGTACAGTCAAACTTGCAGAATCAAAAGCCACTCCTTCGCTAAGTTGCATCTCGTCGATGACAAGAACTCCTAAATAATAAAGTTGCAGGGAAAAATAATCAATTCGTCAGAGAATGGAATTGTTAATTTTTACCTCTTCTTTCCTGTGGGGTCATAGATGCGCTTTTTGTTTTGATCATTTTAAAAAGACTAGGATTAAAACCGCAAGTTGGCTTTAATTTTTTTAAATACTTGTTTATTGTAGCCATTGTCGGAAGAACCAGAATGCGATGGTTTTGGAGGTGTAAATACGCCTTACGACTCTTAATTCGAAGAAGCATACACTCGAGAATCCATTCTTTACTGTAGCGCATGCCTCTTTTATCTGTCAATTTGGAGTAGCGGTAACAGGCTTTAACTGCCTCTTGCATTTCCTTGGGGAAAGAGTTTATGAAATCATTCAGTTTCCGTTCATCTGCTGACGCACATTGAATCATTAGCTCTCCGAGACGTTGCTGCAACTTTGTAATCTAAAATAAATACAAAAAATGACTTAGGTGACATACGTTGTACTCGAAAAAACATGCATTTCCGATAAATTATTTGTATATAAATATGTAGAATTTTCATTCATAAAACAGTTGCTCTTTTGGCAGAACGTCGGTTTTTCGCCTTGAGATTTTTTGTCTCCTTTCTATTTCTTTCTTTCCGAGCAAGCAAACGTTTTCGTGTCATTATTTCTCTAACGTCCTTTCTCCTCTTTTTTATCTGGCAAGCACTACACCTCACGTTGCTTGAGTGAGCCTTAAGCTGGAAAACCCCATCTTTGCACGAATTATCTTCGCATAATCTCAGGCACGAGACCTCTATGAGAAGAACGGATATATCCTCAAAGCATGCTACTTTTTCCAGTATCCGGTAGGTCGAATGACGACCACGAACTTCGAGCTAGGAGGATATTGAATTAATTATTTGATGAACAAATTACACTTAAGTGTATACACACCTTTGTACTCATATCCCTTTCTACAATAATAGATCGTTCTATGTTAATCCCATGTGTCGTGTCACCGCAATATACAAATAATATTCCTCCCCTAGGTAAGTCGATCATTCCCCATTTATCAAAAAGTGTACACTTTGGCTTTTTATTCCAATCTTGGACCAACTTTTCCTTTGAGTACGTCGCTTGAACTGATTCTGCTGAAGAAATTTCAAAATTTGCATTTTCAATCGGCGGAGTTGGAACCAGTGATTGTGATAAATTCAAAGCGGTACTTTTTCTATCAGCTCGACAATTGTTAGTTTCTGTGATTGATGCCAATGCTACCAGAACTTTTGATGATTTGCAATTCTTCTAAAAGGAAAATATCGTGGGCTAATTTATTTTTTTGTAGATTTGTTAATGTTATCATTTTTTAAACATTGCTGTACATTAACATGTTATAATTTATTTGAGTTAATGATACCTGTAAACTTACATGGAAAATGGAAAATGAAGGGCACAGCGTTTTTCGTCAAGCGCAATTTCTTCCTCGGTATGATCACCTGAACTCCATCCTTCCATATTTTGCTACCACCTTTATGAAGACAGTTATCCTCAAAGTGACTATGACAAATGTAAATATTTTTTGCGGCAGAGTCTTTTCGCAGATGAGGTTTTGTAGCATCAAGCCATAAATTTTACAAGTTGGAGTTCTATTAACAATATAATACAAATACATATGTAGGTAGAAAGATAAGAAATTAAACAGAAGCAAAATAAAGGTGCTCTAAAAAGTTTTATTTATAGTTCTTGTACATACTTTGACGGGAAAAGCGAAAAAAGAAGCACGATTTTCATTGACATCTAAATTTCCTGATTTGTTAGGACACTGGTCGATGCAACATGAAATAAACATTTCGTTATTTGTCTCTGCTCTTAGTTACTTGATGATGTCCCTACGCAATCACTTCTAATTAATAGTTATTGTTGACAGTTCGAGAAATTAGGATTTAAACTTTAAACAAGAACACACTGACATACGCAAAGATGCGCAGTAGATCTTTTGCGCATTTGCCGTCATTTAGTCGTCTCCCCTGCTAACGCTATAAGGCACGCAAGAAAGCTATACTCAGAGCCGTGAGATACTCCTCCTATGTATAGTCTTCTTGGATATATGCCTATTATTTGTCTCTCTCTCCTATCATTGTTGACTGATATTGTTCAATGTCAATAATTACCGACTCTATTAAAAGTGTTGAAAGAATTTCAGATGAATTCAATTATAGACCGTATACAAGGACAACTATCTTAGGTAAAAAAAAGTGAGCCGATTTTGGGAGACAATACAGGTGACGCTGTTACTCACAAGTTGTCAATTTTCAAATATATTTGTAAAAAGCGGGAAATGGTAGTATTATGTAATTATGTATTATGTGTAACATGTAACCAACTTCAACATTCACAACTTACTATCAACAGCGCCACCAATGTTTATTCTGTGAACCCTTATTAGCGTCAAAAATTGAATCACAATTTGAATGCTTCGCCCACGAAGTATAGATACCAGGAGTCTCAACAATATAGGCTTTCACGTAGTATTCATGGTATACGATATGAAGCTGTGCAAATGTTCAAGGCGTACAGATAATATTATTATTATTGCACGTAAATACACGCTGGCTCGCGGTACTTGAAATGTAATAGTTAAAATATATTTATTAACTTATTTGATTAGAATTCGTACTAATAATAAGAAATAACTACATGCCTTCCCGCGCATCGACTCAAATAAGTACTTCTTGAAAAGAGTCGCGCCCTACCGGCAAAATATCTGTTCCTCAAATTGATACCATTTTTAGAATATTACGTTTCGACTCCTGGTATCTATACTTCGTGGCTTCGCCCATTAGAGATGGCTGTCCTTGTATACGGTCCATACTTTTTCCGCTGCGCCCTCCTACATTTCCTAGATTTGACATAATCGATAGGCCATAGCCATAGATACTAGAGTATCTATGCCCTATGCACAGCATAAATGCCCATGCCCATAGAGATTGTGTCTTTATCATAGACATAAGGGATATTATGTCTATGGTCTTTATTCGGTCTGGTTGTCTACAAATTCACTGTAAACTATTTGAAATTTCCTACATTGATTCTAATAATCTCTGTACCATTGCCGGAAATAGAATTTATATCATTTTTGATTTGAAAGTTATTTGCTTTAGCTCTGTATATATGCTCTATGGTTTTAGCTTGCTATTATTCCGTGTTATTAGAGGCAATTAAAGAAATTCGACTTTTTGAAGGAAGCATTATTGAATCTGATTGATAAGATCATATAAAGATTAAAGGAAATTATTAATTTACGTAGTTCTACTTATTTCCATTTTATCGCCGACCGTAATTTTCATAATTAATGCTTAGGACGATTTTGATATTAGAGTTATTACTCTATCTGGGAATTATTCATCTAGGTATATGGTGAAGCTTGGGAATCCCTTACAGATGAAACAATGCAAATTTGCTAATGTAGGATACTAAGGGGCCTCGCTACCAGGTATGCATCTCGGAGTATCCCTTTTCACCTTCCCGAGGTGAAGTGATAAGGCTGACCCTACGCCCTGCAAGTGAAATAATACTAGACCACATTTATTGATGTGTATTCTGTAAATGCCGATGAGCAACTCCGAGATAGTTTGAATCAAATACATCTAAAGTATTATACATATCTTTGGCCTTTGGTTTTAACGTATTTCCTTGGCCTCTGGCCTATCATATCCAGTTCAGTGGTGCGGCGAGCGATGAGCGATGATCATAGACATAATATATGTCTATGGTGATAATATATTTTATGACCGTAATCCTCGACCGTAACCGTAATATCTTTCTCAATATGTATTGGATTTCGGAAACTTGTAAGGTATACAAAGGGGTGGGGTAAGTTTTCTCAAAAGCAGTAAAATTCAACAACGTTATTTACATCAAATCAGAATACATTTTGAGTATTGCAACTATTGTCAAAACCATACAATCAATTAATGCTATAATTTATAAAATTTTGAAACGTCATATAAAAAATATCGATTAAAATGACTTTTAGATAAATTTCCTAACCAACATATACTTAATTTTAGATATATCAGATTCAAATGTGATACAAAAATCAATCGTATTAATCGATGGCTTGACAATAATAAGAATAGGATCCGTGTATTCTTGTAGATGGGGATAAGGGTTTGCAAGCATTTATTGGAACAATTTTCAAAATCTATATATAATGAATCTTTGTATACAGGGTGTTTTCTAATTGAAAGTCAATATTTATGGGGGCGATTTTTATTTCAATTTTTAGAAGAAAACTTCATGAGTTTATACACAAGTGTCTTAAATTTTGAAATACAGGGTGGTAAAAAATTAAAAAATAAATCATATTTTAATTATATTTGTAATTAATTGGTATACCTACAGGTAGTACCTATGCATCATGAGACAGTTTTTGATGTAGGTATATTAAAAATATTTTTTGTTTTTGATTTAATGTTTGAGTTCATTTTTTTAAGATTATATTTTTGTTAAATTTTTAAAAATATTTCAGTTTATGTATGCAATATCTTGTATTGGGTTGTAGTTTTTTTGAAATGTATAGTTACCCATTTATTCTATCAGAGCTCTATTATTATTACCAACCAATTTTGTTATGTAATCTTTTCTATTTTGTTGAGTGAACATTTCATAAATGTTCAATTTCTTGTTTTATTTTATTCACAATTAATAAAACATATAATATAAAATGTTAAATTTTATTTATAAATGATAATATATAAATATGTAAGAAAAATTAAAAAAATATTATTCCGGACTTAAGACCCACAAATCAAAATTGTCTAAATTAAATTAAATTCTAAAGAGAACTTATAAAAGTTTCAAGTTTCCTGGAACTTTCGATTTTGATTGAATACCCAGGCTTAAACTGTTTCTTTTGATCTATTTCTCAAAATAGGGTTATCTGCAATTGCTTGAAGGCATTCAGTAAATGAAGGTAAAGTCCTTGATTTCAAATGTTTACTGAAAGTTCGAGTCATCAGTTTTGTCTCTTCCTTGGACTAATATACTGTTGAAACTGGAATAAGAGTGGGTCAAATAAAACTGTAATAACAAACCAAATATCTACCTCTGCGCCTTTTAACACTTTCATTTTTTTTTGCAAGCTGATTGCTCAACCAAGATTTTAACTGTAAAGGGCTTCTATTTTTGAGAACTGGGTTATCTTTTATGGTATCAGAACAAAAACTGGTCGATGGTAAATTCCCATTACGAATATGAGAGTCAAATAGATCAAGTGCCACTTTTTTCTCTTCCTTATTCCAGGATACCCTTTTCACTCTACCAGTGGGGGAAACTGAAAAATATATCAGTGATTATTATGGTTGACCAACTTATATTTTAATGAACTAGTTGTCACGGTTTCCGTAGGTAAATAGATATTTTAAACATATTTGATTCTCAATAGAAATAATGCCTATTACCCAAGTCCAATCACCAGATTCAATAAGAATATCAGTGACTCAACTATGTGGCAAATTTTAAAAATATATTTTTCTGTCTTTGTTAATATTCAGGACTGAGGATTCTGATCAAGAATTTCTTTCTGATGAAAGAAGTGGAATTTGTAAGAATGGAGTGCTATGTTCTTATGGACTTTTTTAAGCTTTTATATATAGAATGATAGAATTAGAGTAAAAGGATGAAATCAAGACGAAAAAATACTCCAATTTTCGCAAAGAATTTGGCCTGATGCGAATAAAACTTCATGCAGATATTCGGATTGATAGTTAATCATCTTTCAATCCTCTGTCAACAACTATCAATGATGAATCATATTTATGGTCGATATTGGGATTGTTTTCAAACTCTATTATACCTAATTGTAGAAAAAAAACTTACGATAACAAATGACACATATCGGAACATTTTTCAGAGAAATGGATAATGAACAAATTTTTCTGTAAAATGAAATCGTTCTTGTTAGACATAGTATAATAAGAGCCAGCTTTTTATTTAAATATACACCATAAAACACAGTTTTTGGAGTTTAATCATTAGTACTTCAATTTGCTCCAAATCACCGTTTCGTTTCTTTCCACAATTGTCCTCGGCAATTGAAGGGGATTTATGTTTCCCATCCTGACTGATTTCAGGGGATTCATATATATTTTCAGAGTTATGTCCAACCACTGAGGTATCTACATAGGCCAACTCTGTAGATAAAAGTAATTTAAAAAAAAACGGACTCAAAACACCAAATTGGAATAGAAACATAGTAAATTTTTAAAAAATAGTAATTGAAATTGGACTACGTGTTAGAGAATTATCACAGAAAATTATTTCCAACAAATTCAAGTCGCTAAAAATACCGAAATATCAACATATTCCATTATTTTGTAACTAGAAATTTATGGGTCAGTTTAACCTATAAAATTCTTTTATTTCTTTAAAAAAAAACAGACCGACTTTATTAGTTGTTACGGGACCATTTATTATTATTCCTCTTTCAAACAAAAAATATAAAAATCGCAGTACGTTGCACAAGGAGGGTTCAACCCTAAAATAAATAATAAAAAATAAACAAAAAAAAAATATTCATGAGATAAAATTCCAACTTACCATTCTTGTTGCATTCTCCTTGAATTTTCTCAAGTAGCCTTGACATTCTTACTATATCACGTGTAACAATTGGCATTCTATAATGTTCCTTATGAATTTTGTTCGCATGGCCAAGAAAATTTGCCAAGTCATCTACTTCTTCTTCTTGGATATTCAACAGAAGACAGTGTGTTGCTATATGTTTCCTTAATTCAGTCCCTCTCAATGTCTGGGGGTTCTCAGCTCCACATAAATTGGAAAATTTTCTCATTAGGGTGCATGCTTTGAGGTATTTTTCCTTTCCTCCTGGCAAACCAAAAACATAGGGATTTTCACTTGATACATTTGCTTCATTTCTTTTCTTCAGTATAAGTTCAATACACGAAACTAAACTATTATGTAGTAAAACTGCAACATCTCTAGGCAATTTTCCCCGAATCTGAAATCTTACATATTGTCTTGCTAATATTTTATTTTCTTCTGTCAATGAATTAAAAATTTCAGTGTCCACTTTTTCATTCACAGCTTCATAGGATCTGAAATCATCAATGGTAATTCTTTCAATTTCTCCGGCTCTCCGTCTATTGAACATCTGAATTGATGTAAGAGTATACTCAGAAAGCTGTTTCCATTTTGCAAAATCGAAAGGATTGTGAGTGAGAAAATCTAAACACTCATTTCGATTCGTATCCAGAAATTTTTTCAATTTACGTACATCGTCCATTGTAGGTAAATTAACTTTTTGTGCCTCCTCATTTCTTTTTGATTTTGCTCAACGGTTTTATTAACTGATGATGCAAAATCCTCTTCTATTATGGACTGGAAAGTCCCTACATTTTTTCAACTTTTCTTCGTCTTCTTTTTTTATTAACTCATTAGCCAGAAGCTTGGCACATTTTTTCAATAAAGTGCCATAGGAAAATGCAGTTGCTGGAGAGCGGTAGCAATTATCCTCACCAAGTATTGCCACTTTATTAACTGCAGCTATAAGACTGTCGTAGTATTTCGGTTGAAATATAGAAGAGAAATCCGTGATTGCTTTATCAATTTGCTTAATGGCAATTAATAGTCTTCCAACTAATCTTAATTTTGACCTTATCATTGTTTGTAGATGAGGTTTTCTGTATTTGTTACATAAGTAATTCCCATATACAATTGCGAGATCATCATACCGGATTATATCCGTATGAATGTCTTCTCTCATTCTCGGGAATATTTGACTTCTCAATACAACATTAGCCTTTTTATTTATTTGACCTTGAACTGCTCGTGAAAGAGGCATTAATTTTTTTTTCCTTTCTCAGCTACCGAAAAACATTTTTTATAATGTCTTCTGATTGAAGTTTTCGAATAAAAGTCCTTACAGGATGGACACACTTTATAATCATTCCCTTTTTTTCCAGAGCGGTCTGCGGTCGTCGACTTACTATCAAATGCCCATCATTGAATTGACTTCTTGTGTTGAATAAGAAGGTCCCCCTTTTTCTCAAAACACTTATCATTTCGTATCGTTCTCTTGAACCTTCAAAAACAATATAATAAGAATGGAAATGGAATGGAAACAAACCAGTAGCACTTTGATATGTTCGACTAAAGGTATTTTTTCCGAATACACAATTTTCATTACATTAGAATTCCGAGGATAGGATTTTTAGATAAAAGTGAACAGATGAAAATATCTTTGTAAGCATATTTTACAACAGAAAAGATCGAAAACATTTCAGACCATATCAAAGTATTCAGATGTTTAGAATTTTCAGTTTTGTCTGATGAAAGATATCATCAATTCACTATTAATATGCATCGAATATATATATATATATATATATATATATATATATATATATATATATATATATATATATATATATATATATATATGTATATACCTATTGGCAATACGGATATTTTCTTTAAAGGAGTTTCATTTTTATGATGTATTAAAATGTGCCTCCCGAACTTTGTCACCAGGTTTTCACAAAATAAACAGAAATATTTCTTTGATTTTCCTTTACCAGTTGGTGATACTGTATCAATTACAACTGGAGAAAATGAGTTTGATTCTGTCATTAAAACTGAATTTGGAGATTCTTTTTGTATGCGAGTGTCAAGCTCATTTTTCATCAAAAATTTACTGGCCACTGGCGGAGTAGAGAGTTTATTCAAATTCAACTCCTTTATTTTAAGGCTTTCCTCTTTAGAAACGTAAATCGACGAACTGGAGTCAACCTCGTAGTCAGCATCTGCACCAGAATTATCAAACTCCCTATCATTTTCTGAAAGTATTTGGAATCATTAAAAACTTGCATATTTAAACTTTTTTCCTATTTCCTACCATCATTCAATTAAAATTTTATTTAGTTGTAATGCTAATATTGTACTTATAGTGGAACTATTTTTAACAACAAAAATGGATAATTTCTAATCATATTTGGAATTCCTTTTTTTCCAGAGCTTTGAGTAGAAAAAATTTAATTGAATCATTGAAACACATTCTATTGCATGACAACATTAAGTGAAATAATATTTCTGATATTTTCTTCATAAACTTCATGTGCAGCAATCTTAAATATTTACAAAAATTGTGGAACATACCGGGAGAAATCAACTTTTTATTTCGACCCTCAGGTTTTTCCCAATTTCTCATAAAAATTTTACTGGTCACTGACGGAGTAGCACTTTCATTCGAATTTATTTGCCTTTCTTCAAATCTATCTTCTTCGGAATCAGAACTAGGAGAGATGCTATAATCTATTTCGAAGTCTGGATCAGTATCGGAATGATCAAATTCCTCATCATTTTCTGGAAAGGTCATAGTTGATATTAACATAACGAAATAATTGATAAGATATTTGTTACTGACGAGTAGATGGCAGATATCTTCTTAATAAATTAAAATAACAAGAATATATCAATTTTTCCATGCCATAAAATATTGTATCAAATATGCTTGGTCGAAGAAATGAAAAATTGATTTTCATTTCTAGAAATGAAAAACTACTAATTGAAAAATTCATTAGAATGAAATGATTATTTTGTACAAAAACAAAGACAGACTTTATTAGTTAATGTACTGAAAAGTATAAAACAACATCACATAAAGATGTAAAACGATATGTATCAAGTATATTATGTAGACAAGAGGATCTTGGCACCAACTTCTAAATCTAATATAATACTAAATTAGCCCGATAAATAAAAACGCACTGCAATTACCGAAAACAAATCCATAGAATAAATATTGGAGGGAAGGAAAATCAATTAGGATGTTATATGATTGCGATGTTGCCTAGATGACACAATTGTGCAAATATTTTAGACATGAAGTTGCATTGTTTATAAAGGGCGCTTATTAAATAGAATTACTAAACGAAATCAGATACAACCATTCGAAAAATTGAGCAATCATAGTAACATAGCTGCCTGGTGGTGCACAAACCTGTAATATCAGTCGGACTTAGACTGTTCTTCACATTCAACTTCTAGAAACTCTCATAAATTTACTTTTAACTTCCACATTAAAATTGAATATAAAATTTATTCCTTCGAGACAACTATCGATTATCTTGAATATGAAATAGATAGAACAATTCCAAATAACAGCTATCGCAAGGTTAACATCTAGATAGAGATAAAAACTTACATGCACTAAGACTATCACAAAATATGTTGTCGTAACTAATAAAACCTCATAAATTATCTTTAATTTTACAAGCAATGTGGAACATACCTGGAGAAATCATATTTCTGTTAGAATTTCCATCTATTCCTCCAGGATTTTCTGAATGCTCCATATTTTCCCACATGAGGGATCCGTAGAAATGTTTTCCAGAATATTTTGCATCTCTCGAAAGTATTTATTATAACACTGTTTATAAAATAATAATCTACATACCAACACGAGGCAGCCTCCGTTTTAGTGATAGATATAAAGACTGGCAGAGCTCCTGGCTTCCTGTACATAAAAGCTTGGCTTTATACCAAATCGACTTCCACTTCGCAATATGGCCTCCCATTGGAGATGCCTTGATATTGAACAGCTCAGTACTGTGAAAAACACCATCATCGAATTGTATTAACCCAAAATCACTGCACATGATGAATTGTAACAAAACTCCTCTTAATTAGAAAGTTTTCTGAAGATTTTAGTTGATCGTCAAATCAGTAGAAAGATAAAAATACATACCAAGAAGCTGTGGATGAACTTTTTTTTCTGCTTAGATAAGACCGGCGATGCGATTACATTTATAATAACCAACTGACTGAATTTTCTAAACACTGCAAAGATAACATACCATGGAAAAATTAAAGGCGGGAATCAACCGCCAACGGTCAACAATATTTTCGCGTTGCCAACAAATTTTTGCATAAATTCCCTGTGCTCTATTTGAAATTTCATACATTTCATTTTTTGCCGTCGATTTAAATAATCTCTATACCATACAAAAATAATCTATAACATTTGTAACTTGAAAATTCTCTGTTTCATCTTGCTATTATCTATCCATAATAATTAAAATATGGCATTTTGAAATCTGGTTGAGAATATCACGAAAGTAATAACGGAAAATATTCAATTACGTGCTTTTACGTGTGTGTTTGATCGTTGTATTTCCGCTGTACAGCTATTAAATTCTGTAGATATTTTTGTAGACGGTATAGGCTATATTTCAAATATAAAATTTTTCATAAAACTGAATTTCCTTTTTATTGACTTAATCCCCTACCTAGTTACATGCCTAAATTCTTGAAGAAATGCATGGTAAGCGTCTAGACTTCAATTGTTGCACGTGTCAAGACGCTGACCAGACAGTATTTTAATATATAAGACATATTCCCTTGGGCTATGCCCCACTTGTAATTTTGTACGGGAATCGCAAGGTACTGTGTACCGTAATTGTCGACGAGTTTCAATTTTATAAAGTCTGTTGTAAAATAGTTGAATAAACCTTTTTTAAAAAAAGTAATTTCGGCTTGCACAACATAACTGGCGCAGTCATCCGGATCTTTTTTTTCAAGAAAACAAAAATTAAATTCAGTTTTTCCTGAAAAGTGAAAGTTCCAAAAAGAAATCTACAGTGTCCAGCAACCCTTGAAGCGACCAGCAACCAGCAGAAGTCTTCTAGGCAGAAACCAAAAGCAACAAGTAGTAAGTGCCATATTCCATTTATCCTTTTCATGTGCTTTACCTTGTGAATTGAACAATAATATTACATGCGTAAACATACATAATAACGATAGGATCAGGAAAATATTATTGCATTTTTTACTATTGATGACGGATAACATTTGTACTATAGAGTGTTCAGATTACGAATCCACACACTCATTTTCATTGCATTCACTTAACTTGAGTCTTAACGAGTCAGTTAATTCCGATAACGAAATAGATTTAACTGCTAATTCATCAATGGCCCCACCGACAGAATCATTAATTTCAGCCGCCAAGAGCTACGGTGATGTAATTCCTAGATTCGACGGGAATCCAGATTCTCTCGAAGTGTTCATATGTCGCGTAGATAAATTCCACGCAAAATATGGTTCTACTACGGACGAAACACTGAACGAGTATACGTTCTGTCTAATCTTAAGCAAACTTAAAGATTCGGCAGAAAAATTTATTAGTACTAGGCCAGATATTTCTACTTGGGACGATTTAAAAATATCGCTAAGAACGAAATTCGGCGATCACACAGATCGTCAAACAATAGCACATAAATTTAGATTTTTAAAGATATCCCACAGAGAAAACTTAGCCGATTTTATCGAAAGAATAAAAGATTTGCAAACTAAATTAAATTTAAAAATTAACGCTGATTGTAATTTAACGGAAAGTCAGAAGAAAATACATTTCGAAATTAATGATCAAACGGCGTTAGAAGTATTTTTTAATAATGCACCCCCAATGTTGCAAACTATTTTAGAAGTGAGACAATATAAAACTTTAGAGGAAGCAATACATACGGTATTAAAGCATGTATCTAAACATACTCATAATGATACATTAGGTAAACGTCAGCCAACACCTATTCGCAATTTTAATTCCTCGTTTCAAAATCATAGGCTAAACCCGACCCAAAGAAATAATTCTGTACCAATATTACCGACAATTGGAAATAATTATCAGCGTAATTTTAACCCATATTATAACGAATATCGCAACAACCCACACAATCAACAATCATCACCATCACCATATAGACCCTACTCAAATAACGCTCAAGCTAGCCAGACGCGAACTCAGCCAAATAGCTTCAGCGCGATAAATCGAAATAATAAAGTTCCACCTTTATCCAATCAGAACCCCTTAAATAAAGGATTAAATAAATTCAGTCAACCGCAATTTCAACGATGGAGAAATCCACAGGTACACATGAACGAAGTACCTACCTATAATACTGATGACATTAACGAATACGAACAGAACGATAATTATTCACAAGAAACTGAAGAAATTCATCCAGAATATGATTATGAAAACGATCCGTATCAAGAAGCCGAAAATTTTCGATTACCGGCCTCGGAACCAAATTTTTAGAGACAAATCACAATATAATATGATCTAGCCTTCCTTACTTATATATTAATGGACTAAAGATTTTAATAGATTCAGGCGCAACAAATTCATTAATTAATCCCCAGATAGCCCAGACATACTTTCCTGATAGAATTAGAAATGAGCAATTTACAATTAAAACGATTATGAATCAGTCAAAACATAACCAAGTTCTATTTACTGATTTATTACACCCCGAACAGTTTTTGAAATTTTACATCATCAATTTTCATCAATATTTCGACGTATTACTAGGAAGTGAATCGTTAGAACAATTAGACATGATTCTCAATTATAATAATGGTAGAATTCTCCTAAATAACATTGAATACGATCTATTGAGATACGAACCGCAAGCTATCAATTATTTCCAGACGCAGATCGAACCGGGACAAAAGATTATTACCGTACCAACTAATATCCGAAAAGGAACAGTACTTATTCCTAGACAATCGATTGGACATTACATTATTCCCGATAATATAAACACGGTAGATAATTTCAAAGTCAATCACGTCTGTCACGTACAGGCAAAGAAATGCAAGAACCCCGAACTATTAGACGGAAAATTAGGTCATATTACAGATGAACCTACAGACGACATTTTATCCCTATTTGCAAACCCCGGAGATATCGACGAACGACCTTTACCAGAATTACGGCACTTGGAAGAAATATTACATACTGACAACGGAAAGCAAAATCGTGAGAAGATAAATATAATCTCCGATATTCAGATCAAACCCCCCGACAATAATAATGCTTCTCTTGAACAGAACAACCCAACAGAAAACATAAGTCAAAGAACAATTTCGGATAATAACACCATACATACTCAGGAAAATGATGTGTCGGCAGAGTTAACCATTACGGACAAATCCCTAAATCAGTTTAAGCGTCAAATTATCTTAAAACTTGGAATCGCTCCAAAAATAAAAACTATGAATGTCTTCAACAAAGAAAGAATAGAAGTCCAAATTTCAAGAAATAACTACCAAAATGAAATCCAGAATATTTTAAGAGATTATATGAACCCAAACATCGTAAATGCTATTTACTCTCCAGATGATGGTATGTACGAAGAGATAGCTACCATTATAAATAATTACTTCGACAACAATGTAAAGTTCGTATTCACCAGACTATTTCTAAGAGACGTGACTGACAGAAAACAACAAATAGAAATACTGAACAAACTACATAATGTTACACACCGAGGCATACAGGAGCTTCAAAGAGAGATTGAGAGAATTTATTACTGGCCTAACATAACACAAGATTGTCAATTCCATGTTAATAATTGCCCAATTTGCCAGCAAACCAAATATGAAAGAAACCATGTAAAACATAAGTTAGAAACCACCGTGACACCAAAGGTCCCTTTCGAAATTATTTATTTGGATATATTCTCATGTAACAAAAGCAAGTACCTTACCTGTATAGATAATTTTTCTAAGTACTTCATGTACGAAGAACTACTCTCAACAAACATGGTAGAAATTGTACAAAAATTCATTAAGATATTTTCAAGATATAAATTGCCAAATAACCTAGTAACAGACGGACAATTCAATTCGAATCTTTTCAAAAAACTTCTAGATTCCTATAATATTAATCACCACGTAACTACCCCATTACATCCTAATTCTAACAGCCCCATAGAACGAGTACATGGTACTCTCATTGAAATCATGAGAACTTTAACACTTCAAAACCAAAAAGCACTTTCTCATAATGTCTTTGAAAATGCTGTTATTATTTACAATCGGACAATACATACTACAACGCGCTTTCGACCCACAGGACTCTTATTTGGGCACCTTGATAATAGAGACATTTTGGAAATTGATTCAAAAAGACAATATAACGAATACATAGACAACATGCGAGTCAAAATTAAAACCATGTATGATAACGTATATCAAAGAACTAAAGATGCTAAAGACAAATATATAGAAAAGCAAAATTTACACCGAATCGACCCTCCAAAAATAAATACTTTAGATGCTTATATTTCAACACGACCCAGAAATAAAATAGCACCTCTCTATAGACCAGTACACGTTAAGAAAGACTTAGGAACTAAGATCAAAACCACCAAAGATCATACTTATCACAAGGAAGAAATGAAACAAACAAGCAAATTTCAAAAATCTCTTGTTCCATGTGTTTCAGATGGACGTTTTTGCGACAACACTGACATTAATAATACTGATACAACACAACCTGGCAGTAGTACCTAAAATTGAGATTAAATCCCTCGAAAACAACCCTGGTATCCTACCATTCAAATTAGGACCAACTAGACTACAATACTCCCACCACACCTTCATGCATAATTACCCTATTAAAATCCTTGGCACTAAAATTGCAGAGCTTGACCATTTCATATCCGATTTTCAAATAAAAACACATAAGAAACTATTCATGAGAGATCAGATAGAATTCGAGTACGTAAAGAATAAGGTAAGAAGGTTGAAAGAACAATTGTTAATGATTCACTCCGATATTCTTAATAATAGACATAGAACAAAACGAGGAATGATTAATGGATTAGGACCTGTTTTCAAATTTATTTCCGGTTCACTTGATGCTTCCGATGGCGAAAGATACGACAAAGCCCTAGATAATCTTAAAATTAATCAAGAAAATATTGTTACTCACTACAACAAACAATTTTCATTAAATCAAAAACTAATAAAAACCTACGAAGAATCTATTAGAAATACATCAAGTAATTTCAAAAGAATTGAAGAAGTTCTAAGAATGGTCCGAGGAGAAGACCAAAACGTGACGAATACTTTAACAATATTGAAAATTAGCATATTAGACCTATTTCAAATCGTTGATAAACTACTAACAGCTATAAATTTTGCCACACTAAAAGTTTTACATATTTTTATAATAAGTGAAGAATCAATAAGAACGATGAAAAAAGAGTTATCAGGATATCATAGCTCTGATCACTACTATTCTACAGATAATATCCTATTTTTACGAACCATTCAGGTAGAATATTATATAAATGCAGAGCATGTAGTGTTTTTGTTACATATTCCTCTCCTAGATCCTAAAGTATACAATCTCTACCATCTATATTCCATTCCTACTCATGAATCCACAACTATTATCTCCCCTACCTCATATGTGGCCATTGGAGAAGACACCATCTACTACCTTAAATCAAAATGCCAATACGTTCAACAACAATACTTCTGCAAAATCTCCCACATCGAGAGAAATTACCAGCAAGAGACGTGCATTAGAAATCTTCTACAAGTAAAAGAAGATCCACGTTGCCTACACGTCCCAGTTCAAATCACCGAAACCCTTGTGGAGATCATCAGCTACGAAAAATACCTTTTGATTGCACCCATCGATACATTGGTGCATGAAAAATGTGGAAATGAAGAAATTCATAAACTTAAGGGTACTTTTCTAATATCAGTCCCTTATTCCTGTAAATTCACTACCAAACAATTCGAGTTTGCCAACTTAGAAGGAATGAAGAACCTGTCTACTTACCACATGTGCCAAGTGTAGTGTCAAGTGTTAAGCCTATACAGTTAAATTTGAAATCTTTCAGTTTGCACCAATTATCCAAACTTACATTAGATAAACTGAGTGTTGAACCCATTTCTCTAATTGACAATAACCTTATGTGGACCCATTCCAATTTGTTTATTTATATATTAATAATAATTATTTGTCTAATTTTTATTATATACCATTTTCGAGTCAAATTGTATGCTAGATTTAAGAAACATAATCCAGACAGAATTAAGGCATTTCCCGATCCGTCTAAATAAAATGAAATTTTATTACATATTTTTAGATATTTTAAGTCAACTTTGTTCGAGCCCAAAGTTTCCTCTTAAGGGCGGAGGAGTTACATGCCTAAATTCTTGAAGAAATGCATGGTAAGCGTCTAGACTTTTGACGTGTCAAGACGCTGACCAAACAGTATTTTAGTATATAAGACATATTCCCTTGGGCTATGCCCCACTTGTAATTTTGTACGGGAATCGCAAGGTACTGTGTACCGTAATTGTCGACGAGTTTCAATTTTATAAAGTCTGTTGTAAAATAGTTGAATAAACCTTTTTTAAAAAAAGTAATTTCGGCTTGCACAACATAACTTACTTCTATTCTGTTCAATTATTCTAACCTTACTGATGGGGTTTCGAAAGAATATTGTTATTGTTTTATAATGAATTATGACATTTATACCAGAGAACATATACCTACGAATTCATACTACATCATTTGTGTCAGCGCAGAGCGGCACCTACAGAGAACATGACACTTGATGATAATATTCTTCTGTTCATAGATAAAATATATATATACGGACCTTCCATTTGTCATGTTACCCATAGGAGGCAACACACACAACTATCATAAGGAGAAATTACAATGCGCATGCGCTTGACAAGAGTTTTCGCAATTATTCTTTCTCGTGTAAAACAGAATATCATAATTTTGTCACAGAATTCTCGCATGTGTATTACGGTTCTAAGGAGTAGAAGTGAGTATTTTTGTGGTGAGTACAGAGATTAGCTGAAGCCTGCAACTATACGAAGCACAAAAATACCATCTACTCCGAATAACATACTATTTTTTTTTCTAGCTGCCTTGACATAGATGTATAGAGATAGTTGAAGTGCGTCACGCCAAGTCGCCATGGGATTACATTAACCTTATTTCTATCTCTAGGCATTTAGGCATTTGAACGATTTTGTTGGCCACTGATTAAAAATACGCAAAAAAATATTTTTAGCGTATATAAACATATTATTTAGTGTTATAGACCACACTTTGATTCAAGAAGACTGGAAGGAGGAGAGTAAACTGCTCCATCATCAAGGTCGTATGATATAAGTTCTTGAATATAGAATAAATAGTATTAATTCTACGGTCGTGACTCTCCGTTAGTAGAAGTGTTTCGCTTATTGAAGGCGATTTTCGTATAATTCAGTCTGGCCGCATGGGCGCTGTTATCTAGTGTCCATGCCGATGGCCGAATAATACACTTAAGTGGGAAACAGAATAAACGCGTTCCAGTTCTGCAAATGCTGACGTATGTCATAATTATGCTGGCAAAAATAAAGTGCCCACAATGAGACGTTGCGTGATCAGCGCGTTTGTTTGTCAAGTTGTCAAACTATATTTCTTGGAAATGTGGGTTCATTTTATAAAATTGGAGATGAAGAGTTTAATTTACCAGATATTCGGTATAGAATGAATTATCAGCCTACCAGTAACTAATAGTTGAATTTATTATGGAGCTATTTTCGAGATAGTTGGGCACCAATTGCCCCTTATAGTGATTAGATTACCAAGCAATTTAATTATAGGTTCTTTGAATTTTCATATTATTGAAATGAGCTACATTAACCATATTTTTATAATTTGTATGACACATTTCTAATGGCTAATTTTATAAAATTGGTGATGAAGGGTTCAACTTACAAGGTAATTATAAAGAATATACTTATAGCTTACCAGTAACTAATTACACTGCAAAGACTATATTACAGGAAGACATTGAGCGTGTCCAGCCGAACAAAGTTCTTACTAACTTTAATAAGTTAGTCAGACTTAAAAAAATTTCAGTATGTTTTCAGCCTGGACACACTTACTAACTTTTGCTATAGTTGAGAGAGACATAACCCAGATTTATTTTTTGTTTTGTTTATTAATGATATTTTTTATTATTGTAATACGTGAAATAAAATGGAGAATATAATAAATAATATTTTAATGAACGAAGAAGAAAATATTTTTGCTCTAGATATCAAAGCATATCAGATACTAATTAATTTCAATAGTAATAAATCTAACATTAATCTTTGAACGAATAATTAATGTTGGATACTAAGTAAAATGGCGACACTTGAAAAGTTCCTTAGTATGCGAAAAGTGTCCAGACCGAAAACTTAGCCCAGTACGCTGTTCGGCTGAACACGTCTATTCAGTGCAATAGACAACCGGAGTGTGACGTAGCAGCGGCCATTTTGTTGGGGATCACTTTCCAAACAAAACATTCGAAGCGTTGTTGACTTACGGTCGAAAAGTTTAAATTCGATAATATTTGGTTGAAATAGTTGAGAAACAGTTTAAAAGGTATTGTGATTAAAATTAATTGAACAGAAACTATATTTGTACTCCTGTTGATTATTCGTTTTTATTTTAAATTTCACACAAGTATTTTTGGAAAGTTGAATATAAAACTAACACATGTATACTTAGGTTCAAGAAAAATATCACAACAAGGGTAATGAGCAAAATTTATTACAAAAAAAAAACGAAAAAAACTTTAACCTAATGTAAATGTTTGGAAAGTTGTAACTGTCACCTGCGCTTTAAAAATGGCGGTGTGACGTCAGAGCTCCGGCTGTCTATTCTGCGCAACACCCCAAATTGACAACTTATCACAGGACGATATTTTCGCCACAGCTGCTTCTAGAACAGGATGCAGAGTTAATCGTCCTCTCTTTATATACTCTTGATCTATCTATTCAATTTTGACATAAGTGGAAGGTTACACAGCTTCAGAGAACACCTGGGTAGCTTAGTCTGTTACATATGTTCTCTGGTCTGTTATCAAAAATATTGTGTGATTTGTTGATGTCATAGAAATAATTTCTATGGTTGATGTCACTGTATATTTTGAAATCTCTTTCTCGTTTATTTGCACTACCAGCAGAAAATCATTATTACAACAGAGATAATATTAATTCAGGATTTGTGATTTAAATCCGATATATTTGAATGGAAATGTCATGTAATGTAAAATTAAAGCACATAAAAATAAAGACGTCTAACATTTGCAACAATCTATACAAAGAGATATTTTATCGGATATGTGTGAAGTATGCAGATTCTAAAATCAGAGCCTTTCATTATATTTCAGTAGCTGCAGTGAGTATTTCTCCGAAGAAGACTATTTTACAAGATATAAATGGAAATATAACAAGATTTCATCACTTAAAATTAATTAAGGTGAGTTTGAACAGCAAATAAAATAGAATAATGAATAAAATAAAACAAAAATAAGGATATGGACGAAAAACATGGGCTTATACCGAATTTATATAGATGACTAAAATAAAATAAGAATTAAGAATGAACTAATCAATTGTGCAAGTTCTGTCACCCCCAACTTATTTCTAACGATTAAATGCAGTATATATATATATATATATATATATATATATATATATATATATCGTTGTTATTTTTATCCATCTTAAAATTTACAATCACAACGCAGTCAAAAATTTCGAAGAAAAAATTATATTTTCAGGTTAGTTGTTTTAATAATATTGCAAACTAATGATGTTTTCGAGGTGGAAACACAAGAGACAACCTAGGAACAGAATAATATTTCAGTCATGGCAACTAAGAAGATAAAAGTCGGTCGATCCTAATTAATAATTACCTTATTATAATGACAATCAAACTATAGAGCAATTTTTTATATCGAAAGAGCAGTTTTTACAAGTTGAATTCATTGCAAAATATTTGATAAAACCAGAGATATTGACAATTGAAATGTCGCCTAGTATTGAACACAAAATTAACAAAAATCAAATAAATAAGAGGGAGCAGTTTTTGCAAACAACATTATGAGAAAGAGCAGTTTTGGTGGTGGTGTTGGTGTTGCAGACGCCTGGTACTTGTAGGTATATATTCTCTGCCTGGTACAATTTGTACCGTACAAATCGATGCAGATACAGAGAACACTACGATAGATAAGAGAAATGCAGGCGCGGTTGCCATATGATATATAAATACATTGAATACAATTCAACTCAATTTATACAATAACAATACAATTGAATACAATAGATTTTTATATAATAAATACATCTTTTGCTCACACTTGTTCTTTAATTCTCGATCCAAATAATAGCTTCGGTACATTTACTTATAAAACAGTTAACATTATCTGAGATAGCTTTAAATTGTAATAATACATTGTCTAAATTTATTGAGAACCACAAATCAAAAACTCCTGATAATTGTAAATATGGTATTTACAACCTAATTTGTGGAGATCACACATTTAGTGATAAATTACAAAATATTACATACACAGAACATTTAGAAATTTAATGTACTGGATTCAATTGAAATTAAAAATCATATTATCCAAGTAATCACTCAATGACTAGATTGATTGCATATCCAGCCCATTATTTATTCAGGCAATCTCCTATTATCCAAAATGTACATACAATTTACTTAGAAATACTCCAAGATTTATCTCAGTTAACGTGGTGTACTAATAATATAATAAGAGATTCTTACATTTATTTATTAAAACCTTAAACTTACCATGATTAAGGAGAAACTACACAAAATAAACTTAAATGGATAAAGCGATAACAGTTACCTACTCAGATTAATTTGATAATTGAGTTGAATTGCAGTTGCAGTTTATAACGATTTCGTGGATTTCCGTTGAAAATTTAATTTACAAATGAACTACGTTATGAAATCCAGGCGAGAAATATTCTCCTAATACTAGAAGAAGATTTGGCAACGATGTGGCCAAATGATGAAAATTATTTGACATTTGCGCATGCGCAGTCAGACGCCAGATTTGTACCAGGCGTCTGCAACTTTAACCTTATTTTAGCTTATTTCGTGTATAAACGCTCTTATAGAGATGTGCATGTTCAATTTTCTTATTTTGTTTTATTTGCTGTTTAAACTCAACTTTAGTCGCAATAAATTACAGCTCTGTGTGCTGCCATCTATAGGACTTTGCAGTAGCGGATATTATTGAGTTATATATATATATATATATATATATATGATAAAATAGATTTTTGTTGGGGATGCAGTCATTTAATAAATAAAATTCTTTGGATTATGCCAAGCTTTCGAGAATGTTTATTCTCTTCGTCGGGGCAAACTAAAAATCGTTACAAATTTTTTTAACTACATAATAGGTTATTAATTAAAGTACTTACATTCGTGAATTTACATAAAATTAACCACAAACAGGAAAGATTTCATAGTCAGCAATCAGAAATGTCATTAGTTATTTATAAATGTCATGGTAACAGCATATCTAGAGTTGAAAGTGTCTAGATTCAAGTTTTCTTAGAAAAGATCCATATAGGAGTTATCTTTGTGTCCCCAGCTACTCGTGGGAACTTTATGGAAAATACACATAAAACCCAACTCACCGGAGGAGAGATGGAGAAAGCCTCCACCTCTTCATCCGGGCTCCCTGTAAAAAAGGGAAATGCCAAACGGCAAAGAAATCGTTTGCCGTTCGACCTGCCGAAACTCGGACAGCTGGGCGGCAGAGACGATCCACTGAGAAAGGGGCTCAGTGGAGCAGGAGTGCGGAAGTACCTGCGACTCCTCCATCAGGGACTTGCACCTGAGGAGGCCAGAAAACAGGCTCTTCAGCACTCCACACCACCTACTGGACGGGAAAGAGAGGCGCGGAGCATATCACTCCTCCGGAACGGCCTCAGCCTAAAAAGCCGAAAACAGCTGCAGCAAAAACCGGGCATGCCACTGGATACGCTGCAGCTGCCAAGGCCGTAAAGGCTATTCGTGTGGGTATCATACCCAAGGATTACCCTAGAGTAATCCTGGAACCACAGCGGCTCTCAACACTGGAGGATACTCTAGTGGAAGAGATGTGCAGTGGAGAGGTGAAGGGAATGCACTTCACCGGTATACATTTCCGCTGTGGAATGATGCTGGTGGACTGCGGTTCTCAGGATTCGGTGGACTGGCTCATTGGAGTAGTGCCGGCCTTGAGGTCTTGGGAAGGACCCGAGTTAGTGGCGGTGGAGGAGAAAAACATCCCCAAGCCCGTCACTGTAACGGTGTACTTCCCAAGAAGCTTCGAAATGGAGACGGAGAAGATCCTCCGACTCGTCGAAGTACAGAACACCTGGCTCAGTACCGGAGCCTGGAAAGTTCTCAACTCCAAAAAGGAGGGAACCGGTACTGCCCTCACGATTGGGATCGATCACCAATCAGGAGAGGCCCTGAAGGCAGAAGGATGCGTCTTAAACTTTAGGTTTGGACGTGTGTCTGTCTCGGGGCTAGGACGGAAAAATAATCCTGCGGGAGGTCTAAAAGATGCGGAGATGCCCTCCACATCTACGGACTCCGGTGTGCAGGATAAAACTGCCAGCTCAGGTCTGGTCGAGGCCGCTGCTGGCTCTGCCAAAGAAGCCGGGGCGGCAGAGAAATCATCTGCAGTCCTGGGGGAAGTGCGAACCAATGCGGGGGTCGAGGCCATAATCCGAGACCCAGATACCCGCTCGAGCTCCAAGGAGACTACCCTCCCGATGGATCTCGATGAGGGACAGGAGGAAAGAGAGGAGGGGGGAATTAGAGGCTGGACTACCCAGCCCCTACACCCCAGACTACAGCACCTTCATCGCTTTCTCCAAGGTGGCGCAAGTGAACTTGCATCACGCGAAGGGAGCTTCAGCAGTGATTGCAAGGCTGTTTGCGAAATCCCAACTGGATTTTGTACTGATCCAGGAACCCTGGACAGGCAAAGCAGGCCAAATTAGAGGTTTGGCATCTAAAGATTCAAAATTGATCTATGACCAGAGGCAGGAGTCCCCTCGTGCCGGTGTGATCATAAGAAACAACATTAATTACACATGTGTTTCAGAATTCATGACTCGGGATCTAGTTCCAATTCTAGTACACCTCAACACTGGGGGCATCAACCGAGACATAGTTATTGCATCTGCCTATTTCGCTGGAGACAATACTGGAATACCTCCAGTAGAAGCTCAAGAGCTAGTGCAATACTGCAATAGCAGACAACTGCCAGTCATCATAGGCTGTGATGCCAATGCGCACAATGTTATTTGGGGAAGCACGAACAACAACCTTAGAGGTGAGTGCTTACTTGAATATCTCTTAGCTACTAATCTAGAAACCCTTAATGTGGGAACAACCCCCACTTTTGTCACGAGAGCAAGAGAAGAGGTCCTGGACGTAACAATTGCCAGCTTTACTGCCAGGAATAACGTATTTGATTGGAGAGTGATGGAGGAACCCTCTCTCTCCGATCATAGGATTATAGAGTTTAGGATTGCGGGGGAAGTAACCTCACTGTCTCCAACTCGTAACCCTAGAAATACAGATTGGTCTAAATATAAGACCCTTCTGAAGCAAAACTTGGAACAGATCGAAAGTAATGGGGTCAAACACCCACACTGCGATCTGGATCAAGAGGTCGAACTGGTCAGTGTGGCGATAACGGAGGCATTCCAATCAAGTTGCCCACTCTCAAAAGCTCGACCAAGCAAGGAAGCACCATGGTGGAACAAAAACCTGTCAAACCTCAGATTAGAGGTCCGTCGGCTCTTCAACAGGGCCAAAAGAGACCATAATTGGCAGGGCTACACCGAGAAGCTCACACAATACAATAAGGAGATCAGGAAGTCCAAGAGGCTTCACTTTCAAGCTTTTTGTGAAAAGATCACTTCGACTCCTACTGCAGCCAGATTGCAAAAAGTCATGGCAAAAGGGGCAATCAGCCCCTTAATGTCGCTCAAGAAGCCAGACGGGACATACACTGAGGGAGAAGAGGAGCGATCTGCTCTACTTCTCAAAACACACTTCCCTGGAAGTGAACCCCTCAGTAGTACTGACGTAGCAATCCAAACCAAGAATCCTCGCAAGGAAGATTGGAGTATTGCTAAGAAGATATTTACAAGACAAAGGTTGGAATGGGCAGTCAACACCTTTCAACCTTATAAATCGCCGGGAGTAGATGGCATATTCCCAATACTCCTGCAGAAAGGAATGGAGGAGATCCTTCCCCATCTCCTGAAGATTACAAGAAGCTGCCTAGCACGGGGCTTTATACCTAGCATATGGCAAAGAGCCAAAGTAATCTTCATACCGAAAATAGGGAAGAAAAATGGGACTGATCCCCGATCTTTCCGATCTGTTTAACATCGTTTTTACTGAAAACGATGGAGAAAGTAGTGGATAACTACATAAGAACAGAGATTCTGAAGGACAAACCACTTCATAAATGTCAGCATGCATACAGGGCGGGGCGTTCAACAGAAACCGCGCTGTATCAGCTAACCGAGGTCATTCAGAGCTCTCTGAAAAATAAAGAAATCGCAATGTGTGCCTTCCTGGACATATCTGGGGCTTTTGACAACACCACACATGTGTCAATCAGGGAGGCACTCACACGGCGAGGAGTGAACAAGACCATTATCAAATGGATGTATGAGATGTTGAAGACGAGAATAGCTGAGGCCCAAGTAGGTGATCACACCACCTCTGTTAAAGCTACTCGTGGAACACCTCAAGGAGGAGTAATATCTCCCCTCCTATGGAGCTTAGTAGTAGACGAGTTACTCCACAAACTCACGGAGCTTGGCTTCACATGTATAGGCTATGCCGACGACATAGTCCTAATAGTCCGAGGAAAATTCGCGAACACCCTATGCGAATTATTGCAGGAGGGCCTCAGAACTATTGAGCAATGGTGCTTGTCAGTGGGGCTTAGCATAAACCCATCCAAGACCACAATTATTCCATTTACTAGGAAAAGGAAACTTCCAGCTATGAAACCTCTCACTTTAAGTGGAGACATAATAAGCTGGAAGGCTGAAGTCAAATATCTGGGATTAACACTAGATAGCAAGCTTCTGTGGAACAAACATATTGAGGCTACTGCTAGCAAAGCAATAAAGGCCTTAATGGCGTGCAGAAATCTGACTGGTAAGACTTGGGGATGTAACCCAAAAATACTGCGATGGATGTACGTCATGATTGTAAGACCGATAATATCATATGGGTCAATAGCCTGGCATGGCAAGGCAAGTCAGAGCAATACGAGGAAAACCCTCGATAGAATACAAAGACTAGCCTGTGTCTGTATCACTGGAGCCATGAGAACTTGCCCGACCAGGGCACTAGAGATCATCACAGATCTCACACCTCTCCATCTAGTGATAGACAGATTGGCCCATGAGGCCATTCTAAGACTATCTAGGGAAGGTTCAGAAATGGTGGGAATTCGGAATCAGAGGGCTTGGTCCTCTTTGTCCAAACACATCCCATCAGCAAACCTTCCCAGTGATGTAATGACAAAGAAATTTAGCATCGAGAGAACTTTCACCACGGTGCTAAGTAGCAGAGAAGATTGGGACAGGGGGCTCACAACCCAAGCTCTCAAAAAGAATACCATCAAATGGTACACTGATGGTTCTAAGACCACGACGGGGACAGGCGCTGGAGTGTTTGGGAATCGCACCAAATGCTCATTTGCGCTAGGCCGCTGCCCAAGCGTCTTTCAAGCAGAATTGCTTGCAATTGAGAGATGCGTGGAGGTGAACCTTGAAAGAAACTATCAGAAATGTGACATTACAATACATTCTGATAGTCAAGCTGCAATTAAAGCACTGAACTCTCATACCATTGACTCTAAAATGGTATGGGAGTGCCGAAGGAAGCTCAATGAGCTAGGCAAGAACAACAGTGTCTACTTAGTCTGGGTTCCCGGCCACTCGGGAATCAAAGGCAACGAGGAGGCCAACACACTTGCCAGGAAAGGAGCACAAACTCCATTTACTGGCCCAGAACCCTTCTGTGGCACAGATAAAAGCACCTACAAGAAGGAGTTTCTGGAGAAGGAAAAAACCGTAAGAGAAACACTCTTGCGGGATACCCCTGGATTGGATCATTCCAAAAAGTTTCTAAAAAACTTTGATACTGTAAGATCCAAAAGGTATTTGGATCTCAGCAAGAACAAGCTACACCTACTCACGGGATTTCTTACAGGACACTGTTGCCTCAAGAAGCATCTAATGAGATTAGGTTTAGCAGAAGATGACGAGTGCAGATTCTGCGGGGAAGAGGAGGAAACTCCGGATCACCTGGTGACGGAATGCCTCGCCATTGCTAGCCAACGCAAACAGTGCCTTGGACTAGCAACCTGCAGTAGTAAGGAAGTATCCTCCTTGAAGCCAACCCAGATACTGGAGTTCATTAGAACTCTGGAACTGGAAGGCGAGTTGTAGACCGCGTATAGGCGAGTGCAACTCAGGTGGGGGCACAATAGACCTTATGGTCGCAGTGCAATGTAACCCCCTCTTAAATCTATCTTTGTGTTTATAGCTCTTTTTTAACAAGTCACACATTAAACTTAAAAATATTGAGGCAGATATAATTTTAGTAAAAAGAAAAAGTTATTATTCAATTATATAAAAAAAATATATTTATAACAGACTTAGAAACACATAATATAAATAAATATATACCCGTACACAGACTAGACTATCTGAATTCGTAGGTATTGCAGTATAAATTCAAGTTTATTATGTCAATAATATTATTTACTATTTTGTTAGGCATTCAGATTATTTGTTAATTATATATAATTACATAATTACATAACTTTAAAATGAAATAATGGAAAGCGTCAATTACATAAAAAAAAAACAAAAAAAAAAGCAAGTCAATCTCTCTCACAAATTAACCTGAGAAATTTATTAAAATAAGATATATCTAATAGAGAAATATTAACATATATCATCTTTATCGTATTCTCTCACAATACGATAGATACACAATATAAAATATCCTGAAAAGCATCCATTCATTCAATGAAGCTAATAATAATGATAAGCTGATTTCTCTCACATAATAAACTTGAATTTATACTGCAATACCTACGAATTCAGATAGTCTAGTGAGTGTACGGGTATATATTTATTTATATTATGTGTTTCTAAGTCTGTTATAAATATTTTTTTTTATATAATTGAATAATAACTTTTTCTTTTTACTAAAATTATATCTGCCTCAATATTTTTAAGTTTAATGTGTGACTTGTTAAAAAAGAGCTATAAACACAAAGATAACTCCTATATGGATCTTTTCTAAGAAAACTTGAATCTAGACACTTTCAACTCTAGATATGCTGTTACCATGACATTTATAAATAACTAATGACATTTCTGATTGCTGACTATGAAATCTTTCCTGTTTGTGGTTAATTTTATGTAAATTCACGAATGTAAGTACTTTAATTAATAACCTATTATGTAGTTAAAAAAATTTGTAACGATTTTTAGTTTGCCCCGACGAAGAGAATAAACATTCTCGAAAGCTTGGCATAATCCAAAGAATTTTATTTATTAAATGACTGCATCCCCAACAAAAATCTATTTTATCAAATAATAAACCAGTCAAGAATTCAGAATCATATATATATATATATATATATATATATATATATATATATATGCGCATTCCGCATATAAAATGACTTTCCGATGACAAAGACCGTCTTCATATTTTTGTATCTAGCCTCCTAATGAAGCTTTACTCCTTACTAATCAAAGCTTTGTTCGTGGAGCATAGAAGTCTTGCTCGAAGCAAAGAATATACTACACTAGTATGACAAAGCCCATGCAAATTTTTCGGCCTGCCAAATGGGCGCCGCTAATAGATGGCGCAGACAAAATTTTTAGTTTTGGGCGCCTACATCAGAAGGCGCTGCACAACTGACAGTCAGCAGACCACAGAACAACTTGTTGTGTCGTCTGTGGTTGACAGTCATCACAGGTGACGTGAATTTAGAAAGTCCTCTATTATCTATAGTTGACAGCCTTAAAACGAAAAAACATGGGTACTCGCACACATGTACACTTTTTGTATTGCGCAATCTGAAAAACGGCGTCATTCTTACATTGCAAGGTGAGATTATCGTTGCAACTTTGAAAATTGCGCAACAATCAAAACTTGACTACATTTTTCGACTTGCGTACACTTGAGAAATTGCAGTGTGTGAACAGCCAAATGGAATAATATTGCGCAACCAAAAAAAGCACCGACAAGTTGGTTATTTTGCAATATTTATTTCTAGTGCAATTTTGATGTGGTGATATTTTGGGTTTAGGGTTAATACAAAATAATAAGACGTTTTTATTTCAGAAAATTGTATAGTAAATTCTAGCAATAATAATACATATTAAAATTTATGGATCACAAGAAAATCAAGTAGAAGTCTGAGGACATTTTTCATTTAATAAGCTTAATAGAGGATAATCATTCGCCATTTCTTAACTCTTCTAACTATGTATTCGCTGCTCCATATCGGTTGCGGTTTTTAATTCATTGGAGAACCCAAATTGTTCTTTTTTGACGGTCAACAATATTTTCGCGTTGCCAACAAATTTTTGCATAAATTCCCTGTGCTCTATTTGAAATTTCATACATTTCATTTTTTGCCGTCGATTTAAATAATCTCTATACCATACAAAAATAATCTATAACATTTGTAATTTGAAAATTCTCTGTTTCATCTTGCTATTATCTATCCATAATAATTAAAATATGGCATTTTGAAATCTGGTTGAGAATATCACGAAAGTAATAACGGAAAATATTCAATTACGAGCTTTTACGTGTGTGTTTGATCGTTGTATTTCCGCTGTACAGCTATTAAATTCTGTAGATATTTTTGTAGACGGTATAGGCTATATTTCAAATATAAAATTTTTCATAAAACTGAATTTCCTTTTTATTGACTTAATCCCCTACCTAGTTACATGCCTAAATTCTTGAAGAAATGCATGGTAAGCGTCTAGACTTCAATTGTTGCACGTGTCAAGACGCTGACCAAACAGTATTTTAATATATAAGACATATTCCCTTGGGCTATGCCCCACTTGTAATTTTGTACGGGAATCGCAAGGTACTGTGTACCGTAATTGTCGACGAGTTTCAATTTTATAAAGTCTGTTGTAAAATAGTTGAATAAACCTTTTTTAAAAAAAGTAATTTCGGCTTGCACAACATAACTGGCGCAGTCATCCGGATCTTTTTTTTCAAGAAAACAAAAATTAAATTCAGTTTTTCCTGAAAAGTGAAAGTTCCAAAAAGAAATCTACAGTGTCCAGCAACCCTTGAAGCGACCAGCAACCAGCAGAAGTCTTCTAGGCAGAAACCAAAAGCAACAAGTAGTAAGTGCCATATTCCATTTATACTTTTCATGTGCTTTACCTTGTGAATTGAACAAAAATATTACATGCGTAAACATACATAATAACGATAGGATCAGGAAAATATTATTGCATTTTTTACTATTGATGACGGATAACATTTGTACTATAGAGTGTTCAGATTACGAAAATAGATTTAACTGCTAATTCATCAATGGCCCCACCGACAGAATCATTAATTTCAGCCGCCAAGAGCTACGGTGATGTAATTCCTAGATTCGACGGGAATCCAGATTCTCTCGAAGTGTTCATATGTCGCGTAGATAAATTCCACGCAAAATATGGTTCTACTACGGACGAAACACTGAACGAGTATACGTTCTGTCTAATCTTAAGCAAACTTAAAGATTCGGCAGAAAAATTTATTAGTACTAGGCCAGATATTTCTACTTGGGACGATTTAAAAATATCGCTAAGAACGAAATTCGGCGATCACACAGGTCGTCAAACAATAGCACATAAATTTAGATTTTTAAAGATATCCCACAGAGAAAACTTAGCCGATTTTATCGAAAGAATAAAAGATTTGCAAACTAAATTAAATTTAAAAATTAACGCTGATTGTAATTTAACGGAAAGTCAGAAGAAAATACATTTCGAAATTAATGATCAAACGGCGTTAGAAGTATTTTTTAATAATGCACCCCCAATGTTGCAAACTATTTTAGAAGTGAGACAATATAAAACTTTAGAGGAAGCAATACATACGGTATTAAAGCATGTATCTAAACATACTCATAATGATACATTAGGTAAAAGTCAGCCAACACCTATTCGCAATTTTAATTCCTCGTTTCAAAATCATAGGCTAAACCCGACCCAAAGAAATAATTCTGTACCAATATTACCGACAATTGGAAATAATTATCAGCGTAATTTTAACCCATATTATAACGAATATCGCAACAACCCACACAATCAACAATCATCACCATCACCATATAGACCCTACTCAAATAACGCTCAAGCTAGCCAGACGCGAACTCAGCCAAATAGCTTCAGCGCGATAAATAGAAATAATAAAGTTCCACCTTTATCCAATCAGAACCCCTTAAATAAAGGATTAAATAAATTCAGTCAACCGCAATTTCAACGATGGAGAAATCCACAGGTACACATGAACGAAGTACCTACCTATAATACTGATGACATTAACGAATACGAACAGAACGATAATTATTCACAAGAAACTGAAGAAATTCATCCAGAATATGATTATGAAAACGATCCGTATCAAGAAGCCGAAAATTTTCGATTACCGGCCTCGGAACCAAATTTTTAGAGACAAATCACAATATAATATGATCTAGCCTTCCTTACTTATATATTAATGGACTAAAGATTTTAATAGATTCAGGCGCAACAAATTCATTAATTAATCCCCAGATAGCCCAGACATACTTTCCTGATAGAATTAGAAATGAGCAATTTACAATTAAAACGATTATGAATCAGTCAAAACATAACCAAGTTCTATTTACTGATTTATTACACCCCGAACAGTTTTTGAAATTTTACATCATCAATTTTCATCAATATTTCGACGTATTACTAGGAAGTGAATCGTTAGAACAATTAGACATGATTCTCAATTATAATAATGGTAGAATTCTCCTAAATAACATTGAATACGATCTATTGAGATACGAACCGCAAGCTATCAATTATTTCCAGACGCAGATCGAACCGGGACAAAAGATTATTACCGTACCAACTAATATCCGAAAAGGAACAGTACTTATTCCTAGACAATCGATTGGACATTACATTATTCCCGATAATATAAACACGGTAGATAATTTCAAAGTCAATATACCTATACACGAATCAAGTTCGAAGACAGCACACACTTTGTATTTAGATAAACCCATTCTCGCAAACCATATCAACTTAAAGGAATTCGATGTCTGTCACGTACAGGCAAAGAAATGCAAGAACCCCGAACTATTAGACGGAAAATTAGGTCATATTACAGATGAATCTACAGACGACATTTTATCCCTATTTGCAAACCCCGGAGATATCGACGAACGACCTTTACCAGAATTACGGCACTTGGAAGAAATATTACATACTGACAACGGAAAGCAAAATCGTGAGAAGATAAATATAATCTCCGATATTCAGATCAAACCCCCCGACAATAATAATGCTTCTCTTGAACAGAACAACCCAACAGAAAACATAAGTCAAAGAACAATTTCGGATAATAACACCATACATACTCAGGAAAATGATGTGTCGGCAGAGTTAACCATTACGGACAAATCCCTAAATCAGTTTAAGCGTCAAATTATCTTAAAACTTGGAATCGCTCCAAAAATAAAAACTATTAATGTCTTCAACAAAGAAAGAATAGAAGTCCAAATTTCAAGAAATAACTACCAAAATGAAATCCAGAATATTTTAAGAGATTATATGAACCCAAACATCGTAAATGCTATTTACTCTCCAGATGATGGTATGTACGAAGAGATAGCTACCATTATAAATAATTACTTCGACAACAATGTAAAGTTCGTATTCACCAGACTATTTCTAAGAGACGTGACTGACAGAAAACAACAAATAGAAATACTGAACAAACTACATAATGTTACACACCGAGGCATACAGGAGCTTCAAAGAGAGATTGAGAGAATTTATTACTGGCCTAACATAACACAAGATTGTCAATTCCATGTTAATAATTGCCCAATTTGCCAGCAAACCAAATATGAAAGAAACCATGTAAAACATAAGTTAGAAACCACCGTGACACCAAAGGTCCCTTTCGAAATTATTTATTTGGATATATTCTCATGTAACAAAAGCAAGTACCTTACCTGTATAGATAATTTTTCTAAGTACTTCATGTACGATGAACTACTCTCAACAAACATGGTAGAAATTGTACAAAAATTCATTAAGATATTTTCAAGATATAAATTGCCAAATAACCTAGTAACAGACGGACAATTCAATTCGAATCTTTTCAAAAAACTTCTAGATTCCTATAATATTAATCACCACGTAACTACCCCATTACATCCTAATTCTAACAGCCCCATAGAACGAGTACATGGTACTCTCATTGAAATCATGAGAACTTTAACACTTCAAAACCAAAAAGCACTTTCTCATAATGTCTTTGAAAATGCTGTTATTATTTACAATCGGACAATACATACTACAACGCGCTTTCGACCCACAGGACTCTTATTTGGGCACCTTGATAATAGAGACATTTTGGAAATTGATTCAAAAAGACAATATAACGAATACATAGACAACATGCGAGTCAAAATTAAAACCATGTATAATAACGTCTATCAAAGAACTAAAGATGCTAAAGACAAATATATAGAAAAGCAAAATTTACACCGAATCGACCCTCCAAAAATAAATACTTTAGATGCTTATATTTCAACACGACCCAGAAATAAAATAGCACCTCTCTATAGACCAGTACACGTTAAGAAAGACTTAGGAACTAAGATCGAAACCACCAAAGATCATACTTATCACAAGGAAGAAATGAAACAAACAAGAAAATTTCAAAAATCTCTTGTTCCATGTGTTTCAGATGGACGTTTTTGCGACAACACTGACATTAATAATACTGATACAACACAACCTGGCAGTAGTACCTAAAATTGAGATTAAATCCCTCGAAAACAACCCTGGTATCCTACCATTCAAATTAGGACCAACTAGACTACAATACTCCCACCACACCTTCATGCATAATTACCCTATTAAAATCCTTGGCACTAAAATTGCAGAGCTTGACCATTTCATATCCGATTTTCAAATAAAAACACATAAGAAACTATTCATGAGAGATCAGATAGAATTCGAGTACGTAAAGAATAAGGTAAGAAGGTTGAAAGAACAATTGTTAATGATTCACTCCGATATTCTTAATAATAGACATAGAACAAAACGAGGAATGATTAATGGATTAGGACCTGTTTTCAAATTTATTTCCGGTTCACTTGATGCTTCCGATGGCGAAAGATACGACAAAGCCCTAGATAATCTTAAAATTAATCAAGAAAATATTGTTACTCACTACAACAAACAATTTTCATTAAATCAAAAACTAATAAAAACCTACGAAGAATCTATTAGAAATACATCAAGTAATTTCAAAAGAATTGAAGAAGTTCTAAGAATGGTCCGAGGAGAAGACCAAAACGTGACGAATACTTTAACAATATTGAAAATTAGCATATTAGACCTATTTCAAATCGTTGATAAACTACTAACAGCTATAAATTTTGCCACACTAAAAGTTTTACATATTTTTATAATAAGTGAAGAATCAATAAGAACGATGAAAAAAGAGTTATCAGGATATCATAGCTCTGATCACTACTATTCTACAGATAATATCCTATTTTTACGAACCATTCAGGTAGAATATTATATAAATGCAGAGCATGTAGTGTTTTTGTTACATATTCCTCTCCTAGATCCTAAAGTATACAATCTCTACCATCTATATTCCATTCCTACTCATGAATCCACAACTATTATCTCCCCTACCTCATATGTGGCCATTGGAGAAGACACCATCTACTACCTTAAATCAAAATGCCAATACGTTCAACAACAATACTTCTGCAAAATCTCCCACATCGAGAGAAATTACCAGCAAGAGACGTGCATTAGAAATCTTCTACAAGTAAAAGAAGATCCACGTTGCCTACACGTCCCAGTTCAAATCACCGAAACCCTTGTGGAGATCATCAGCTACGAAAAATACCTTTTGATTGCACCCATCGATACATTGGTGCATGAAAAATGTGGAAATGAAGAAATTCATAAACTTAAGGGTACTTTTCTAATATCAGTCCCTTATTCCTGTAAATTCACTACCAAACAATTCGAGTTTGCCAACTTAGAAGGAATGAAGAACCTGTCTACTTACCACATGTGCCAAGTGTAGTGTCAAGTGTTAAGCCTATACAGTTAAATTTGAAATCTTTCAGTTTGCACCAATTATCCAAACTTACATTAGATAAACTGAGTGTTGAACCCATTTCTCTAATTGACAATAACCTTATGTGGACCCATTCCAATTTGTTTATTTATATATTAATAATAATTATTTGTCTAATTTTTATTATATACCATTTTCGAGTCAAATTGTATGCTAGATTTAAGAAACATAATCCAGACAGAATTAAGGCATTTCCCGATCCGTCTAAATAAAATGAAATTTTATTACATATTTTTAGATATTTTAAGTCAACTTTGTTCGAGCCCAAAGTTTCCTCTTAAGGGCGGAGGAGTTACATGCCTAAATTCTTGAAGAAATGCATGGTAAGCGTCTAGACTTTTGACGTGTCAAGACGCTGACCAAACAGTATTTTAGTATATAAGACATATTCCCTTGGGCTATGCCCCACTTGTAATTTTGTACGGGAATCGCAAGGTACTGTGTACCGTAATTGTCGACGAGTTTCAATTTTATAAAGTCTGTTGTAAAATAGTTGAATAAACCTTTTTTAAAAAAAGTAATTTCGGCTTGCACAACATAACTTACTTCTATTCTGTTCAATTATTCTAACCTTACTGATGCAGTGTTCCCACATAAACATGTGTAAATTTCTGTAGATGGCGTTTCAGATTTCTTTAGATTTCTTAGGCTTCTTTTCTTTCGCTGCGCATGCGCACTGTGGACTGTGAATCCATAGAACTAATGACAAAAGCTTAACCATAGACATATAAAGAAGCTCAACAGTAAGTGTTTGCCTTGGAGGAAGGGTAGATTCAGTATACATACGACAATCACTTATCTATGGGGTAGATCTTCGTTGTAGCCGTAGATAGATTGTTCCTTCCTTATTCAACAACAACCACGTTTATTCCATCCTAATTGTATTTTGAATTATATCAATATAAAACAATTAAATGCCGCATTTGCAGATTTATGAAGCTGGCGTTTAATTTAAAAGTAACGCTCAATAAAAAATAATTTCTGAAAACCTTTCTCTTGGCAGAGAAATTCAAAATTGAGCATACCAATTAACAACACAGATTTACTCATAATGCGTTATGATCATAAATAATGTCTTATATCGAAGACCGAGAACATATCTGTAAAGGTAAGTAACAAAATGTATACCGCTGATTGCCATAGAAATGTAAACGAGGCAAAGAACACGAACTGCATTGGTGTATAAAATAAAGTTAGGCGTTAGGTTGTTCATGCAACATGTCTGACATAGAGTGTAGAGTATAGCCTGCGGTACTCATCTTGGAGGTAGTGTTCTCTACACATCACGCTATACCTTTTCATTACATTCGTAGCAAATTGGGTTGTTTTCTTCAGATCTCTTCGAAATTCTGAAAAATCTTTGATAATACCATAAGAATTCTTATTTCTTAGAGGTCCTTGAAATTCTTTAGAATTAAGAAAATTCTTAGAGTGTGGCAACACTGTACTGATGGGGTTTCGAAAGAATATTGTTATTGTTTTATAATGAATTATGACATTTATACCAGAGAACATATACCTACGAATTCATACTACATCATTTGAGTCAGCGCAGAGCGGCACCTACAGAGAACATGACACTTGATGATAATATTCTTCTGTTCATAGATAAAATATATATATACGGACCTTCCATTTGTCATGTTACCCATTGGAGGCAACACACACAACTATCATAAGGAGAAATTACAATGCGCATGCGCTTGACAAGAGTTTTCGCAATTATTCTTTCTCGTGTAAAACAGAATATCATAATTTTGTCACAGAATTCTCGCATGTGTATTACGGTTCTAAGGAGTAGAAGTGAGTATTTTTGTGGTGAGTACAGAGATTAGCTGAAGCCTGCAACTATACGAAGCACAAAAATACCATCTACTCCGAATAACATACTATTTTTTTTTTCTAGCTGCCTTGACATAGATGTATAGAGATAGTTGAAGTGCGTCACGCCAAGTCGCCATGGGATTACATTAACCTTATTTCTATCTCTAGGCATTTAGGCATTTGAACGATTTTGTTGGCCACTGATTAAAAATACGCAAAAAAATATTTTTAGCGTATATAAACATATTATTTAGTGTTATAGACCACACTTTGATTCAAGAAGACTGGAAGGAGGAGAGTAAACTGCTCCATCATCAAGGTCGTATGATATAAGTTCTTGAATATAGAATAAATAGTATTAATTCTACGGTCGTGACTCTCCGTTAGTAGAAGTGTTTCGCTTATTGAAGGCGATTTTCGTATAATTCAGTCTGGCCGCATGGGCGCTGTTATCTAGTGTCCATGCCGATGGCCGAATAATACACTTAAGTGGGAAACAGAATAAACGCGTTCCAGTTCTGCAAATGCTGACGTATGTCATAATTATGCTGGCAAAAATAAAGTGCCCACAATGAGACGTTGCGTGATCAGCGCGTTTGTTTGTCAAGTTGTCAAACTATATTTCTTGGAAATGTGGGTTCATTTTATAAAATTGGAGATGAAGAGTTTAATTTACCAGATATTCGGTATAGAATGAATTATCAGCCTACCAGTAACTAATAGTTGAATTTATTATGGAGCTATTTTCGAGATAGTTGGGCACCAATTGCCCCTTATAGTGATTAGATTACCAAGCAATTTAATTATAGGTTCTTTGAATTTTCATATTATTGAAATGAGCTACATTAACCATATTTTTATAATTTGTATGACACATTTCTAATGGCTAATTTTATAAAATTGGTGATGAAGGGTTCAACTTACAAGGTAATTATAAAGAATATACTTATAGCTTACCAGTAACTAATTACACTGCAAAGACTATATTACAGGAAGACATTGAGCGTGTCCAGCCGAACAAAGTTCTTACTAACTTTAATAAGTTAGTCAGACTTAAAAAAATTTCAGTATGTTTTCAGCCTGGACACACTTACTAACTTTTGCTATAGTTGAGAGAGACATAACCCAGATTTATTTTTTGTTTTGTTTATTAATGATATTTTTTATTATTGTAATACGTGAAATAAAATGGAGAATATAATAAATAATATTTTAATGAACGAAGAAGAAAATATTTTTGCTCTAGATATCAAAGCATATCAGATACTAATTAATTTCAATAGTAATAAATCTAACATTAATCTTTGAACGAATAATTAATGTTGGATACTAAGTAAAATGGCGACACTTGAAAAGTTCCTTAGTATGCGAAAAGTGTCCAGACCGAAAACTTAGCCCAGTACGCTGTTCGGCTGAACACGTCTATTCAGTGCAATAGACAACCGGAGTGTGACGTAGCAGCGGCCATTTTGTTGGGGATCACTTTCCAAACAAAACATTCGAAGCGTTGTTGACTTACGGTCGAAAAGTTTAAATTCGATAATATTTGGTTGAAATAGTTGAGAAACAGTTTAAAAGGTATTGTGATTAAAATTAATTGAACAGAAACTATATTTGTACTCCTGTTGATTATTCGTTTTTATTTTAAATTTCACACAAGTATTTTTGGAAAGTTGAATATAAAACTAACACATGTATACTTACTTAGGTTCAAGAAAAATATCACAACAAGGGTAATGAGCAAAATTTATTACAAAAAAAAACGAAAAAAACTTTAACCTAATGTAAATGTTTGGAAAGTTGTAACTGTCACCTGCGCTTTAAAAATGGCGGTGTGACGTCAGAGCTCCGGCTGTCTATTCTGCGCAACACCCCAAATTGACAACTTATCACAGGACGATATTTTCGCCACAGCTGCTTCTAGAACAGGATGCTAATCGTCCTCTCTTTATATACTCTTGATCTATCTATTCAATTTTGACATAAGTGGAAGGTTACACAGCTTCAGAGAACACCTGGGTAGCTTAGTCTGTTACATATGTTCTCTGGTCTGTTATCAAAAATATTGTGTGATTTGTTGATGTCATAGAAATAATTTCTATGGTTGATGTCACTGTATATTTTGAAATCTCTTTCTCGTTTATTTGCACTACCAGCAGAAAATCATTATTACAACAGAGATAATATTAATTCAGGATTTGTGATTTAAATCCGATATATTTGAATGGAAATGTCATGTAATGTAAAATTAAAGCACATAAAAATAAAGACGTCTAACATTTGCAACAATCTATACAAAGAGATATTTTATCGGATATGTGTGAAGTATGCAGATTCTAAAATCAGAGCCTTTCATTATATTTCAGTAGCTGCAGTGAGTATTTCTCCGAAGAAGACTATTTTACAAGATATAAATGGAAATATAACAAGATTTCATCACTTAAAATTAATTAAGGTGAGTTTGAACAGCAAATAAAATAGAATAATGAATAAAATAAAACAAAAATAAGGATATGGACGAAAAACATGGGCTTATACCGAATTTATATAGATGACTAAAATAAAATAAGAATTAAGAATGAACTAATCAATTGTGCAAGTTCTGTCACCCCCAACTTATTTCTAACGATTAAATGCAGTATATATATATATATATATATATATATATATATATATATATATATATATATATATATATATATATATATATATATATATATCGTTGTTATTTTTATCCATCTTAAAATTTACAATCACAACGCAGTCATTATATTTTCAGGTTAGTTGTTTTAATAATATTGCAAACTAATGATGTTTTCGAGGTGGAAACACAAGAGACAACCTAGGAACAGAATAATATTTCAGTCATGGCAACTAAGAAGATAAAAGTCGGTCGATCCTAATTAATAATTACCTTATTATAATGACAATCAAACTATAGAGCAATTTTTTATATCGAAAGAGCAGTTTTTACAAGTTGAATTCATTGCAAAATATTTGATAAAACCAGAGATATTGACAATTGAAATGTCGCCTAGTATTGAACACAAAATTAACAAAAATCAAATAAATAAGAGGGAGCAGTTTTTGCAAACAACATTATGAGAAAGAGCAGTTTTGGTGGTGGTGTTGGTGTTGCAGACGCCTGGTACTTGTAGGTATATATTCTCTGCCTGGTACAATTTGTACCGTACAAATCGATGCAGATACAGAGAACACTACGATAGATAAGAGAAATGCAGGCGCGGTTGCCATATGATATATAAATACATTGAATACAATTCAACTCAATTTATACAATAACAATACAATTGAATACAATAGATTTTTATATAATAAAAACATCTTTTGCTCACACTTGTTCTTTAATTCTCGATCCAAATAATAGCTTCGGTACATTTACTTATAAAACAGTTAACATTATCTGAGATAGCTTTAAATTGTAATAATACATTGTCTAAATTTATTGAGAACCACAAATCAAAAACTCCTGATAATTGTAAATATGGTATTTACAACCTAATTTGTGGAGATCACACATTTAGTGATAAATTACAAAATATTACATACACAGAACATTTAGAAATTTAATGTACTGGATTCAATTGAAATTAAAAATCATATTATCCAAGTAATCACTCAATGACTAGATTGATTGCATATCCAGCCCATTATTTATTCAGGCAATCTCCTATTATCCAAAATGTACATACAATTTACTTAGAAATACTCCAAGATTTATCTCAGTTAACGTGGTGTACTAATAATATAATAAGAGATTCTTACATTTATTTATTAAAACCTTAAACTTACCATGATTAAGGAGAAACTACACAAAATAAACTTAAATGGATAAAGCGATAACAGTTACCTACTCAGATTAATTTGATAATTGAGTTGAATTGCAGTTGCAGTTTATAACGATTTCGTGGATTTCCGTTGAAAATTTAATTTACAAATGAACTACGTTATGAAATCCAGGCGAGAAATATTCTCCTAATACTAGAAGAAGATTTGGCAACGATGTGGCCAAATGATGAAAATTATTTGACATTTGCGCATGCGCAGTCAGACGCCAGATTTGTACCAGGCGTCTGCAACTTTAACCTTATTTTAGCTTATTTCGTGTATAAACGCTCTTATAGAGATGTGCATGTTCAATTTTCTTATTTTGTTTTATTTGCTGTTTAAACTCAACTTTAGTCGCAATAAATTACAGCTCTGTGTGCTGCCATCTATAGGACTTTGCAGTAGCGGATATTATTGAGTTATATATATATATATATATATATATATATATATATATATATATATATATATATATATATGATAAAATAGATTTTTGTTGGGGATGCAGTCATTTAATAAATAAAATTCTTTGGATTATGCCAAGCTTTCGAGAATGTTTATTCTCTTCGTCGGGGCAAACTAAAAATCGTTACAAATTTTTTTAACTACATAATAGGTTATTAATTAAAGTACTTACATTCGTGAATTTACATAAAATTAACCACAAACAGGAAAGATTTCATAGTCAGCAATCAGAAATGTCATTAGTTATTTATAAATGTCATGGTAACAGCATATCTAGAGTTGAAAGTGTCTAGATTCAAGTTTTCTTAGAAAAGATCCATATAGGAGTTATCTTTGTGTCCCCAGCTACTCGTGGGAACTTTATGGAAAATACACATAAAACCCAACTCACCGGAGGAGAGATGGAGAAAGCCTCCACCTCTTCATCCGGGCTCCCTGTAAAAAAGGGAAATGCCAAACGGCAAAGAAATCGTTTGCCGTTCGACCTGCCGAAACTCGGACAGCTGGGCGGCAGAGACGATCCACTGAGAAAGGGGCTCAGTGGAGCAGGAGTGCGGAAGTACCTGCGACTCCTCCATCAGGGACTTGCACCTGAGGAGGCCAGAAAACAGGCTCTTCAGCACTCCACACCACCTACTGGACGGAAAAGAGAGGCGCGGAGCATATCACTCCTCCGGAACGGCCTCAGCCTAAAAAGCCGAAAACAGCTGCAGCAAAAACCGGGCATGCCACTGGATACGCTGCAGCTGCCAAGGCCGTAAAGGCTATTCGTGTGGGTATCATACCCAAGGATTACCCTAGAGTAATCCTGGAACCACAGCGGCTCTCAACACTGGAGGATACTCTAGTGGAAGAGATGTGCAGTGGAGAGGTGAAGGGAATGCACTTCACCGGTATACATTTCCGCTGTGGAATGATGCTGGTGGACTGCGGTTCTCAGAATTCGGTGGACTGGCTCATTGGAGTAGTGCCGGCCTTGAGGTCTTGGGAAGGACCCGAGTTAGTGGCGGTGGAGGAGAAAAACATCTCCAAGCCCGTCACTGTAACGGTGTACTTCCCAAGAAGCTTCGAAATGGAGACGGAGAAGATCCTCCGACTCGTCGAAGTACAGAACACCTGGCTCAGTACCGGAGCCTGGAAAGTTCTCAACTCCAAAAAGGAGGGAACCGGTACTGCCCTCACGATTGGGATCGATCACCAATCAGGAGAGGCCCTGAAGGCAGAAGGATGCGTCTTAAACTTTAGGTTTGGACGTGTGTCTGTCTCGGGGCTAGGACGGAAAAATAATCCTGCGGGAGGTCTAAAAGATGCGGAGATGCCCTCCACATCTACGGACTCCGGTGTGCAGGATAAAACTGCCAGCTCAGGTCTGGTCGAGGCCGCTGCTGGCTCTGCCAAAGAAGCCGGGGCGGCAGAGAAATCATCTGCAGTCCTGGGGGAAGGGCGAACCAATGCGGGGGTCGAGGCCATAATCCGAGACCCAGATACCCGCTCGAGCTCCAAGGAGACTACCCTCCCGATGGATCTCGATGAGGGACAGGAGGAAAGAGAGGAGGGGGGAATTAGAGGCTGGACTACCCAGCCCCTACACCCCAGACTACAGCACCTTCATCGCTTTCTCCAAGGTGGCGCAAGTGAACTTGCATCACGCGAAGGGAGCTTCAGCAGTGATTGCAAGGCTGTTTGCGAAATCCCAACTGGATTTTGTACTGATCCAGGAACCCTGGACAGGCAAAGCAGGCCAAATTAGAGGTTTGGCATCTAAAGATTCAAAATTGATCTATGACCAGAGGCAGGAGTCCCCTCGTGCCGGTGTGATCATAAGAAACAACATTAATTACACATGTGTTTCAGAATTCATGACTCGGGATCTAGTTCCAATTCTAGTACACCTCAACACTGGGGGCATCAACCGAGACATAGTTATTGCATCTGCCTATTTCGCTGGAGACAATACTGGAATACCTCCAGTAGAAGCTCAAGAGCTAGTGCAATACTGCAATAGCAGACAACTGCCAGTCATCATAGGCTGTGATGCCAATGCGCACAATGTTATTTGGGGAAGCACGAACAACAACCTTAGAGGTGAGTGCTTACTTGAATATCTCTTAGCTACTAATCTAGAAACCCTTAATGTGGGAACAACCCCCACTTTTGTCACGAGAGCAAGAGAAGAGGTCCTGGACGTAACAATTGCCAGCTTTACTGCCAGGAATAACGTATTTGATTGGAGAGTGATGGAGGAACCCTCTCTCTCCGATCATAGGATTATAGAGTTTAGGATTGCGGGGGAAGTAACCTCACTGTCTCCAACTCGTAACCCTAGAAATACAGATTGGTCTAAATATAAGACCCTTCTGAAGCAAAACTTGGAACAGATCGAAAGTAATGGGGTCAAACACCCACACTGCGATCTGGATCAAGAGGTCGAACTGGTCAGTGTGGCGATAACGGAGGCATTCCAATCAAGTTGCCCACTCTCAAAAGCTCGACCAAGCAAGGAAGCACCATGGTGGAACAAAAACCTGTCAAACCTCAGATTAGAGGTCCGTCGGCTCTTCAACAGGGCCAAAAGAGACCATAATTGGCAGGGCTACACCGAGAAGCTCACACAATACAATAAGGAGATCAGGAAGTCCAAGAGGCTTCACTTTCAAGCTTTTTGTGAAAAGATCACTTCGACTCCTACTGCAGCCAGATTGCAAAAAGTCATGGCAAAAGGGGCAATCAGCCCCTTAATGTCGCTCAAGAAGCCAGACGGGACATACACTGAGGGAGAAGAGGAGCGATCTGCTCTACTTCTCAAAACACACTTCCCTGGAAGTGAACCCCTCAGTAGTACTGACGTAGCAATCCAAACCAAGAATCCTCGCAAGGAAGATTGGAGTATTGCTAAGAAGATATTTACAAGACAAAGGTTGGAATGGGCAGTCAACACCTTTCAACCTTATAAATCGCCGGGAGTAGATGGCATATTCCCAATACTCCTACAGAAAGGAATGGAGGAGATCCTTCCCCATCTCCTGAAGATTATAAGAAGCTGCCTAGCACGGGGCTTTATACCTAGCATATGGCAAAGAGCCAAAGTAATCTTCATACCGAAAATAGGGAAGAAAAATGGGACTGATCCCCGATCTTTCCGACCTATCTGTTTAACATCGTTTTTACTGAAAACGATGGAGAAAGTAGTGGATAACTACATAAGAACAGAGATTCTGAAGGACAAACCACTTCATAAATGCCAGCATGCATACAGGGCGGGGCGTTCAACAGAAACCGCGCTGTATCAGCTAACCGAGGTCATTCAGAGCTCTCTGAAAAATAAAGAAATCGCAATGTGTGCCTTCCTGGACATATCTGGGGCTTTTGACAACACCACACATGTGTCAATCAGGGAGGCACTCACACGGCGAGGAGTGAACAAGACCATTATCAAATGGATGTATGAGATGTTGAAGACGAGAATAGCTGAGGCCCAAGTAGGTGATCACACCACCTCTGTTAAAGCTACTCGTGGAACAACTCAAGGAGGAGTAATATCTCCCCTCCTATGGAGCTTAGTAGTAGACGAGTTACTCCACAAACTCACGGAGCTTGGCTTCACATATATAGGCTATGCCGACGACATAGTCCTAATAGTCCGAGGAAAATTCGCGAACACCCTATGCGAATTATTGCAGGAGGGCCTCAGAACTATTGAGCAATGGTGCTTGTCAGTGGGGCTTAGCATAAACCCATCCAAGACCACAATTATTCCATTTACTAGGAAAAGGAAACTTCCAGCTATGAAACCTCTCACTTTAAGTGGAGACATAATAAGCTGGAAGGCTGAAGTCAAATATCTGGGATTAACACTAGATAGCAAGCTTCTGTGGAACAAACATATTGAGGCTACTGCTAGCAAAGCAATAAAGGCCTTAATGGCGTGCAGAAATTTGACTGGTAAGACTTGGGGATGTAACCCAAAAATACTGCGATGGATGTACGTCATGATTGTAAGACCGATAATATCATATGGGTCAATAGCCTGGCATGGCAAGGCAAGTCAGAGCAATACGAGGAAAACCCTCGATAGAATACAAAGACTAGCCTGTGTCTGTATCACTGGAGCCATGAGAACTTGCCCGACCAGGGCACTAGAGATCATCACAGATCTCACACCTCTCCATCTAGTGATAGACAGATTGGCCCATGAGGCCATTCTAAGACTATCTAGGGAAGGTTCAGAAATGGTGGGAATTCGGAATCAGAGGGCTTGGTCCTCTTTGTCCAAACACATCCCATCAGCAAACCTTCCCAGTGATGTAATGACAAAGAAATTTAGCATCGAGAGAACTTTCACCACGGTGCTAAGTAGCAGAGAAGATTGGGACAGGGGGCTCACAACCCAAGCTCTCAAAAAGAATACCATCAAATGGTACACTGATGGTTCTAAGACCACGACGGGGACAGGCGCTGGAGTGTTTGGGAATCGCACCAAATGCTCATTTGCGCTAGGCCGCTGCCCAAGCGTCTTTCAAGCAGAATTGCTTGCAATTGAGAGGTGCGTGGAGGTGAACCTTGAAAGAAACTATCAGAAATGTGACATTACAATACATTCTAATAGTCAAGCTGCAATTAAAGCACTGAACTCTCATACCATTGACTCTAAAATGGTATGGGAGTGCCGAAGGAAGCTCAATGAGCTAGGCAAGAACAACAGTGTCTACTTAGTCTGGGTTCCCGGCCACTCGGGAATCAAAGGCAACGAGGAGGCCAACACACTTGCCAGGAAAGGAGCACAAACTCCATTTACTGGCCCAGAACCCTTCTGCGGCACAGATAAAAGCACCTACAAGAAGGAGTTTCTGGAGAAGGAAAAAACCGTAAGAGAAACACTCTTGCGGGATACCCCTGGATTGGATCATTCCAAAAAGTTTCTAAAAAACTTTGATACTGCAAGATCCAAAAGGTATTTGGATCTCAGCAAGAACAAGCTACACCTACTCACGGGATTTCTTACAGGACACTGTTGCCTCAAGAAGCATCTAATGAGATTAGGTCTAGCAGAAGATGACGAGTGCAGATTCTGCGGGGAAGAGGAGGAAACTCCGGATCACCTGGTGACGGAATGCCTCGCCATTGCTAGCCAACGCAAACAGTGCCTTGGACTAGCAACCTGCAGTAGTAAGGAAGTATCCTCCTTGAAGCCAACCCAGATTCTGGAGTTCATTAGAACTCTGGAACTGGAAGGCGAGTTGTAGACCGCGTATAGGCGAGTGCAACTCAGGTGGGGGCACAATAGACCTTATGGTCGCAGTGCAATGTAACCCCCTCTTAAATCTATCTTTGTGTTTATAGCTCTTTTTTAACAAGTCACACATTAAACTTAAAAATATTGAGGCAGATATAATTTTAGTAAAAAGAAAAAGTTATTATTCAATTATATAAAAAAAATATATTTATAACAGACTTAGAAACACATAATATAAATAAATATATACCCGTACACAGACTAGACTATCTGAATTCGTAGGTATTGCAGTATAAATTCAAGTTTATTATGTCAATAATATTATTTACTATTTTGTTAGGCATTCAGATTATTTGTTAATTATATATAATCATATTCTCTCACAATACGACATACATAACTTTAAAATGAAATAATGGAAAGCGTCAATTACATAAAAAAAAACAAAAAAAAAGCAAGTCAATCTCTCTCACAAATTAACCTGAGAAATTTATTAAAATAAGATATATCTAATAGAGAAATATTAACATATATCATCTTTATCGTATTCTCTCACAATACGATAGATACACAATATAAAATATCCTGAAAAGCATCCATTCATTCAATGAAGCTAATAATAATGATAAGCTGATTTCTCTCACATAATAAACTTGAATTTATACTGCAATACCTACGAATTCAGATAGTCTAGTGTGTGTACGGGTATATATTTATTTATATTATGTGTTTCTAAGTCTGTTATAAATATTTTTTTTTATATAATTGAATAATAACTTTTTCTTTTTACTAAAATTATATCTGCCTCAATATTTTTAAGTTTAATGTGTGACTTGTTAAAAAAGAGCTATAAACACAAAGATAACTCCTATATGAATCTTTTCTAAGAAAACTTGAATCTAGACACTTTCAACTCTAGATATGCTGTTACCATGACATTTATAAATAACTAATGACATTTCTGATTGCTGACTATGAAATCTTTCCTGTTTGTGGTTAATTTTATGTAAATTCACGAATGTAAGTACTTTAATTAATAACCTATTATGTAGTTAAAAAAATTTGTAACGATTTTTAGTTTGCCCCGACGAAGAGAATAAACATTCTCGAAAGCTTGGCATAATCCAAAGAATTTTATTTATTAAATGACTGCATCCCCAACAAAAATCTATTTTATCAAATAATAAACCAGTCAAGAATTCAGAATCAAATATATATATATATATATATATATATATATATATATATATATATATATATATGCGCATTCCGCATATAAAATGACTTTCCGATGACAAAGACCGTCTTCATATTTTTGTATCTAGCCTCCTAATGAAGCTTTACTCCTTACTAATCAAAGCTTTGTTCGTGGAGCATAGAAGTCTTGCTCGAAGCAAAGAATATACTACACTAGTATGACAAAGCCCATGCAAATTTTTCGGCCTGCCAAATGGGCGCCGCTAATAGATGGCGCAGACAAAATTTTTAGTTTTGGGCGCCTACATCAGAAGGCGCTGCACAACTGACAGTCAGCAGACCACAGAACAACTTGTTGTGTCGTCTGTGGTTGACAGTCATCACAGGTGACGTGAATTTAGAAAGTCCTCTATTATCTATAGTTGACAGCCTTAAAACGAAAAAACATGGGTACTCGCACACATGTACACTTTTTGTATTGCGCAATCTGAAAAACGGCGTCATTCTTACATTGCAAGGTGAGATTATCGTTGCAACTTTGAAAATTGCGCAACAATCAAAACTTGACTACATTTTTCGACTTGCGTACACTTGAGAAATTGCAGTGTGTGAACAGCCAAATGGAATAATATTGCGCAACCAAAAAAAGCACCGACAAGTTGGTTATTTTGCAATATTTATTTCTAGTGCAATTTTGATGTGGTGATATTTTGGGTTTAGGGTTAATACAAAATAATAAGACGTTTTTATTTCAGAAAATTGTATAGTAAATTCTAGCAATAATAATACATATTAAAATTTATGGATCACAAGAAAATCAAGTAGAAGTCTGAGGACATTTTTCATTTAATAAGCTTAATAGAGGATAATCATTCGCCATTTCTTAACTCTTTTAACTATGTATTCGCTGCTCCATATCGGTTGCGGTTTTTAATTCATTGGAGAACCCAAATTGTTCTTTTTTGACCGACTTCAAGAAAAGGAGAAGGTATACAATTCGGTTGTATGTTTGCTTTTTTTCATGGCTGTTCGCGCGTTTTGCATAGTAAACGTACTCCGATTTAGAATATTTTTATTTCATTTGAAAGAGGAGAGTTGAGAAATGGTCCCATATTGAAAAAAATCAAATCCAAAATCACCTTTCCTCCAAATCCGAGACTACAGAATTAATGAAAATTTCATATCCGCGCTATGCAGTCTGAAATATGTGTTTCAGCTATGTGGAAGAAGTAAATTTTTTCGAAAATCGAAAATTCGAGATTTGAAAATTAGAAAGGGGATCGTATTCGGAAACATTTAAATGGATTTTTTTTTCAAACGAGTTACAGATTCCGAGTTTCGCAATGGTAAATTCTGAAATATGTGATATGCGTAGGTATTTCTGCTATGTGGAAGAGCCTTAAAATAGGAAAGGGAGGGAAGAGCATTTTTTTTCGAAAATTGGAAATATGAATCAGCCAAATTAAAGAAAAGATTATATGTAGCAACATTTAAATTGAGTTTCGAGTTACAGCAGTAAAGTCTGGAATATATATATTTGCGCCGCGATGTTTTGAGATCTATGAATAATAAATAACAAGTACAAGCTAAGCCGATAACTTTTTAGGTATAAGTGAAGGTTCAACAATTTTCATGGCTAATGTTACACTCAAAAATGTAAAATAAATATTTTTTACGAAAAATTGGACCAACTTTATTAGTTGGTGACTGAAAAATACAAAATAATATTAATTCTATTGATGCTGGTAATTTTGAAGTTGTCCAGTTGCCGTTGTAGGCAGCAACTCCAAGAGAACCAGCACCAATAGAATTAATTTTATTATGTATTTTTCAGCGCAACAACTAATAAAGTCGGTCCAATTTTTTGTAAAAAATATTTTTACGGTTGCTTTCTCGTCTTCTATTTTGTCGTCTTCGCAGCAATATTAGGGCTACGGCTGCAGTAGCTTTTCTTTGTTCATCAGAATACATTATTAATATACAACATACCACACCAAAATTATACTTGTCGACATCAAAAAATTATTGAAAGTATAGAGAGCAACTTTAATTGCTAGGTATTATTTTATCGCAATAAAAAGTGGGTAACGTGTGAGTAGCCCTGCAACTTTTAAAAAAGTCTTTGCCATTTTCAAGTTGCGCAGTTCATTTATGTCGCCATTTTGGGAGCATTTTTGTTTATGTGTGAACAGATCGCGCAATTTTGAATGGTGCCAGAAGAACTTGCGCCACAAAAATGTACAAGTCTGCGAGTACCTTAACCTCACAAACCTGTCGCTGCCACACACCATACATCAAACAGCCCGATTCCAAATGGATAAAAGCAAGTTCTCTGTAAAAAACTTCATCAAAGACAAGAACCTCAAGTCAAGGCAAACAGTAAATGCTCAACTTGAACCAGAGCTGCATCAAGAACAAACCGTCGATGGTAGCTCCCGCTAAACCTATCTCGAAAAAGTGCAGAATGGCAAGCTCAATCTGCGATATGGCAACCGGGTTGTACAGACCTCCAGCGTGTTCTCGGAGGGTCATCAAAAGACCTGAATATGGAAACGGTTGAATTTGGGCAAAGTTGTGGAGGATGCGGTGGTTTCATGTTTACTGGCTGGGATGATGGTGACGGTGATTGTCTGCTCGAGATTTAATGGTAGGCCGAATTGGGAAGCTCGTAGGTCTTGTCAGATTTGGATTCGGTGGATAATTCAGTTTTATGAAAACTTGGTGTTTATATATGAGGAATTGATGAGTGATTTAGGAGGTTGCTAAGTTGAGACAAGTTCAGGAGCAGCATTCGTCTACAGTCTACGTCACATAAGGATAGTTTTATTGAGAAAAAAGTTGCTAATTAATAAGAAAGCTGTAAATTTGAATATCAGATCATTGAATTAATATTTTTAATATATCTCATTATGAAACCTTTTATTTATTTAGCAGATACAATTAAGGGTATTCTTAAAACTAGCGTAAATACAACATTTTCAAATACACACTTTCACCCTCAGTGGAACTGTAATTACAAATTATTTATTCCATCGATAATTAACCACTAAGAATATCCATACATTATCCTGCAAGGCCCTTTTTGACCGACTTCGAAATTGGAGGAGCTATGTATGTTTTTTTATGTTTGTGCGCTTTTTATACAATAAACGTGCTCGAAATTTAATGATTATGAGACGACGAAAAAGAAACACAAAGTCTTCTCTACAGTTTATAATAATAATATTAAATTAAAATAATATATAATAAACTGTGGAGAAGACTTTGTGTTTCTTTTTCGTCTTACCATTTCACTCCACTTCGAGAATGGACTTCTACAACCATTATTTAATGATATTTTTTCATTGGAAAGGGGCACACAGATTAGGGTTTTTAATGAAAAAATTAAATATGCCATGCGCTTTTTCCCTAAATATCCTCAAATGGGTTGAGGGGGGAATTTTTGTGAGGAGTCAAAAAAAAATTGTGACGGATTACAGATGAGACATTTAAATTAGACATTTTTCAAAAACTTGAAACTTTAAGAAAATTTCTTTTTTTATCTATTGCTACTGCAATATCGAGCATGAAAATATCCAGTTAATCAAACGAAATTTAATTTTTGACTACATATATTACAGAAATCATAAAACTTGTTAAGTTGTGTCAAGGATTTTCTATATATACTGATACTTCAACACATGCAGAACACCAAAATCTTCATGATTTCTACAATATGTTGTCAAAAATTAAATTTCGTTTGATTAACTCACACTCGCTGCACTGTTAAATCTAACCTTACAGCTAACACTAACAGCCACAAATCACAAAACAAAAATTCCAATTACAGCACATTACATCCGGTCGACGTTCTCAAGGTTGCAGACACGTGATCATGCCAAACATTTTAAATTAATTTGTTGAGCGAATATGAATGCTTGCGCCATCTCTTGCACAAAATAATTACAACTTTTCACAGGAGAAATTGCTCCGTTTACATTGTCATTCTAGAGTAGTATATTCTTTGCTCGAAGTAATGATCTCAAATGATTTATTTTAGTCTCTACTTTCTTAATGTACGTTCACTTACAACAACTTTGGTAAATTGTTGCCTTTTCTGGTGCTAAAATTTGTTAAATACAAATATGAGGACATGGAATGTAGGAAAGGATTGTATTGGAATTACTTTAGTTCTTTCTTATTGACATATTGATATTGACCTTCTCTCTACGTCTTATGCAGTTATGCATAGATAAAAGAGTCTCATCACAGCATGAATGCTGTGGTCTTATGTTGAAAATAATGTTTACCTATTCTCAGTTAACTGAATGATAATCTTGTACTCTAGGAAATGGATTATCTTTTTAATGAAATTAAAATTTGAATTTTTCAAAACATCTAATATATTGAATGGTGATTTAATTCATTTCATTGCTAGAGCTTCCCTGCGAATGGCATTGATTGGACATTAAAAAAGTCATTTAAATTATCTATCCTACTATATTCACTGTATGGATCATCTGCTTGACCGATTTTACTAATATATTCTTGGGTTAGACAGTAACGCTGAAACCGTAACTGGTTTTGAAAAACATCCGATATAAACGTTTCACGATATTGTCTCTTCTTTAAAACTGCCGTCTCAAGTTTTCGAGTTTCGAAAAATATTGCTCCCTCAACTTACATGGGAAGTGGTTTTTGTGGAAGGAGATTTTGGATCCGGATTTTTCTTAAAATGACCATTTTGAATGCACTACTTTCAAATAAAAAAGAATAATCAAAATCGGCAAACGTTTGCTATGCCAAACGCGCGTACAGACATAAAAAAGGAAACAGTCGAATTATGTACCTTCTCCTTTTGGGAAATCGGTCAATAAAAAGTAATATTGCACAAAAAAGGTTAAAAATATTAATCTAGAAATACGTAACTCAAAATAAATAATATATAAGATGTATACAACTGATGTAGATGCATTCTTACGAGGTTATTATACCATTGACTTTACCAACTAATTATAAAGCCTCAACATAAATGACTACAAGTGTTATAGAGTCAATAAAAGCCAATTTTACATGTTATGCTAAAGTTGTGGTCCTGAAGGGGTTTACCTACCACAAAAGTGGATATATATATATATATATATATATATATATAATATTTGGTTAATTGGGATTTCGGCATAAAGCAAAAAGTAAACTCTTTTGACTTAGGTCCTAGCTTTCGAAAATATATTTTTTCATCATCAGGGCTACAATGAATATAAAGCTGTCAATTTATATAACTCCAAAATTCACACTAATTCCTAAGAATAAACTTCTTACATCAGTCTTTGAGGTTGTCTGCTATTATAATTGGTGATATGGAGTGTCATACATAGTTATGTAAGCTTATTAGCATCACAGAAAACAATACAATCTTTTAAGAACACATTTAAAATTAATTGAAATATTATAGATAAAATGTTTGTTTATACAAAAATAAAAGTTTTGGTTGCGGCCATTATACTTGACATGAGTGAGATTAGCCGGATCAAGTTTGCGAAGTTACCATACATTAAAGAAGTAACTCCGAAACTTACTAGGATATTTACAGAATTAAACCTTAAAATAGCATCAAAAACCATTTTAACATCATAGGTACTCCATTTTTTCTAAATTAAGAGATAAGGTTCCTCTCTCCTTATTGACTAACGTCATCTACAATATCCCTTGTGGGAGTTACAATTCCGAGTACATGGGTCATACTTCTAGATCTTTAAAAAACAGGATTATTTCACATAAAAGTGACGCCAGACTTCATCCTGAGCGATGTGCACTGGCTTCTCATGTTAAAGAATATAATCACATTCCAGACTACAATTCCGCGAGAGTTCTTAATGTTGAACGAAATGGGGTGAAGCGTGTTTTACTTGAAATGTGTCAGATATACCAAAATGCCCAAAGTATGAACAATAGGACGGATATTAAGGGCTTGAGTAACATATATTCATACACTCTCTCTTGCGAAGTCAATCATAATTATATGTCCTCCGCGAATAGCTCTGTTAATTTATGATTCTAATTTACAAATATATAGAGATCATACTTTCCATTAAATTGTTTGCCTGAAACTTAACAGCCTAGCTCTTGTGCTAGTGTAGTTGTATTTATTCTAAACTTTTGTTGACCGAGTTATATTTTAATTTTCTTCTCTTTTATATCTACCTTAGACATATGTCAGGTTGGTTTTTGTTTTATGTCAAGTATAATGGGCCCAACCAAAACTTCTATTTTTGTATAAACAAACAATTTATCTATAATATTTTAATTAATTTTAAATATGTGCTCTTAGTATAATTATTGTATTCTTAAAAGATTTTTTTGTTTTCTGTGATGCTAATAAGCTTACATAACTATGTATGCCACTCCATATCACCAATTATAATAGCAAACAACCTCAAAAACTGATGTAAGTAGTTTATTCTTAGGAATTAGTGTGAATTATGGAGTTATGTAAATTAAAAGCTTTATATTCATTGTAGCCCTGATGATGAAAAAATATATTTTCGAAAGCTAGGACCCAAGTCAAAAGAGTTTACTACTCTTTTGACTGAAATCCCAATTAACCAAATATTATTTATCTAACAATAATTGGCAATTGACTTCATTCCTATTAATATATATATATATATAAGATATTACGAAATTTGTTATAGAGGTCGCAGTTTGAAGGTATCAACTTCAAATTTGCTACAAAAATCAATCTCTTAAATATCTCGGCCAAGTTCGTTATTGGGCATTATCGGGTAAGTAGTTTCAAAATGGCGACCATTCAAACATTTTAAAAATTTATCAAAAAAGGGCCGTAGTGTTAATGTCATCAAGAATAATTTTAAGTTATAGATATAATCAGTGCCTACAACTTTTGGTCGAAACATTTTTTCATAAGAAGCACAGAAAAAAAATAATAAAGAAAAAAATAATAAATATTCGTAAAACATGAACACTCAATATTAATTTGATGTAATTGTACATTTTCTGGAAATCTTAATATAGACCCTGATTAGAAAAATATAAAGTATATTTATTGATAAGAAATAGACGAAAAAAAAATTCAGCCTTAAAGAGGCAAGCGAACCCTATCTGCTTTATATTGAACAGCCAAAACAATAACCTCTAAGAATCTAACAGCAAGTCTATGAGACATATGGTTAAAAATGGGCAATTGGCATGTAATGACATGTAGGCATACCAATGAAAAGATTATTCAAATTTCAATTCAATGAATTTTGAGAAATTTACTTTTTCCGAGGATTTGACATAGAGACTCTTCAGATAGGATTGTCCAATTCTAAGAGAGAATAAAAATAATAAAGTTAGCATAGAAAAGAAACTTTATCAAAGAAAATCTCCATGATTTTCTAATTTTCATATGATCCAAGTAAGAGGTTAATAGTCTATTTTCCTCTACAGAAAAATATCTCCTTGAAAAGTAATGTCGTTTGTGAAACTGAATAGCTCCATGAACTGGCAATCCAACTTGAATATAGCGAGAAAACCAAATATAATCGTAAACTATAGAAAAAAATCTGGTGTATCCACTCACACGACTTTTCTACCACTCTCAAAAGAATTCTAATGAATATGAAAGTCATCTGATCAGGTCGTGCGACCATTCATATTTTCAGCTTGCCAAGACAAACAATAATCATAATCGACGTCTATGTGGGTGGAACCGTTTCACCAGAATACGAATAAATAGATATAACAAAATTACAATTCATTTTAGCATAACTTTTTTCCAGCTTCTTCTCAGACAAACGCTTATAGCAGACATTAAAGATCATGTAAGAGAATGAATATTTTAGGTAAATTTCATCAAAATCAATATAAGAAAAAGAACGCAACAAAATTGGCCCTAAGCCTTTCTCTGAGAAAAAGCTGGGAAAAAGTTAAAGTCATTTAAATCTCATCTTTTCTAACTATTTATTCACATTTTATGACCATTATTGCTTATCTTGGTGCTCTCAAAAACAAAAGGTCGTTGGATTTTTATTTTCTGGAGTATTTTACTGAGAGATTAATAACTCACGTGCTACTGGCATAGGCCACTCAGGACAATTAAGCTGCTCTGTTGGTGAAGAACAGTGTGGCTGTTCCAATGAATAAGAGGAAGTGGACTGCTCCTCTATAAATTGTATTAAAACTGAAATATAAAACAATGTTTTCCTATAACACCATCGCAGTTCTTACATTCATCTAAGGTTGCATCACCAACAGTGTAAAAGTCGTAAAATTGACAACTGTAGACGTCATTGATTATTTGATTTGAAAACTCTCTAACTGTAGGTAGTTTTCAAACTGACAGATTTCAAAACATTTTTTGTATATATATCTATGCATTGTTAATGTCAAATAATGATGATGGAATGCTGATGACGTAATCACATTACTCATTTGAAAACACGATCAGAAGCAGAGATAATAAATAAAAGATCAGAAGTATAATGTTGTAGCATAGCCTGTCGAATTCACTCAAATTTCTAAAATTCGTGTCAACGTTGCCAAATCTTTCGCTGTCATTTTCAGAATGATTAGGACTAGTAGATAACAAGCAACATTCAGCTGACCGAATTACGTCGTATTCCATGAAATATAATTTTGATTGTTTTTACTAAACATGTATAGAAGAATGCGATTTTTTAAATACAAGTATGCGCAATATGATACCGGAATCAGAAAGGTTAAACTACTAAACTACAACGTTGTATTTTAAATTAAATAAATAAATAATAACAAAATAAGTATTGCCTTGAAAGTTCAACTTTCGAGAACTAATCCTTGACGATAACTTCCAATTTTATTACCTTAGTGTGAGAATCATTTGTTTTAACAGCGTAAATGACTTTACGCACACACCTATTTAAACATGAAACAAATACAAATAGTAGGTATGTATCATTTTTCTGCCAAATCAAGTTTTTATGCCAGTGAGTTAACATTTGGTAGAATTAACTCTCTCAAATTTAACTTCCATGGCAGATGTTGCAAAAATGATGTTATCCTACACGTGAGCAACGGGGCGAAACTGACAATCGTGGAACAACATTCGTTTCTAGGTATATGTCAGATTTTCTCTCGAAGTCTCGAGCTCGTGAAGTTGTGCTTTTCATGACACTCTACAGCAAATATGACACATACCTACATAAGCTCATGTTGCAAAATCACGATTGCCAAATTTTCGCACTTGTAGCACAAACTACTATTATTTATTTCGACATGTTTATATTTTCATACAGCATCTACGTCAATTGAAGATTTTTAAAACTTACAAACAGTGGCACTCTATGCTGAATATCTCCAAATACTGTATTTTTCCCTATAATTGCTAACACTTTCTTATCAACCTCAGATATATCGAAGACCACCATCAGTACCTGTGGCTTCTCGTTTTCTTTGTAGAGCTCTGGATTTCACTTTGCTTTTTAGATTAACCCAGTACTGAGAAAATAAAATAGGACAATTATTAATATTAAATATTTATATATGAACATCGCAATTCACAGATCATCATAGATATGTTCAGCCTTACTCATTAACATGAATACTTGCTTGGTTTTTGTTAGTTAAAATAGTAAAGTTAATATCATAGATGATAGAGTTTTAATATCATAATGAGTTAGTATCGTGCTAGTTCCATTTATGAATATGGCTGTTTTAGTATTTATTAGCTACAACCCATGGCCATATGCATTGAGCTGAACCAAACCTTTTAACAAACGACGGATTGTTTTCCAAATGGTCTGAAAGAGCCTCTAACTGCTCATCTCCAACGCGGTGTTCCATAGTGAGAAACAAAATAGATTTTCCAAAACACCAACTTTAAAAACTGTATAACACTACTCACTCTCAAATGAACGATAACTACTCTAAGTGAACTGAATAAGACACACATAGAGTTCTCGTCTTCGGCCATAATCCTTTTCTTAATCAGGAAGAACCAATAATTGCAAAAAGAACTAACCCTTTTTTATTATAGATTAGGCTCTCGAATGGTATTTATATATGTCGATGGTGAGTATTAAATTGAACCCATAATATTCAGCATGATATAATATAATAATCATACCATTTACCACGTCTTTAATGAAAATTAGTCTTTTGAAGCATAGCCTTACAAATTTATAAGAAATATTATTTATATAAGTACATAGGCATATTTACATACATACCTATTTTGATTTTGATTGATGTTATTTCCGTCACAACAAATAGGTTAATTACGTATGTATTTGTTTATATTTTGTAGTTCCAAAGATTGCTTCCAAGCTGCTAGTGAAGCTGTATATGACAGCGACTGCTTGGCCAGCGACCGCTTTACATAACGATTTTATTTTGCGACTAGCTAGCCGTTAACAACTGCAACGCGACTGCAATGCTGTAGCGACTGGGTCCCGGAATTTTACCCTGTCCCACTATACATAAATAAAGATATTTTTTTTTTCAAAAGATCGATATATTAACGTATTGTTTTCGTATCAGAAATAGAAAGTTCATGACATTCTGCGTTATTTTGGTCGTTACACTTTTTCTGTATTTTTGATTATAATGGTGGGGGGAGCTGGGAAACAGTACTTTCTTAAACAACTGTAATCTCCTAGACGCGTTATCCAAATCTAATGATTAAAAATAATGTCGGATGTGTTCGCAAGTCCACAATTTTACTCCCTGAGGCGCTGATAAACCAATATTAATTTCTCATTTTTTTTTTGTAAGAAAATTGAATGGCACGATACCTTATTACCTTACCTTACCTTATTAATTATTGGTATTAAAAGCCGAATAGTTATCTACATTTTGGTGAAAACCACGAATCGATATCTTCACTCGTTTTTGAGTTATTGTAAAATTGATATTTTTGTTTTATTAAGAAAATAATAATCATTAGCACTTCATATTTAAAGATATAAGTTACTTATTGCTTATTTAGTTAGGTTAAGTTAAGTTAGCACTGAGTAAAAAAATAGTATTATAACTATTCCTTTAGGTACTTTAATCAAAATATCCCTAAAAATGTTGATAGCTGCGCAATTTTACTTTGCCGATAGACCACCAGATTATTTTTATTCGTTCTTAAGTTAGCGTGAAATAGATTCTTGATAAGAAAATAGTTGGGGCCATAGAAACAAATAGTTTTTTGATCAAAGAAGAAAACGAGAAAAAACATAATTATCTATTTAAGCAATATTTGTGGATTGATAAAAACGTAAACGAAAACATAAAAATAATTAGTTGAGTGAATTAATAATTTTAATAATACGGACATGGACATGAAACTACCGTCAGCTTCGGCTGTCGGGGATAATTAGTAATTAATAATTGGACAATTAAGTAAAAAGAGTTTTTGTAAATGTGTACTGTGTGTAATTAAGATTCCACCGCATGTTAGGACCTCATCCAGCGCCTGGTAACAACAGCCGTCATGCTGACGCCGGATTCCTATCATCAACATTTTATATTATAAAAAGATGTACATCAATTATAAATATTTAGTCTGATTTTAACTTATCTCTGTAACTTTGCACTTTTAATAAAATATAGTTTTTAAAAACTTAAAGTTTGTTATTTACAACTTAATTGGCGCAGTCAGTAGGATAGTGAAAGAGTCGATCGCGATACTCGTCGTTTTCAAATATTTGTTCCCTATCCGTATCTACGTGTTCTCCCTTGAAGATAGTGCCCACTAAACTCCAAGGACACCAGAGAAAGAGAGCCAAGCAGAATTGGGGAATGCAGCGAGCCATCACCATCATTCTGTAAGTTTTATGTCAGACACCCCTGTTTCTAGTCCTTACACTGATCCTAGTGCAGAGTTAGATTTAGATATATTAATAGCCAAGCTATCATTAGAAAACTCCGATCAAGGAAATAATTTAGAACATAATTTAGATAGTAATTTTATCAAAATCGCTATACATAATTTCGACATGAAGAACCTATCAGTTGTTCCTACTTTCGATGGAAATCCAAATGAGCTGCACGATTTTTTAAATGTATCCGCGGTCATTCTAAACATTATTTCGACACCAATCCTGAAATTTAGGATGCATACAGAATAGATTACTGCTATTCGGTTTTTTGGGAAAATTAGCTGGCAGAGCAAAAGAAGTCGTGACTATTTATGGATGTGGTAATTGGAACGATATAAAAGAAGTCCTTATCCAACATTTTGGTGACCAGAGGGATGAGAACGCCCTTACCGGAGATTTAGTGAATCTCCGACAACAGCCGCAAGAAACCCCACAACAATTTTATGAAAAATGTATGGCAAAATTTAGTACAATTTCGAATTATCTGGATAATCACAATATCGAAGAAGTTATCAGAAATAGTAAGAAAATGTTCTTCAGGCAGCAAGCGCTAACAACATTCTTGGCAGGACTAAGAGAACCCTTAGGATCCTTAATACGAGCCATGCGACCTGAATCCTTAGCACAAGCCATGCAGTATATTCAGGAAGAAAATAACATCAGATACCTACAGAGGGCCGTTATCCCACAACAGCTACCTTCTATAAGAAAACTACCAATTTCACAACATATGCCACAACCACAAATTCCAATTCAATTTCACCAACCACAATGGCCCGTCCAACCAACATTTCAGGCCTCAATTTCTTTCAAATCCAATGAACAATCTACAACAAGTGAGTACCCCACCACAACGTTTCCCAGCAATGCAACCCTCATTCGGAAAACCTAAAACCAATTCAGCGACAAAAACGAGCTGCCTTACTTCAACATTTCTAATCCACCAATGAAATTTTTAATCGACACAGGATCTACGAAATCATTCATAAGTCCCGAAATTGTCTTCAAATTTTTCAAGAAATTTATTCAACATGATCCTTTTATGGTTACTTCAATCTTTCAAAATCATTCTCAAGATTACAATGCAGAAATTCCAAGTTTTGACGAATTCAATAGTAGTTTCAGCTTAAAACTTTTGATGGACTTATTGGCTTGGATAATCTGAAATTAATGCAAGCTCAGATAAATTTTATAAATGCGAGTCTCATAACAGCATTTTCAACACTTTCTATTCTTTATTATGTAACCGACCAGAAACAATTTTATTCTATTGATGTCGAACCTCACCCAGTAAACACAGTACATACATAAGACGTACATTTCATGTCATATTTACGTCCGTACGTCGAATTTACGTAATATGTACGTACATTTTTTTTGTACATAGGTCCAAAATTTGGTGCAGCGTATTCTATAGATATTTTTAAAACATATTTCAAAGTGACTTCATGAATTAAACCGTTTGTCGGCCAAACGTTATAGTTTAGGTCATTTATTTTTGTTGAGCTTTCAAATATTATGGATAAAATTATGGTTTACAACCCAATTCTTACACTTGTACCTCCTTTTTATCACATAACAAGGTGTTATGTGTTTCTTATTTTCTTATTATTTTTACGACAGAAGACTATGCAAAAGCAGAGCCATCTTTAAGCAGTGTTGTCAGTTGGCTGACTTTCCCCTGCTTCGGAAACGAAATCAACAAAATAGATATTAATCTTTGATACATTCTAATTATTACTTAGATAATTTTGTTAACGTAAATATTGGGGTAATTGCTTTTACACGGTACTTGAATAAGTAGCGAACTTTTGATTTTATTATCGCATACTTTGCGAAAAGTAACGAAAATAGCTAATTAACTTTGAATCTGCCAACATTGGCTTTAGACTGACGACTGACAGTAGTGACAGCACTGATAGTAGACAGGAGATTAGTAATTAATTCATTTGAAACTTTTGAAAAGATTGGTTATTATTTGAAAAGTTGTGGGTGGTTTTGTTTTTAGTGTATAAAAAAGGGAATATTAATCATTGTACAGATAAGTGGACTTATGCTTTGCATGGTATAAATCTAATAATTTCATAGAATGTAAGCCACTTTAAATGTATTATAGTTAATGTTTGGAAATGTTTAACTGCGGCTTTTATACTTTTGCTTCAAAACCAAAAGCCATACATTGATAATTAAATTTAATAATTAAAAAGCAAAAATAGAAATAAAAAAAAATAACAAATCTGTTTGAATGCGAAAAACATAATTGGTTAACTCTTGTAGACAATGCCATAAGCGAACAAGATTCATTGCATGAAGATATGGATAATTAGTCCTGTGCAGTAGCATGGTCAACACCAAAGAAAACAAGCATAACACGGACCATTTACAAAGGTAAGCCGAAAAACTTGTTACTACTGTTTCATACATGTCATTTTGTATTCTTTAAGCAGTACATATATCCTATAAGATCATGTTTTTAGGTACAAAAAAAGACACATGCACTTGCTGTCCGTATCATGGTAAGTGAAAATGACAATGTTTGTTATTGACAGCATCTAAATCTTATGGTCTGTATAAACGCCTTTGTTGCGTCTTAAAAAATAAAGTATACACTTCACGTTTTTTAGATAACTCTATGGCATTTATAATTTAGAGTAGAGTAATAAGCAAAATTTATGGGACACTTCAGACATTCTAATATGGAATTCAAGTATAAAAATCTTTACTGTCTGGTTTCAGTTTTCTTAAGCCTGTGTGGCACGAAGCACATTCACAAATATAGCAACACATTGCATCATAAATGTACAATGTGCATGTGCACATGATATTTTTCATATGGAAAATGTGACCTGTTCTATATTCGCCACAATTTTGTTACCGATTTGTGAACGTGTCATACAGGTTTTGCAGTAAAAAAAAAATTACGTATTTGTTTCTTAATGTAACCTGAAATTGTTTTATAATGACTACTTATTATTGTTCATTTAAGGTTGCTGAATTATCCAACCTAGGAGGCAGAACCACATATGAATTTGTGGCCAGATCTCAGCGAACAGTAATAACTGACTCCCTTGCTAGCACATATAGCTGGCTGGTTTGCAGACAGAAAAATAAGTTCTGTGATACTCTATTAGCCAAGCTTGTCCTAGGTAAGTTTTGAAGTAACTTAATAATGGATAATTATAGACTTTTCATTTAATTTAATATAAGTTATACAAATCCTTGTAGATAAAAGAAACTTAAAAATAAATTAAATTTTAGCAGCTGCAGAGGACTCCAATATTCCAAAAAACAAGAAGGAAATCGAAGAAGCGATAGCACATGGCTTCGGAGAGCCAGTGACCGCCTAAAAGCGAAGACTAACTAAATAATTATTTAAGTAATTTCAAGATTATATCTATTATTTTTTTGAGTTTTAGAATTGTATTATTATTTTTTTAATAGTGTCACCTTTGAGTTCCTTGATTATTATTATTTTGTTTATGTATTTTTTAGACTAGTTGTTTTATGAGAAAAAAATAAAATATTTAGGAATATATGTATCGTTTTAATTCAAATACCAAAAAATGCGTCCTTCATACGTCATATCTATGTAAGAAATACGTCGAAAAAGTACGTTCATAAGATGTTAAAAAGGGTGGACAAAGTACGTACTATGTACGTCTTAAAGATATCCAAACGTAACTACCGTACGTACATAAGACGACGATACGTCTGAATTATACGTACATAATACGTCTTTAAGATGTACATTGGTTTACTGGGCATACATTGACCCGAGTAAGATTACCTGTAGCCGAGACAAGAGGTACAATTCTACTGCCTCAGCGGAATATCCAAGGTGCAAGATTGCGAGAAACCCTGACAACAGCGAGCAACAACCTCGCATGGGCAGAAATTATCAATGACACGGCCGATGAACTTCAACTGCCATTGACCGACCACGTCAAGTCAGCTGTTATTCATCTCGAATAATTTCATCTGTTTTCAGCAAAAATAAGTTCATTGGCAGGAAACAAGCAAAACGATATAGAAAATTTAATAAGAACGAACCATCTGAACGATGAAGAAAAAAGACACGTTCTTAAATTATGCAAGAAATATGCCGATATATTTTACATTCCAGACACCCCGTTGACCTTTACAAATCAAGTTAAACACAGAATTAGAAGAAAAGATGAAGTGCCTGTATTCACAAAATCGTATAGACACCCACATGTCCATAAACCAGAAGTGGAGAAACAAATTAAATCAATGCTAGACCAAAGAACCATAAGACCCATATCACCAATATGGATATTCCCAAAAAAGCCGATGTAAAATCAAGTGAAGAATCTTCGTGGATTATAGAAAAGTAAATGAGAAAACTATTGACGATAAGTATCCTATACCTAATATTAACGACGTATTGGATCAATTGGATACATGTCAATACTTTTATACCTTAGATTTAGCCAGTGGTTTCCACCAAATAGAAATGGCAGAAGAAGATGTTCAGAAAACTGCTTTTTCTGTAGAAAAGGGACATTACGAATATTTTAGGATGCCATTCGGTTTAAAAAATGCACCAGCTACTTTCCAGAGAGTGGTTTACAATGTTCTGAGAGATTTACAAGGTAACCTCTGCCTCACATACATAGATGACATCATCGTGTATTCCACATCTTTACAAGAACATATGGTCAACTTGACCAACATTTTTGATAGACTCAGAGAAACCAACCTCAAGGTACAATTCAAAAAATCGGACTTTTTGAGAAAAGAAGTTGCGTATTTAGGCCACATAATCAGTCCAGATGGTATACAACCAAACCCCGACAAAATCAAAGCCATCAACTAATACCCGTTACCACGTACAACCAAAGAAATTAGAGGGTTTCTAGGATTTTTGGGTTACTACAGGAAATTTACAAAGATTTTGTGAAGATTACGAAACCACTAACAGCCCGTTTGAAGAAAAATGCAAAAATCAAACACACCCCCGATTACATCGAATGTTTTGAAATTTGTAAGAATTTGCTGATCAACGAGCCGATACTTCAATATCCAGATTTCACACAACCTTACTGCAGACGCCAGTGATTTCGCTATCGGTGCAATCCTTTCTTGTGGACCAGTTGGTAAAACCAATGGCGTACGCCTCTCGAAATCAGAATGATATTGAACAAAATTATTCCACGATCGAGAATTCAAATTCAAATTCCTTTATTGATGTTAGTATACAAAGTATTCACATAAGTCATAAAATAGATTTAAAATTGCTTACATAAATTTTATAAAAATATGGGACAATCAATATATTATTTTAAATAATTTAAAAAATACAGTTTATACTTAGATTCTGTATGTTACAGCAATACACCTACTCCATTTGTACACTCTGGAAAAGTAAAATTGAGAAACTCTTCTACAGAGTAGAATACTTTGGTAATTAGAAGTTTTTTTAATTTATTTTTAAATGCTATGCAAGATAAGTCGATATAACAGGAAGGTAGTTTATTGAATAATTTGACAGCCAGAAAGTCTGCACCACTTTGGCATCTGGTCAATCTTTGATATATTGGAACCAATTTGTTCCTATTTCGGGTCGTATAATTATGGACTTTCCCATGTACCCGATACTTAGCTTTATTTTTATGCACCCACAATAGATTTTCAAGAATATACATTGATGGTAAGGTAAGTATCCCCATATTGGAGAAAATGTGTCTGCAGTCGTCCCTATAACTTAACGCACCCAGTATTCTTATCGCCCTTCGCTGTAATGCGAACAACCTTTTCATTTGGGGAGCATGGCCCCATGCTAATATAGCATATGTGGTCACAGAATGAAAGAGGCCAAAGTATGCTGTTCTTAAAGCGCTATCTGAGGAACAATTTGCCAGGCAACGGAGAGCATATATTATACTCCTCAATTTACAAGCAATGGAATCAATATGGGAGTGCCATTGAAGAAGCGGATCAAGGTGAACTCCCAAAAACTTAACAGGTGTTTCATTTGGATTTTCAGTGTGTCTTAGAGTGAACATAAGTTTCCTCGTTTTGTCACTATTAAGCTTCAATTGATCAAGGATCTCCCTTTTTATATATTGGTATTACTTGGGCAGTCTTAATTAAATCTGGAAATATACTTTCCTTGATGCATCGGTTAATCAGTTTCGTGAGGGGGCTGATAATAATGATCTTAACAGATTTAATTAGTCTGACATTTAGGCCAAAAATATCACGAGTTGGTTTATTTCTTAGGTTATCTATACTATCCCGGATTTCCATAAAAGGTACAGGTGAGAGAGAGAAATAAATTTCTGATGAAATTATATCATTTAGGATTCGAGCCGGATCATTATTTGATGGAGGTATGTTCTTTACAGTATCGTGTGCAATATTTGTAAAGAAATTATTGAAATTTTCTGCTGTCACATTACTAGTATAATCTAATTTTGATGGTCCTACGTTATTTTTTATAACTTGTCACACTGCTTTGGTAGGATTCTGTTCTGAACTTACAAATTTATCATTAGCTTTGATTTTTGCTTCTTGTATTGTGTGTCTATATCTTCTTTGAAAACTTCTAAGCTGTTGTTTAATTTTTAAATCATTAAATTGTCGAGATAATTCGCTTAGTAGATGTAGATGATTCCGCATTGATCTCAAGTTATTGTTAAACCAACTTATTTTGTATCCTTGATCGGATCTCACCCTATATGTTTTTTTCCGGAAAGGACTGGATATATGCCCTTTGAAGATTTGCTAGAAAGGTTTTGAGACAATGATCGACATGAATAGTTTCATCAGTCACAAAGCTCCAATCATACGAATAAATCAGATCAAAGAAATTCAACATACCTTTCTGCGTCAAGGGCCGACACAGCTTGTTATTGCAATGCACTTTATTAGTGCCTCTATTAATATTCAGTTTTAGTTCCTGTCCAAAGTGATCTGATATGGCTATGTCAACAATGTTGGATGTAAATGATTCGGTGTTGAAATTTATAAAAATGTTGTCCAGGCATGCTTCAGATCGTGTATGATCTGATATTGTTTGAATAAAACCATAGCTTCCTAAGATATCAGATAGGTGCAGAGCTTCCGGCTGGTTCGTATTGAAATGAACATTGAAATCCCCTGCCAAGATAATGTTTTTATTATTACCTATTTTATTTAGAATATTTTCTAGACTATTTAAAAATAATTGGAAGTTTCCTGACGGGGGTCGATATATTGCTAAAACATACAAATTCATAGCACTAATCAAAACTCCACAACATTCAAAAGATTTTTCAATACAAAAATCATTAACATCATACTTTAATACATTAAAATCACCTTTAACGTATATAGCTACGCCACCACCAGTATGAGTTGGTCTTGAGTAGACATTTGCCTGTTTAAATGAGCCAATTTTCAATACCCTAGCGTTTTCTGCCTTGAGCCAGTGTTCAGACAGATAGACAATGTTGAAAGACTTTTCTTCTAAAAATGCTTATTCCGCACTGAGCGTGTATTTATGTGTAGTAGATGAATTTCTGTTGTTATAAACGAGTTCTGGCCTTTCTAGTTCGGCGCTGTAGGTTCTGAAAATGGTTAACAACCACGTCTTTCGGCCAAACAGTTGCAGACATGTATTCATTTTTCTTTTCCAGCGGAACTATCAATTTCAGTTTTCATCTTTTCACAAATACACTTATCGCTGAGATTTTAGCTCTTGAGATAATCTAAAATGGTTTTATCTTCTGTGTCAGGATCCAAACCCGATATAAACAAAGTCGCCATTTTAGGGGCCACTTTCAGAATAGACTCCGTTTCATTCAAACCTCTTACTGGTTCCGGACGTACTGATTTTGATTCATTTTGGCTTATATTATTTCGTTTTTGTTTATTCTTACTTTGGACCACTGTCCATTTATCTTCACAAACAACTGTGTGTTTATTTTTATTTGCTGAATTGACATTTATGACATCTTGATCATTATTTGGCTCACTGACATTTTGCTGTATAGCCGTATCAACTGAATTCATAGTTATTAAGTTTGATGAGGACATATGGCCTTCGGATTGTACCGTTGGTAAGGATCGATCGATCGGAGTTATTGCTATCGGAGATATGGCATCTCTGTTCTCTGTTGCTATTAGGTTTTTCTTATCGAAGACATCTATTGACTGGTAACTCAATTTGGATGGAACTGTGTTTGGCCTCTTGGTCTTCGAAAATGGTGGATCTTGTTTTTTACCAGTGGCATTTTCACGTAGTTCTTCTTCCAGGTAGTTGACTTTTTCTTTCCACAATTGGATATTCTCACACAACAAGCGATTTTTGTCTTCCTTTTCATGAATCACTTTCTTTGGATATGAAATTTCAGTGTCCTTGTGAAGGTCATTGTTATTTTTAAATGCAGGTTGATGTACACAAGTGGCTGTTTTTATCGCTGCTGCTTGTTTCAAACAGGAAGGATGAAAGTTTTCCAGACACTTAATACAATTTTCTGGTGATTTTTTGTATTATTTTCACTAATCTCAGACTTATTACGCCGTTGTTCAGTCGGCGCCATCTTGAACTTGACTGGAGGAGATGTTAGCAATTGTTTGGGTCATGAAATATTTTCGGCCTTACCTTTATGGCCGAAAATTTAAAATTATATCAAATCAACGCCCTCTTCAATGGCTTTCCTCTCTTGAAGACCCAAATTCAAAATTGATTCGATGGAGATCGAGATTAGAGGAATTTGACTATGAAGTAATATATAAATCGGGAAAAACTAATAAAAATGCAGATGCCCTATCTAGAGTGGAGATCCATACCAAAGAAACATTCAATTCGGACGAGTATATGTACAATTTTCATAAAGAACTCGAGGATAGTGCGTCTATGTATAACAACGTAAACTCCGACATAGATGAAGATCAGCCTCAAGAAAATCCAACATCTTCAACAGACACAGCTGAGGAGTTATCGGACCATCATCACCGTTCATCAACGGAAACGGCTGACGAAATCCAATACTACCATCCAAGGAAAAACACATCTTCAAGAGACACAGCTGAGGAATTATTGGACCATCATCACCGTTCATCAAACGAAACGGCCGATGAAATACAGGACTACCATCCAGAGAAAAATACCTCCTCTACAGACACAGCCGACGAAGAACCTCAAGATGAATGCAGCAACAATACAATACATACAGCCCATGAAGAACCGATAATGACTATACCAAAAAAAAATATACAACATTGTATGTTCTCTCTGAGGAGGATTTGTTCATCGACTTTTTGATTACTACGTCACTATCTTGGTCAATTATAATAGGCGTTCGCAGTCACGTAATAATGGGTTTGAAATTACAACTATTCAAATTGATTATATTTTAAATTCCAAGAGAAATTTAACCTGCATAATGTGATTTTTCATTCAAGCCCTAAATTATCAAATCAGTATTGTCCGTCAGAAATTCTAAACAATCCATCCGAATCTTAGAATCAGACGAGGATTGATTAATGGTATTGGCAGCATCGTAAAAGCTATCTCAAGAAATCTAGATCAAGAAGACGATCGAAGAAAAAGTCGAGTTAATATTTTTCAGATATTCAACTAACACATGTCTCTTACGAAGTCCCTCATAGAAAATTACAGTAGAACTATATAATCGGTAGCCCACAATCAAAAGATAGTTTCTGAAGAAATTAATACAATAAAAACAAGAACTGACGAAGCCGCATTCAAGTTCGAAATTTTTGTCAGAATAAGGAACGTACTGGACCAGCTGAGTCTCTCACAACAAATCCTATCACAACTTCTCACCGATTTGGATAACGCAATAACGTTCGCAAAATCAAACATACTATACAACACTATTCTGCAATCTGAAAAGATAAATTCAATTGTAGAATTATTGATCCAATATCACACTAAAGAACAACTTCTTTACACTGATCAAAAAGAGTTACTATAGTATTACGATGTAATCACTGTTGATGCCTAATATTCTAAATCAATGATTGTATTTATTCTGCACTTTCCTCATCTTCTTCCCGAAAAATTTACACATTATCACTTATATTCTATCCCAACAATCGATTTCAACATCCTCATTCCCCCAGCCCCCTATCTGACATTAAATCAGATCATCATCAATACTCGGACGAACCACTTATGGAGAACAACGAGAAGAAACAGCACTGAAATAGATGGTTGCATTCTACATGTTCAACGTTTTACCGAAGAAGAAGCTCTTTGTCATCCCGTTCCAGTTTCTATCAACCCCACTCTAATCGAAGAAATTTCACCTGCCCACTATATAGGCATCTTTCCAGCACCAATCAAAATATCCATGCACTGTTTCTCAACAGATATAACAGTCTTGAAAGGAAGCTTTCTGATAAAATTACCACCAGGCTGTGAATTTCGCACAACATACGCAAGCTATACAAACTCCAAAGATGCAACATATGAGCAACCATTAACACTTCTCAGGGTCAAAATCAAATGGAACTCGACTCGACAAACGGCACATCCCATCCAATTAGAGAACATAGCCCTAGACGAGCTTCACAAAATCGAACGAAGCTCGATGTTGCTGCAACCAATTGAAGAACCCGAAATCGACACAACTCACTATTGGACAACACCAAAATATATCATGATTGCTGGAGCAATTATCTTCCTAGTGTTTAAGCTAGGAAACCAGATACTACGACAAAGGACGAGCTCAACATCAGCAGTACCTACCCATAAGACGCCAGTTTTGTTCGTCCCTCACAAAACTTCCCTAGAGGATGGAGAAGTTAGGACCCAATCCAGCGCCTAGTAACAACAGCCGTCATGCTGACACCGGACTCCTATCATCAGCATATTTTATATTATAAAAAGATGTAAATCAATTATAAATGTTTAGTCTGATTTTAACTTCTCTCTGTATGTTTGTCACTTTTAATAAAATAAAGTTTTTAGAAACTTAAAAGTTCGTTATTCGAAACTTAATTCGCACGCCACTGCTCATAATAGTTATGGGAGCCACAACGCTGACGACATGAAAAGCCATCGTACACTCTCACACTGAAAGTGCTGACACTGTGTAACCGCCCGATGAACCTTTTCCCAGCTTATTACGTCATAAATTGTTTATTATAAATATATGTTAATTAGATTTAATTCTCATTCTGTTCTTTGCTTTCTTGCTTGTAATACAACTTTTTAAAAACTATTTTCGTTAACCGAAAACCATTATTTAATAACAAGTAATGATAACAACGATGATTTCGGATTTGCTATTTTCCAACAGAAACAGAAAAACATTTTTATTTATTTTCTTTCTAATCAGTTTATCAGTATGTTTGTTTCGATTGAGATTACATTTTACAATAATTCAAAAACGAGTAAAGATTTCGAGTCGTGGTTTTCGCGTGTGACTATTTATATGGCTTTCAATACCAATAAAAGAAAAATGTATCGTGCAATTTAATTTTCTTACAAAAAACGATGAAACCTGAATATTGGATATTCAGCGCCCTCTAGGAGTAAAAGTGTGTATTTGCGAACACACCCGACATTATTTGTGAAATAAGCGTTGAATTATCTTTCAAACAAGACTAAACTCGTTAAATTTGAATAAGGCGTCTAGGAAATTACAGCAGTTTAAGAAAATACTGTCGCCCAGCTCCTCCCACCCTTATAATCAAAAATACGAAAAAAGTATGAAAACCAAGATTACGCAAAATTTCAAAATTTCTGGTACCAGAACAATACATTAATGTATCGTTTTTTTGAGAAAAGTTCAATTTAATTTATACCATGGTAATTACGCCACCTAGCGGCGATTTTAGAAACTTGAAAATATTTTAGCTAAATCTCTTTTAGCCGATTTACTTATGAATTTTTGTTTCTGGAGTCGTAGGGTTCACGGTTTCCCTATTATCCTACCTCGCTGACCTTAGTGGGACAACCGTTATAAATATGTCTAGCGTCTGGTTCTTAACAAATATCAGATTTCTTTGATATTTGCTATAAGTAGATAAAGTTATAGTTGTTATAGGTACATAGTAGTTTGTGGTGTTATGCTTTTATTTAATGGCCAGGTTACAACTTATTTCTCATATCTCTATAAGACACATTTAAATGTCAAAATATTGGGCGCACCTATAATTAAACAATGAGTAATAGAACAATTTAATCTAAATATCTATAATGTCAATCTCATATAGGTAGGTACGTGTAGTAGGTACCTAATGTTTTTCAAATATATTAATCTTGATTTTATTTGAAACGTAAAAAGGAGAATCGACAGAATGAAAATCTTTAGGAACTGTGACAATGTGACTTTTTGTGTAGGAAATGATATAAAGTTAAATGGATATAGTGTAATTTGGATTGTAAGCCTTCAAGGTATAATATGTTTATTTATAGGTATGTTACAAAAGGTGAGTGGCTAGTGTTATGTGGTCATTTATGCTGAAATATATATTAAATATAAGGAAATTATGTAATACTTAAAGTAGTACTGATATTGCATTATAATAATATTTAAATATACAACTGTAGAATTTTAAATCATCTTTTAGTTGACTCTCATAGTAACCACATATATTTTTTAATCTCTTTTTCTGTTAATAGAGTTTTTTTAAAGACTTATCGGGAAAAGTTATTTAACTGGCGCAGTCAGTAGGATACACCCGGTATAGCATTGATAAAGTGCCCGATACTTGTGAAAAGTTTTCCAAGTGAAAATCGAAATAGTGCCAATCGCAAAGTGTGTGCCGTCTTGTCTCAACAAGTTAAGGTGTATCAAAGAAGAACCATATGTGCTAGGAAGAGTTCAACTGAGATCCTGACTTGCCTTTGGAAGAAATCCACAATAAGTCAGTTAACAACCCTTCAGATTCTGGATACTTTGGTCTGACTAATACTCGTGAATCTACCGGATGTATTGGCGTCCCGCCAGCTTTCACTACGAGTAGCTGCCACCCTGGATGTGTATCTTCCTGGAACGAGCCTCTACCCGATGACGGAAGCAAAACTGAGAAAACTTAATTAATTCGCAGTGAGTTAAAATCTTCTTATAGTTGTAATTCCGTTTAATTAAGTTGATTATTGATTTTATATTTGAATTTACCATTTTTTTGATATTCATTTATTGACTTTTGTTTTGTAATTACTTTTAATTTTAATGAAAAAGCTTAGAAATAGTGTATTAGATATAACGTACCCTAAAGTTGTGAAGATTCATAATTCTTCTCAAAATTTAGATAACTTAAAACATCTGACGGAACTCCAGCTCGTTTAGAATCTTTTAATAAACAAATTGACACATTTCACGCTCATTATTTCAATAACGATTTATCTCCACACGAATATCTCAATTTAGCGATTAAATCAAAATTAATTAATTCCGCAGAATAATTCCTGATACTGGATCACATGCCCCATTACTTAGACCTTCTGTAGTAGAAACTTATTTAACCAAACTAGTCACACCACATATAACAAAATTACAAACATGTGCAGGTTCAAAGAAAGCTACAAGCAAAGCTAACGTCCCTTTATTGTTACGTTTTGGTATTTCTCAACCCATTGAATTTGTTCTGTACTCCTTTCATGATTATTTTGATGGTATTCTAGGACTAAAAGACCTTAGGAAATTTAATTTAAACATTGACTTAGAGAATAAATTATTGAAAAATGATTTTATACAAATCCCATTTTATTTTCGAGAATTTTTTTATGAATATACATTTGAAATTCCACTACAAAATATAAGGATATATACAAATTTACCTGACAATACGTCCTGGCTAATACCCCATGTAAAGATAGATAATATAAAAATTCAATCAAAAATTGTTACAATGCAAAGTAATTCTTATACAATAGGCATTTCCAATCTTACTGATAAGACCTTCACTTTTACGTATAACGTTGTGGAAAAATTATGACCTATGAGACCATTCGATGAAGATCGGTTCAAAATGTTTCATATTGAATTACCTCAGATAACAACAAGAAAACAAGATGAAAATTATGACTTGAAATCATTAATAACGCATGAGCATTTAAATTCGGAAGAAAAGACGCAATTATTAAAAATTCTTCAAAAATGCAATAAAGTCCAGGTGACCCCTTAACTTTTTCTAATCAAGTCAAACATATAATTAAAACTACGGATCAAATTCCCGTTCATACTAAAAGCTATAGGTTTCCACATATTCATAAGGATGAAGTAAATAAACAGATTGACAAGATGCTTAAAGATAACATAATTCAGCCCTCCAATTTCCCCTGGAACTCTCCAGTTTGGATAGTCCCAAAGAAATTAGACGCATCTGGCGAAAAGAAATGGCAACTTGTCATTGATAATAGAGAATCGAATGATAAAACTATTGACGATCGGTATCCTCTTCCCAATATTACGGATATTCTAGATAAATTAGGTCGTTCACAATATTTTACTACCCTTGATCTAGCTAGTGGATTTCACCAAATCGAGATGGACCCAGATTCAATCCACAAAATAGCCTTTAATATAGATGGGCATGGGCGAATACAAACGTATGCCATTCTGTTTAAAAAACGCCTCTGCTACTTTTCAGAGAACCATGGATAACGTACTACGTGGACTACAAGGAAATATCTGTTTAGTCTATATGGATGATATTATTATTTATTCTACTTCCCTTCAGGAACTTTCAAATTCACTTTAAAAAGTTCTTGAAAGACTTATTTCGTTTAATATGAAGATCCAATTAGATTAGTCAGAATTCTTAAAAAAGACTGTTGAATTTTTAGGACATAATTACCCCGGACGGTATTAAGCCGAACACAGATAAAACATCAGCTATAAAAAATTTCAAAATTCCCCATACGCAAAAAGAAATAAAATCATTCCTTGGACTTATCGGTTATTACCGAAAGTTTATTAAGAATTTTGCAAAAATAACTAAGCCCCTCACTGCTTGTTTGAATAAAAATGTGCCGTGCTATCCCAAGGTAACGTTGGAAGCGAACTTCCAATTGTATATACAAGCAGAACCCTCAATTTAGCAGAATGCAACCATTCAACAATAGAGAAAGAATTGCTCGCGATAATCTGGGCAACTAAGTATTTTAGACCTTATTTATTCGGTAGAAATTTCACAATCATAACTGATCATAAGCCTCTTCAGTGGCTTTTCTCTATTAAAGAACCCAATTCGAAACTACTTAGGTGGCGCCTTAAATTAGAAGAATTTGATTATTCCATTTCGTATAAAAAGGGTAAACAAAATTTGAACGCTGATGCTCTCTCTCGACCCTCCATTGACTTTAACGCTATTGAGAAAGATGATATTATGACACATATGTCGGCAACATGCGAGAAATCAAAAATAAATGAAGATGATCAGTACCTCTGGCATGATAGAATAAAACATGTTTTGAGACCCAAGATTCCCCTCATTTGTTCCAACCTATGATAAATCATAAGATAGAATTTAATAAATTCGGGGAGAACTGGAAGCTAATTGATAAATCTGAGACAGTTAATGAAATTGATGGTGATTTATTCGAACAATCCAATGACTATTCTTTGGCTCATTATGTTGCAGCTGATCTGCAAATGAAGAAAGGCATTCCTGCAGTATTTAAATATATACCTAAACGTTATATTTATTATTTAATTACAAAACAAGAAATTCATGAAAAACCAACTTATTTCACGTTGTGGAAATCGCTACATGAAATGAAGAACCATGCAATTAAAAATAACGTAAAGAAAATTGCAATGCCCAAATTAGGATGCGGACTTGAAAAATTAGACTGGGAGAAAGTGAAATCTATGATCGATTATATATTTAGAAATTAAAATATTGAAATTCTTGTGTGTCATCTGTCAAGAGAACCTAAAATAAACATTATCTCAGATATACAAATTAAACCTCCGACAAAAATGACTAATGAATTAGAAAACCCTATTCCTGGAACTTCCTCTGAAAATATCTTATTACGGAAGCGCTGAAGGACCAATGCATATTTTTTTCCAATTCAACCGGTTGACTTACAAACTCAACCGGTTGACTTAAGAATGTCAACTAGTTGAGTTTTTAAGTCAATCAGTTGAGTTTGTAAGTCAACCGGTTGACTTCAGGAAGAACTCAACTGGTCTAATTTCATGGAGCCAAACCGTTCTTTATTATTAGTCGCTAGTAAACGCTGTGGAGCAACACCGATGCGACACGAGGGCGACACTGCGCATTCTTTCTGTTCTGTACTAGTAGACACAAAGCACAGACAACAAAAAACTAGTAGGCACCTAGGCACTAGTAGGTAAAGGCAGGATATACGTTATACGTTCTAACTACTGCAATAATGGATTGTAGCAACGGAAATAGTGTTCAAATTATTGAAGAAATTGACGAGTTTCTTTCAAGTAGGGAACTGTCTTCTAGTGAACTAGAAATGATGACAAGAAGAAATGGTATGTACTGTTTTCAAGATATAAATTAAGTTTCTCTGGAGAACCTTATTTAAGATTGAACCGAAAATAATTGTATTAATGGACGACGTAAAATTAGCGAAATTTGTACCAAAATATGGAGACCGCATTGCCATACGAAAGTTTTGTAGAATGAAATGTAATGCAGCTAGTGATGGGACCAAGCGAAAGCAATCGCTTTTACAGCATCTTCGAGAAAAAATGCAAAATAGTAGCGATGGGGATGAAAAAAAGGATAAGAAAGGGCCCAATTTTCTAAATAATGGACAAGTGGAGTTAGGCTGGTTATGTCGCATAAACACTGAATCTAAATATCGCCAAGTTAGAGCAAATCAAGGAGGTGGTACGCGAAAAATAAAAGTATCTAAATTGGCCACTAAAGAGATTATAATAGAGAGGGCGATCGAGCTATTTTTCCCTAATGGCAAGTCTTATAAGGGAAAATTAGATGATTTTACACTTGATTTGTTTGATTTCAAAAATCATGCAGTTTGCGAAAACCAATGAGTGAACGACATAATCGAAAAATCAGGTATACCTAAATTAAGATTTTATTTAGCTACAAAAGAGCAGAAAAGTCTTGCAACTTCTTCAGTAATATCTGATAGCGATGATGAAAATATTGGCCCTTCCAGTAATGTAAGAAAATACGTAAGTCGTAGACATACAAACATTATTTCAGTGAAGATTTCAAAAACTATGATGACAACGATGTCCCAATAACAACGTAAATTGTTCCTCTTTCATATTTTTATTAGGACATCCTACATAACGTCTCAATGACTAATGAAACAGCTGAAGAACTACACAACACACAAACGAACGATGAACTGACTTTTCTTGTAAACAGCATCTTTGACTCTCAAGGTCTAGAGCAAAATCTAGAGAACAAAATGGAAGATGACACAAAACAATTTTTAGGAGGGCTACATCAATCCGAATCAATAACTGATATTTTAAGTGCCCTTCAGACTAAAATTATTAACGCAAAAATCAACAAATTTAACATTTTTCGAAGTGATATTTTTAATTGTTGCGTCAGGGCATTGCGCCGCAAAAGTTTTGATCCATTTCACAAAATATCAGTCAAGTTTAGCGATTGTGAAGGTTGTTCAGAAGGAGCCGTAGATGAAGGGGGACCAACTAGGGAAATGTTCAAAATTGGCCTTGGATTCCATAAAGAACAGTGAACTCTTTATCGGAGAAAGGAAGAAAAATATTTCCCTAAATAACAATTGTCTGAACAATAAGTTGTATTACAAGGCAGGCAGAATAATTTCCTTATCATTAATTCACGGTGGACCAGGCCCGTACTTCTTTTCTGATACACTTTTTTTACAATCGCTTATGGAGTAGAAGTAGTACGTACAATATATGACGTGGAACCGGAGATTCGTGAAGAATTAATTAAAATACAGAGTTTAAGTGATATCCACGAGTTACAAGATGCCATTATTTCCGATAATGTTTTCTCAATTGCGGGATGGCATTACATTAAGAATGTCGAAGAAAAGTGGAAGATAACAAATGGTAGGTTACATCATTTCCGTACACACGTTTACTGTTTTAGGTAACAACATTTTGTAGATACATTGAAGTTTTACGCCGTAAAGCGTATTGAAGCATCCTTACAGCAAATTATAGATGGGCTAAATACCGGTAATATTTATTTTCTTATTAAAGAACGGCCCACTCTGTTCAAAACTTTGTTTTGTGATGACAAAGTGATCATAACAGCGGATAATTTTGAAACTATTTTTGAAGTTGAATACAGCGACGTGGGTTCGAACCAGCGGAACCTCGAGAACCGTACAATATCATACTTTAGAGATTTTATATTGGATTGTGAAGGTAAAATAATAACAACTTTGTTTTTACTCTTTCTATGACTGAGCATTTTGGAAAATACATCAGAAGACGTGACTGATGAATTCAAAGAAGAAAAAATTAATATTACGCTCACAGATATTTTAGTGTTTGCTACGGGTGCAGACTGCATACCACCATTAGGTTTTCCTCAAAAACCTAAAATTATTTTTCTTCATGATGAAAAAACGCGTAAATTTCTTGTGCGTTACAATTAAAACTGCCAGTATGTCATGAACACTATGACGGTTTTAAACAAGATATGAATGTTGCACTTGCAAATTGCAATTCATTTGGTTTTGCATAGAACTAACTTTGTAAATTTCAAAAGGAATAATAATGTTCTATTTTCATAAATTGATATTTGCTCCCAAAGAATATTTTTTAAGTTTTAAAGTAGGTATGAGATAGTTCAAATTATTATCCAAACTGAGTTGTTAATTATTTTATTCCCATATACCTATTTCTACAAATAAATCAATGTTTAATATACATTTCTTTTATTGTATACTCAGATTCTATAATAACCCAAATTTTTATGGTAAGTACAATATCCCATTCTAATTTGTGCTTCGTTTATTGTAATTTTCTCATTTTAAAGAAGCCTAAATTTACAGTAAAGATAAAAGTTCATTCCTCAAATATAAATAAGCATTTACTGCTCCATACGCATTAGTTGAGTAAATGTGCTACACCGGTTCTGGCGCAAAATCGATCAATTTTACATGTAATTTCCCCTAAGGCATCCAAGGAACATAGTCATCCAGAAGTAGCAGGTAGCGTCAACATCGTGAGCAGTTGCATTGAGGATGACGTCATGCTGGCAGGAATGAAATGTTCTCCCCAATCTCACTGAATCATCAACAACCCAAATATAACGACATGCTTCGGTGATATCACAGTTGTGATAAGGAGATTGAATGCTAGACCGCACCCACCGCAAATTGTTGTTAAAGTTACTCAGCTGATTCAACGTAAAGACCATCTTTTGTGATTGTAGATTGTTTATCACACATGTAATAATGAATTAATTTTATAATATCAGTATACAAGATGTGTGGGCATTGATTTAAATTAATATGTATATTTCTCATAACTATGAAAAAGGTACAAATATCAAAAAAATGAAGCAAGTATCTCAACAAATGAGTGAAAATGAGAGAAAATGGTACAAATATCAAGAGAAATGAGCCAAGTAACTACAAAATAGCTATGTGAGATGTGGAAAATGACAGAAAGAAATGCAATATACATGAAATGAGCGAGAAAAATGGCGCAAATATCAAGAAAAATGATATGTCAGCAGGATTGGTAGAGTTAACATCAGTGCGCATGCGTGCACAATGCTATATAAAGGTTGGTATCACAAAACTTACTCATTCACTCTTCTCCCAACCTCGCATCAGCAACGTTGCGAACTAAGAGAAGTCCGCCGAGTTCGACCCACCTAGGGTCATCGAGAGCAATCGCGCTAATTGAAAACCTGCGTTCCAATTATATTGAGTACAGTGAATCAACAGTGCAAATAGAATAGTGAAGTGTCTAGAAAATCTGGCAGTATTCTGAATCCGCTGCAACCCCGGAGAGTTCCTCAGCAAAGCCCCGCCACTTCGTTGGGTCCCAGGAGGGGCCCGGTAATATACATTATTCATATACTAACCATTATATTTCTCATCTATTCCACAACTGCATACAACGGTATCAGTATAGCCCTGGTACCAAGATAGCCCCTCAGGAACCACACCGACAAAATTGCAATAAAGCCAATATCATACCACAAATCTCTTCTTGGATAAACATCATTAGCAATAATAGAATCATCAATCTAATCCCTTGAGAGCAAGGTTATTAAGAGTAATTACCTTCAGTAATTACCTTCAGTAATTACCTTCAGTAATTACCTTCAGTAATTACCATCATTAACGAATCAATATCAATTACCAGCAGATCATTAACTAGCCATTAAATAATACCCCAGGCCCGTTGTATGCTAAAAACTAACTAACTAACATATTACTATACTTTCAAATCGATTTCAACATTTTATCTACAATTATTCCCACTTTACCTACCATGTCCACCAAGTCCTCCGCGAGCTCAAGCGGTGTACAACCCGTGCGCCGCTCAGCACGAAACACATCAAACCCACCAAAATCCGACTCTGAATCGACTTACGATTCAGACTCAAATACTTCTCTCAACAAGACGGTTATCCAATCCCAAAATCTTCAACCCCAAAATCCATTAGCAACACCAAAAACCCAAAGATTCTTTACGACCTACATTAATAAGATCCCCAAGGGTTACACCAGCCAACGTCAATTCGCAAACCTTATTAGAACGTTTGAAATTAACTCCATAGTAAATCCTGCAAGCTTCCCTATGAACATTTACACTATCATAGTTCGCCCCAATGAGTCCAGGGCTATCCTAAGAACTCACATACAAATAGATTTGAAAAAACTCCAAACCGTCCTCAGACACTCAACTGGTGTTACATCAATTGAGTGCTCGGAACCTAGGGTCAAAGCAATCCCAGCCAAACAGCCCCGTCCTCCATCTTACTGCTGCGTCATTCGCGGCGTCCAAATGGACATTGAAATGTCCGAAGTTGTCGAAGGCCACTATAAATTTCATGATGTTTTCCGCATAATGTCCAGAACAGACAGCAAACTCACCACTCTTGTCAGGGTTGTCACTCCCTGTCAATCTTCCTATCTCCGCCTTATCCAAAGAGGTCTAGCAATAGACTTCAAACTCCATACAGTAGAACCATCCAAAAACTCTGCTGTACCAACCATAAAAAAGCACTGCAACAAGTGTCAACGTAATGGTCATTCCATTCAGGAATGCACCAGAAAAGATCCTCCGCAATGCCCAAACTGTGTCGAAAATCCGCACAAAATCTCCGACCCCTGTCCCAATGTCCAGACTCCCACTTGCCTAAATTGCAATGGGGCCCACCCGGCATACTCTCCGAAATGCCCAAAAATGCAAGAGACTTCCTCTATTCCGGAAGAAATAGCTCCAATTGCCCCAGAACCAAATGACGAGACTGGTGTACCCTACGAGGAACTCACGAAATCCGAGAAAACCGTCATTGAATTCATATTAATTACACTCCTCAATTCTCTTCCCAACAATCGCAAGATTGTCATAGAATCTTTTACAACAGCCATGACAAAATTATTTGGCGTCAAACCCCACCTTCTCAGCGTGGGTAACAAAATCCAATTCAATACTTTAGACCTCTAATGGACTTTGTGGTAGGAACGGTGAACTGCCGAGGAGCGCGCAATAAAAAGCCGCTCCTTGAGAATCTCCTGAAATCGGCTAATGTCCAGATCCTCGGCTTACAAGAGACCCTTATCAAAACCCCACTTCTCATTTCAGGCTACAACACATTTCAAAATAACCAAGGCCGAGGGGTTGCCCTTCTTACACGCCATCACCTAGCTGTCACAGCCCACCCCCTTCCCCCATTTCTAAATAACATCCAATGCATTGCTATCGATATTCACTCCAACAACATCACCACCACTATTTTCTCATACTACTGCCCTCCAGGCATGCCCATCTCAAACGACCTGTTAGAATACGTTGCATCCCTCAACCGCGCCATGGTGCTTGGTGACTTCAACGCTCGCCACACCCAGTTCGGAGACCACGCAACCAACAACAATGGCTCCTTACTATCCAACGCCCTAATTGAACTACAACTTTTCCGTCCTGACTACACCTACCCCACATTTCTCTCTCAGCAAGGCTCCTCCATAATAGACCACATAATTTGCACCTCTAGGCTTATAAATACTGTAGAAATAGAATGCTATCCAGGGGATAGCATTACTTCAGATCACATCCCAGTTCTTCTCAATACATGTCTTCAACAACCCATCCGGCCTAGATCCCGTTTCAAAGATATACTTGACTACCGACAGACCGACTGGCAAGCGTTCAAAAATCACATCTCTCTAAATCTTCCTGACATCCCAATTAATTCCACTAATGATATCGACCACTCAATATCCATCATTGAGGAGGTTATTCAGAGAGCAGTCCGTGACTGCATACCCAAAATAACTATCGACACAGAATTCCGCCCCCTGCCCAGATCAGTTCTCACCATGATCCATCAGAAACGTCGCGTTTTACGCGAGTACAAAAGGACCAGAGATCCGAATATCAAAAACTATTGGAACCGCCTCAATTCCACTGTCCGAACTCTCACATCCCGCCACAGAGAAAACCAATGGATCACCGCCACCTCAAATCTCGACTACAGAGACGGTTCCAAGTTCTGGAACAAATTCCGAAGCCTGACTGGCCAATTTCGTAGTAACCCATCTCACCTTAAACTCGAAGATGGCACGATCATATCCGACCCCGCCACAAAATCCGCCACTTTCAAAGCCCACCTCCAAGAAATTTACCAAGTCCCCACACACCCAAACTTCAATCAACAGTTCTTTGTAGACATTGAAAACCGATTCAGGAGATTCGCAAATAACCCAATCCCACCACTGCCCATCGACAACCCTCCCCCCATTCTCCAACCTATAACCACCGCAGAAATAACCAACATTCTTTTTCAGTCTCCGAATAATGCCCCAAGTCCCAACAGCATCAGTAGAAGAGTGCTGAAACAGTGCCCTGATGATTTCTTCACCACCATCACCACCATATTCAATGCATGTCTTCAACATGCATATTTCCCACTAGCCTGGAAATCCTCTCACACTATAATGATTCCGAAACCCAACAAACCCCGCACTAATCCAAACTCTTATAGGCCCATCGCATTACTGGACTGCATAGGAAAAATCCTGGACAAAATCCTGACCCACCGCCTCCGAGATATGGTGGAAGCTCTGGGTATCATCCCAACTTTTCAACACGGTTTCCGGCAGCACCACTCTACCTGTGATGCCCTTCTCTCCCTCCACACTCACGCCGCTAGGTCCATCAACAACAACCAGGCAACTCTCGCCATATTTCTCGATGTTGAGCGAGCATTCGACAAGGTCTGGCATGCCGGCCTCATTGCAAAGCTCCTGAACATCCGCATCCCGCATCACTTCGTCCGTATCATATTATCTTTTCTTTCCGATAGATCAATTAGAGTTAAGCACTCTGGTGCTATCTCAGACCCTTTCACCCCCTTAGCTGGCGTACCACAGGGATCAGTCTTAGGCCCTCTTGTATACATAATCTTCACCCATGACTTCCCAAATAATAATAACACTCTTCTTTTCGCAGACGATGTGGCATTTTTCGTCAACTCCTCACACACCCGAAGACTTCAGCTCGGTGGACAAGGACTTCTGGACTCTTTCTCAAACTATTGTAAAAACTGGAGGATCAAACCCAACCCATCCAAAACCCAAACCATCTTCATCCGTCACCCAACACACTCCCGACGGAAAATCCTGGACCCCACAGAACTTCGACTTCAGCTTTGGGGAACTCGGCTTCCACTCGCAGACAGCGCCAGATACCTCGGCGTAACATTCAGCCGCACTCTTGGATGGCAACCAGACCTCCAAAACGCATTGGATGCAGCCAACCGCCGGGTCGCGCTACTATCAGCGTTGTGGGGTGCCTTTGGAGGATGCCATCCAAAAACACTACTCCACACTTATAAAACTTTCATTAGACCAATCCTAGAGTATAGATGCATCCCCTACTCCTGCCTACCCGACCACCTCATGACCCGACTTCAGTCCTTCGAGAGAAGAGTACTGAGGAAATGTCTGAGGCTGAACTTCCTTCACCCCTCCAATGACATATATAATCGTATTAACAACATTTCTCAAATTTCAGATCGACTCCAAGAACTGCAGAGGAGGTATTGCACGAGGACTTTGGTGGAGCCAGCCAGAACCCAACACAGGGAATTACTCAATACCCCCTGGGCCCCACGAGGAGCCCTTACTAGACATCCGCGCCAAAAGGTGCCACATCCACCAGCCCGCATCCTTTCCACCATGGAGAGGCTTCCACCAGACGAGGAATCTGCCCTCGACAACACCCCTCTGGCCATCCGCTAGGGGCCCCGGGCAGTACAACCCCTGCAGCCATCTCCAGGACCAGGACCATAAGAAGAAGACGCCCAACTCACCCTCTCACTCTATCACTCACTCTCTCTCTACGCTTAGCAGTAGTACAATTGAACTCTATTTTCATGCACCTGCAAATCACTTAAACTACCTCTCACTGCATCAATTCTTTCAATTCACCTACATTCACACATCTCAATCAACTCAACCAACATTGCACTTTATAGAATCGCTGTACTCATTTATATTTATATTTTTATTTTCCTTTTCTCCTTTCTTATCATCTCATATCATTATATAGAATCACATCACAACCCAACAAACTTGCATTATATAGAATCACACACTCTCACTTATTATTATATAGAATCACTCCAATCAACCAAATCATCCAGCATTGTATAGAATCACATAATTAAAATTTGTATTATATAGAATCAAATTACCAACTCTCACCACATGCATCGGGGCGGGTTTTCTGCGGTTTTTTCTCGCCCCTACTGCCATGAAATGCACATCGCCTCAGGTAGATACCCGCAGCTCTATCTACCACCATTGTAATGTATAATCATTCCTGCCTGCAGAGGGGGCTATCCCCCTAAGCCAGGCCTCTTTTCTGTATATATATATATATAAAAATTAGTATTGAACAAATAGGAAATAAACGACTTTTGAACTTGAACTTGAAAACTTACTCATTCAGTCATTGACTTCCGTACGAGTAAGATGTGTCTCTTCAATAATTTAGTAAAACAAATTGCAGTCATATTAGGACTTTTATCATCTCAATATGATGATAATGAGGCTCGCAAAGGATTAAATGAGTGTGCTAAGATCACCCCCCTCCTCAAAGACTTAGAAGAATTTCAAGAGAGAGATAGTGGATGGGCACTGAAGCGAGTAATGAATTTAGGAGTGAACATTAACAAATTTACACCCCAGCTGGGCTCATCATATATTGAGCTACCTGAGCAGATTAAGAAGAAGAAATCCTGCATTAACGTTAAGAACGTTGATTATGCATGTTTCGCCTGGGCTATTACATCTGCCTTATATTCTGCATATAGAGATCCACAGAGAATAGAAAAGTACCCCCCACTATTCATCAGTATTAAAATTGAAAGAAATACAGTTTCCGATGACAATGAAACAGATTCCAAATTTCGAGAAACAGAACGATATATCCGTCAACGTTTACATTCTCCAAAAGGCAAAAAAGACATTCACCACATTACCAACATACTTGACCAAGGAAAAGCGTGAGAAACATGTGAATCTGCTACTTATTCAGGACAGATATGATGATGCTGAGGGCCCCGTCAAATATCATTATGTATGGATCAAAAATCTATCCCGGCTTCTATCAACCCAACTTAGTAAAGAAATGCATCAAAAGTTCTTCTGTGAACGCTGTCTCCATTATTGTAGATCCCCAGAAAAATTAGAAAAGCATCTGGAGGACTGTCAAAAAGTTTTAAAAATAAGGAAAAAGCTCCTTTTGTTGTATATGCTGATTTGGAAAGTGTCTTGGAAAAAACTGATGACCCAAAAAAACCACAACGTCACGTTCCAGCTGCGATTGGCTATTATGTTAAGTGTTCCTACGACCACTCCCTTAGTTTTTACCGATCATACCGCGGACAGGACTGTATGCAGTGGTTTGCTAATGAGATGGGCAGTTTAGCGGAAGATATGGCTACAGTCTTCTGGTGCTCATATAACATCCATATGACATATGAACAGGAAATAGAGTATCAAAAAGCTACTCACTGTCACATCTGCGTGAAATCATTTAGCCCTGAAGATAAGAAAGTGCGAGATCACAACCACTTGTTACCTGAAAACAATTATAGAGAAGCAGCGATCGAGGGATGAAACATCAATTACAAGGACAGCCATATGGTTCCAGTTGTCTTCCACAATCTATCAGGCTATGATGTTCATTTCATAGTTAAAGACATTGCTACGATGATTGGGGGAAAAGTTGACCTACTTCCCATTACAAAGGAGAAGTATATCTCATTTACCAAACATATAGAAGATTACCCCATTCAGTTCCGTTTCATAGACAGTTTCCGATTTATGGCATCCTCCCTAGACAAGTTGGCATCATATTTACCGGAATTTCCAAATCTGAAGACACGGTTTCCTGAAGTAGATGAAGTGTATTTTTCACTTTTAACGAAGAAAGGAGTAATGCCATATGATTACATCGACTCCTTCGACCGTTTTTCTGAAACGAATCTACCATCCATAGATGATTTTTACAATTAGCTGAATAATAAACCATGTCCTCGCCGACTCTACCGACGAGCCCAAGATGTTTGGAGCAGCTACTCATGTGAAAATTTGGGAGAATACGTTGATATATATATGAAGACTGATATTCTACTCTTGGCTGATGTATTTGAGATGTTCCGCACAAGCTGTCTGAACACGTATAATTTAGATCCAGCTCACTATTTTACATTACCAGGATTCACTTGGGATGCCATGCTGAATTATACAGGAATCGAGCTGGAGCTGTTAAACGATGCTGATATGTTTCTGTTTGTTGAACGAGGCATACGAGGAGGTTTGAGCCAAGTATGTAGTAAAAGATAGGCTAAAGCTAACAACATGTATCTTAATAACTACGATCCCAACAAGCCTCAATCATATTTGATGTATTATGATGTAAACAATCAATATGGATGGGCAATGTCGCAATATCTACCATATGGAGGTTTAGAATGGGCTGACACTAACATTGATGTCGCATCAATACCTGATGATGCAGATGAAGGATATTTTTTGGAAGTAGACCTAGACTATCCTAAACATCTTCATGATAAAAATAAAGACATACCCTTCTGCCCACAACATATTAATCCTAAGACGCTGAAGCCTTCTAGGAATGTTAGATTGTAGATTGAAAGGGGGTTTCAATGCACTGCGACCTTTAGGTCTATTGTGCCCCCCGTCAGAGCTGTTCTCGCTATTTCGATGTCTACAGCTCGCCCTCCAGTTCCAGAGTTCTAATGAACTCCAGTATCTGGGATGGCTTCAAGCGGATTACTTCCTCACTACTGACAGTTTCTTGTCCAAAGCATTTTATGCGTTGGCTGGCTATTGCGAGGCATTCCGTCACCAGGTGATCCGGAGTTTCCTCCTCTTCCCCGCAGAATCTGCACTCGTCATTTTCTGCTAGACCCAATCTCGACAGGTGCTTCCTGAGGCGGCAATGTCCTGTAAGGAATCTAGTGAGCAGGTGTAGCATATTCTTGCTAAGATCCAGATGTATCTTAGATCTCGCAGTGTCAAAGTTTCCAAGAAACTTTTTGGAATGATCCAGCCCAGGAAGATTCCGCCAGAGGTTTTCTCTTTCGGTTTCTTCCTTCTCTTGGAACTCTTTCTTGAAGGTACATTTACCTGTGCCACAGAAAGGTTCTGGGCCAATAAAAGGAGCTTGTGCTCCTTTTTTGGCAAGTGTGTTGGCCTCTTCATTTCCTTTGATTCCGGAGTGGCCGGGAACCCAGATTAGATAGACCTTGTTATTCTTGCCGATTTTGTTGAGTTTTCTTCGGCACTCCCATACTATCTTAGAATCGATGATATGGGAGCTCAGTGCTTTAATCGCAGCCTGACTATCAGAGTGTATGGCTATATCACATTTCTGATAGTTTCTTTCTAGGTCCATTTCCACACATCTTTCGATTGCGAGTATTTCTGCCTGAAAGATGCTTGGACAGCGGCCTAACGGTAGTGAGCATTTGGTGCCAGGCCCGAATACTCCAGCGCCAGTCCCCGTCGTGGTTTTAGAACCATCTGTGTACCATTTGATGGTATTTTTCTTAAGGGCTTGGGATGTAGACTCCCTTTCCCAATCTTCTTTTCTACTTAGCATCGTGGTGAACGTTTTCTCGATGCTAGTTTTCTTTATCATCTCGTCACTGGGAAGGTTCGCTGACAGGATATATTTCGTCAGAGAGGACCAGGCTCTCTGATTCCTGATTCCCTCATGGCCAGTACCTTCCCTGGATAGTCTTAGAATGGCCTCATGGGCTACTCTATCTATCACCAGATGTAGAGGTGTGAGATCTGTAATGATCTCCAGTGCTCTAGTTGGGCACGTTCTCATAGCTCCAGTGATACAGACACAGGCAAGCCTTTGTAATCCATCGAGGGCATTCCTCGTATAGGTTTGCTTTGCCTTGACATGCCAAACTATTGCTCCATAAGTTATTATAGGCCTCACAATCATGACGTACATCCATCGCAGTATTTTTGGGTTACAACCCCAAGTCCTACCAGCGAGTCTTCTGCACGCCATCAAGGCCTTTGTTGCTTTATTGGCAGTAATCTTGAAGTGTTTGTTCCACAGAAGTTTGCTATCTAGGGTTACTCCCAGATATTTAACTTCAGACTTCCATCCTATGATGTCTCCCTGTAAAGAGAGATATTTCGTAGTTGGAAGTTTCCTTTTCCTGTTAAATGGAATTACTGTGGTCTTGGTTGGGTTGATATTTAGTCCTACTGACAAGCACCACTGTTCAATAGTTTTGAGGCCTTCTTGCATCAAGTCGGATAAGGTATTCCAGAATTTACCTCTAACTATTAGGACTATGTCATCTGCATAGCCTATACATTCGAAGCCAAGCTCCGTAAGCCTGTGGAGTAGTTCATCCACTACTAGACTCCATAAAAGGGGAGATATTACTCCTCCTTGAGGTGTTCCGCGAGTGGCCTTAACGGAGGTGGTTTGATTGCCCACCTGCGTCTCAGCTATTCTCGTCTTTAACATCTCATACATCCATTTAATAATGGTTTTGTTCACCCCTCGCCTTTTGAGTGCCTCTTCGACCGACACGTGAGTTGTGTTGTCAAAGGCCCCAGATATGTCTAGGAAGGCACACATGGCGATTTCTTTGTTATTCAGAGTGCTCTGGATGACTTCGGTCAGCTGATACAGGGCCGTCTCTGTTGATCTGCCCGCCCTGTAAGCATGCTGACATTTGTGAAGTGGTTTATTCTCCAGATACTCCGTTCTTATGTGGTTATCCACTACTTTCTCCATTGTTTTTAATAGAAACGATGTTAAGCAGATGGGTCTGAAAGATCGAGGATCGTTCGCATCTTTTTTACCTATTTTTGGTATGAAGGTTACCTTTGCCCTTCTCCAAATTTTAGGTATATGACCCAGTGCTAAACAGTTTCTTGATATCTTCAGAAGATGGGGAAGAATCTCCTCCATTCCTTTCTGCAGGAGTACTGGGGAAATTCCATCTACTCCTGGTGATTTATACGGTTGAAAGGTGTTTATTGCCCATTCCAACCGTTGCTTTGTAAATATTTTCTTAGCAATATCCCAATCTTCCCTGCGAGGATTCTTGATTTGAGTTGCTATGTCCATACTGATTGAGGGTTCACTACCTGGGAAGTGTGTTTTGAGGAGGAGAGTGGATCGTTCCTCTTCTCCCTCAGTGTATGACCCGTCTGGCTTTTTAAGCAACATTGTGGGAATTATTCCCCCCATTGCCATGACTTTTTGAAGTCTGGCTGCTGTGAGAGTGGAAGTGATCTTTTCACAAAAGGCTTGAAAATTAAGCCTTTTGGCCTTCCTGATCTCCTTATTGTACTGAGTAAGCTTCTCAGTGTACCCCTGCCAATTACCATCTCTTTTGGCCCTATTAAAGAGCCGACGGACCTCTAGCCTGAGGTTTGACAGGTTCTTGTTCCACCAAGGTGCTTCCTTACTTGTTCGAACTTTCGAGAGTAGACAACTTGAGTGAAAAGCCTCAGTTATTGCCGCACTAACCTGTTCGACTTTTTGTTCCAGATCGTAGTGCGGGTGTTTTGCCCCATTCTTGTCGATCTGTTCCAAGTTTTGCTTCAGATGGATCTTATAGATACACCAATCCGTATTTCTAGGATTTCTGCTTGAGGTCGACGAGGTAACCTCCCCCGTTATCCTGAATTCGATAATCCTATGGTCTGAAAGTGATGGTTCGTTCATCACTTTCCAACCTATAACATTTTTCCTCGCAGCAACATTAGCAATTGTTACATCCAGGACTTCTTCTCTTGCTCTCGTGACAAAAGTGGGAGTTGTCCCCACATTGAGGGTCTCGAGGTTATTAGCTAAGAGATATTCAAGTAAGCACTCCCCTCTGGAATTGTTGTTCGTGCTTCCCCAAATAACGTTATGCGCATTGGCGTCACAGCCTATTATGACTGGCAATTGTCTGCTGTTACAGTATTGTACCAGCTCCTGCACTTCTGCTGGCGGTATTGTTGGCCCATCTCCAGCGAAGTAAGCGGATGCTATGACAATGTCTCGGTCGATGCCCCCAATATTGAGGTGTACCATTATTGGAGTTAGATCCCGAGTCATGTATTCTGAAACACAAATATATTTAATATTGCTTCTTATGAGCACACAGGCACGTGAGGATACTTGCCTCTGGTCATAAATCAATATTGAGTCTTTACAGGCCAAACCTCTGATTTGGCCTACTTTGTCGATCCAGGGTTCCTGGATCAGTACAATATCCAGTTTTAGCTTTGCGAATAACCTTGCAATCACTGCTGAAGCTCCCTTCGCGTGATGCAGGTTCACCTGCGCTGCCTTCGTGAAGATGAAGGGTTATTTGTGTGGGGTGGATGGGCTGGGTAGTCCAGCCTCTATAAATCCCCCTGCCTTCTCTCTTCCTGTCCTTCCTCGAATTCCATACGGGAGGTGTCCTTTCCGGAATTCGAGGAAGTTTCTTGGGTTTGGCCCTCAACCTCCAGGGGTGCAGATGTATTCTCCGTCCCCCCGGTTGTCTCCTTGGAGTCGGTCGGAGCCCCAGTTCGACCCGAGTCAACTGGAGCTCCCTGCTCCCCAGATTTCCGGGATGTGGAGGGTATCTCCGCATCTCTGGAACCAACGCCACCAACTCGGGTCCTTCTCAAGAACTTAGTGTCGGCACTGACTTCATGAGCCAGTCCGCCGATTTCTGGGATCCACAGTCTACCAGCATCATCCCACAGCGGAAATGAATGCCGGTGAAGTGGATCATCCCCCTCTCCTCGCTGCGGCACATCTCTTCCACTAGCATATCCTCTAGTGAGGAGAGCCGCTCGGCTTCCAGGATAACCTTCGGGTATTCCTTGGGTAATATTCCTACCCTGGTCGCCTTCTCTGCCTTGACTGCTGCTGCAAATCCAGTGGCTTGCCTGGTTTTTGCCGCAGCTGTCTTCGGCTTCTTTGAGTGAGGCCGTTCCGGAGGTGTGATGTGCTCCGGACCTCTCTTGCCTTTCCCCTTACCCGTCGGGGTTACTCCCGGGGTTGGGTGGATTGGTTTGATGGGGTGCTGAAGAGCCTGTTTTCTGGCCTCCTCAGGTGCAAGGCCCTGATGGAGGAGTCGCAGGTACTTCCGCACTCCTGCTCCACTGAGGCACTTTCTCAGTGGATCGTCTCTACCGCCGGGCTGTCCTAATTTGGGCAGCTCGAATGGCAGGCGATTTTTGTTTTTCCCTTTTTCAAGGAGCCCGGATGAAGAGGTGGAGGCTTTCTCCTCCTCTCCTCCGGTGGGTTTTCTTTTCGCTTCTTTGTCCATAACTGGTCCCACGAGTAGCAAGGGTCACGTCGGTCCGCTTCTGCAGAGCCCCGCATGCAGAAGTAAGGGGTTTGTTACAATGGAGTTCCCCCCGGTACTCCAAGGTTCAAGCCAGTAGGGACTAGTCCTCTAACTAGCCATGCATCCTTAGCCTTGTTTCCCACTTTGGATTTAGAATTTTTGACGAGGTTATTTCCTCTTGGTCCAGGCGGTCAAGCCAAGACCCCCCCCGCACTGGCCCGCGAGACATGACCACAGACAGCCAGGCGTTGGTTTAACAGGTGGTCTCAAGAACTCACCTGGCATCGTACTACCTGTGTGCAATCCCTTAGCCACGACACTACAGCTGGGACAGGTGAATTTGGTCCGCGGCAGGGTATTGTATTGAGGCTGCCAGTTGAGTTTTTAGGCACAACGAGCCCCCTTATTTCCCTGCAGGCCTCATCATAATATACATAATGATATTTTACGGGGCCCTCAGCATCATCATATCTGTCCTGAATAAGTAGCAGATTCACATGTTTCTCACGTGGGGGGACTTTTCTATTCTCTGTGGTTCTTTATATGCAGGATATAAGGCAGATGTAATAGCCCAGGCGAAACATGCATCATCAACGTTCTTAACGTTAATGCAGGATTTCTTCTTCTTTATCTGCTCAATATATGATGAGCCCAGCTGGGGTGTAAATTTGTTAATGTTCTCTCCTAAATTCATTACTCGCTTCAGTGCCCATCCACTATCTCTCTCTTGAAATTCTTCTAAGTCTTTGAGGAGGGGGGTGATGACCTTTTAGATGAACCACTTTTCGATATCTGTCTCACGATAGATGGGTGAATTGGAGGTAGTGAAATATTTTTATTCTGTTAACACTCGATCACCTTTTACTATTTGAAACACGCCTCCGAATACTACGTTGACCTTCATGGCTCCATCTTTCCTCAGAGCATTGATTATACGAGGTCTAAAGAGTTTAAAACAGTCTTGAAGGAATGTGAGGGGGTCTTTATGTTGGAGGTTATAGATGATTCCTTTGCGAATGCGTCCGTCAAATGCCGACTCACTTTCGTTCCAGCAAACTCGATCTCTTGCAGAATTTGGCCTAGAAACTAGCCCTGTTCCCTACTTTCCTTCAGCTTTAATCTGATTCCTCAAGGTTCGGATATTTCTTGAACATGCTTCTAGATGCTGATTCTCACCCACACTCTTGGCATATTAGCATTTTTAATGCGTTTTAGCGCCTTAGCACACTCATTTAATCCTTTGCGAGCCTCATTATCATCATATTGAGATGTCCTAATATGACTGCAATTTGTTTTACTAAATTATTGAAGAGACACATCTTACTCGTACGGAAGTCAATAACTGAATGAGTAAGTTTTGTGATAGCAACATTTATATAGCATTGTGCACGCATGCGCACTGATGTTAACTCTACCAATCCTGCTGACATATCATTTTTCTTGATATTTGCGCCATATTTCTCGCCCATTTCATGTATATTGCATTTTTTTCTGTCATTTTTCACATCTCACATAGCTATTTTGTAGTTACTTGGCTCATTTTTCTTGATATTTGTACCATTTTCTCTCATTTGTTGAGATACTTGCTTCATTTTTCTTGATATTTGTACCTTTTTCATAGTTATGAGAAATATACATGTTAATTTAAATCAATGCCGACACATCTTGTATACTGATATTATAAAATTAATTCATTATTACATGTGTGATAAACAATCTAAAATCACAAAAGATGGTCTTTACGTTGAATCAGCTGAGTAACTTTAACAACAATTTGCGGTGGGTGTGGTCTAGCATTCAATCTTCTTATCACAACTGTGATATCACCGAAGCATGTCGTTATATTTGGGTTGTTGATGATTCAGTGAGATTGGTGAGAACATTTAATTTCAGCCAGCATGACGTCATCCTAAATCCAACTGCTCACGATGTTGACGCTACCTGCAACTTCCGGATGACTATGTTCCTTGGATGCCTGTGCACAAATGACAAATTCTTTGTATCCCATGCCAGCTGTCAATTTGAATTCCCCCGCTTCCAAGATCGAGGGAAGTAGTCTGCCAATGTTCAAGGTCAAATAGACCCAATTTCGCCATTTTTGACCTTAGAATTCCTTATGGGAAATTACATGTAAAATTGATCGATTTTGCGCCAGAACCGGTGTAGCACATTTACTTAGTTGGTTTGTCAAGATGTCAATACTATATCGGCTTCGACGTATGGTATGGGAATTCCACTCTAATTGTCTAATTCTTTCTAAAGGAGTAGTAAGAAAAACATATTCTTAACAATAATAAAAATAATAAACATTTACTCTAGTACCTGAATAAGATCCATGAAACAATATTGTAAAATAGATTTGTCTAAAAAATTTGCATCAAAAATTCCATCATCTATCATTTGTATGAAGACGTCCGTCCACAATTGGCTGTTGTGTTTTCGGAGCATCGACCACCAGGACTCAATCCTTCGATTATTACAGCTTGTACCATACAGAAATGTTAGCAATCTACACTCAAGCGGAACGTTATCTGCCATCTCATGAAAGTAGATCTGCATAGATTTTAAATGTACGTTTTCGGTACCCAAGTCACTTCTTAGGGTTTTAAGGCAACCTTTTGCACTTTTGATAGTTTGAATGTAATAACCAGCTATTACTCGAGGATTATTGTTGGTACTAGCAGCTTTTAACCATAAAATTTTACATCAAAATCCGTCGATACAACAGCTAATACAATTACCGTAAGGGTTGAGTTTATCATATTTATCATCATGCCACAAATAGTTAGGACCCTTGTTGAAATACTGCCATCTTTGTAATCTTCTTCTCCTTCTTGTTGAGACACCTTGTGGGTCGATAAGATTTAACAAATTACTTACAGTGTTTTGTTTAACATTTAGACCCGAATGCCAACATTTTTGGTGCATCCATTTACAGCCATGCAGCCCACTTGATGAAAGCACTTGCTCATTGATAAAATCAACAATGTCTGACAATGGAGAATAATTTCTCCTCCGATATAAATTCAAACTCCGAAGACAACTTTTCAACGTTGTCAAACTAATATTATAGTCAAGTTGTAAAAGGAACAACAAAATTTCATGATTTTGTAAGCCCAAATAAAAGTAGTATTTGATGGCGTCATCTAAATGAGGTCGTTCTATTTGTCTATTGATTTCAGTATAAATATCAAGATTCCATTACACAGTATACGCTTTCACCTAGTACAATAATTAGGGTACCTACTTTAGTATAGGTTTTTTAACCACACACAACCACGCGTATCGTATCGATACTTGAGACTCAACCGAATGAAATCAGTATGGGTTAGGTAAACCGCATACCCAACACAATTCCATGAAACTCAACCAGTTGAGTTTCTTAAGTCGATCGGTTTACTTTACAAACTCAACCGGTTGACTTTAAAAACTCAACCGGTTGACTTGAGAATGTCAACTAGTTGAAATTTTAAGAATTTAAGAATTGGAAAAAAAATATGCATTGGTCCTTCAGCGCTTCCGTATATTAGAGACAAACGATAATAATCATGATTCCTCTGAAACCGAAACAATCCACTCCTCACATGAAAATCCTATTCTAGGAGACCCGTATGTTAACAAGAGTGTTAACACTTATAAAAACCAAGTTGTCTTTAAATGAACTAATAAAGATCAACCTTATGTAACGATTGAAACATGATTCGAAACAAAGAAAAGGTTTTTTGTCTTTTTTAAAGATGATCCCATCACAAAGAAAATACAAGTCTTACGAGATTATTTACCCCTGACACCTATTGCTTACACTTTCCGTACAAAGAGCTTGAACCATTAATACTTCTAATTTTTCAAAATACATTTAGATACAACTCCTATAAACTAGTTATTTCTAATATACCTCTTAAAGATGTAATTAGGCCAGACGAACAAAAGACATAATTCAACGGTACCATACTATCAAAACATCTCATAGAGGAATCACTGAAAATATTAAAAATGTCAAACAGTCGTACTATTAGCCTAGCTTAGAGAAAGATATTATAAACTTCATTAATACCTGTGAAATTTGCCAGAAATCTGAATATGATAGACATCCCAACAAAGTTATCTTCAAACCGACACCAATAGGACAAAAACATTTTGAACATATCTATATAGATATTTATACCCTCATATCGGAAAAATATTTAACGATAATAGACAATTTTTATAATTTTGGTGCAGCATATCGTCTTCATGAAAACTCAATTGAGATCTGTCAAAACTTGATAAAATTCTTTTTACAACATGCTAAGCCTGAAATCATCACTACTGATAATGGTAAAAATTTTAAAAGTAATGTAATACAAGATCTTTGTAAATTATATAGAATTCAATTACGTTTTACAACACCTTATAACCTAAATTCTAATTCACCTATTGAAAGATTTCATTCTACTTTGAAGGAAAGTTTATTCACATTTAAACAAGAGCATAAATCAAAAAGAGATCAAGAGTTAATAGATATCGTTGTATTGAACTCTAATAATAGTATTCATTCCTCTCACGATTATACGCCTTTTCAAATCATAAAAGGAAACCTAAATTATCAATTAAGTTTTGAAAAGAATTTAAACCAAATTCAAACCGACTATATTTAGGAATTAGCTCGAACGTTAAAAGAACTTGAATGAAAATATATATATAAATATGAAATTAAATGCCAAAAAAGCTAATAATCTAGCAAAACAAAATAGTAACCGAGAAAATGATCCCAGATCAATTCTTGACCACTCATATCAAAATTTTTTAAAAATTATTCCAAACTCAGAGCATCCCAAGGATATTAAGAGATGAAAATGATTTATTTCAGAACAATGAATATTATACCTTTAGTGATACTCCTACTCCCTCTTACCACCAGTCAATACCAGATTGAGAAGCTGAAAAATCCTGTATTACCAAGCAAATTAGGAACAAGTTACATTGTCAATAATTACCATCATGTGTACTACCATGTAAATTTAACTAATATTAGGAGATGCATTCTGACAACTACGATAACATTATATAATGTTACTTCTAAACTAACAAACCGAACAACACCCTTATACGTTTTATTATTAATAAGAGTTAATAACCTACTTGGGCATATACAAACATTTGAAGAATTTTTAAGTCATTATTCTTCAAAAAGACATAGACGTGGATTACTCGATATCGTCGGAAAACTTCAAAAATATCTTTATGGCACCTTAGACGCTGACGATGGACAAAAATACGATAATTATATCAAAATATTACCAGACAATCAGGATACCCTACAACAGGACATTTCATCTACCCAAACTGTCCTTTAGCAGGTAACAAAGAAAATGAATACTCAATTAATAGTCGTAATCAGAATCAAAAGAAGGCACAAGAAAGATTGAATGAATTATCTAAATTCATACAATCAACTATAGAGTTTGTTCTTTTAATTGATAACACTGAAAATAATATTCAAATTTTATATGAAATGCGAGCAAGTTTACAAACAGAAACTAGTTCCGCTGAAATCAAATTTATGCACTATAGTATTCTTAAATAAAAAGAATTTGAAACTTAAACCAGAAGAAAAGATACCTTTTGATAACATTATAAAATTTTACGAAATAGCAAATGTTGATGTGACTATAAAAAATAATATAATAGTATTTTATATTGCAATACCTTTGATATGTAATAAACCATACATAATGTATCAATTATACCCAATTCCCGTTAAAAGTAAAATAATGGTCTTAAAAAATACTTATATTTTAATGTCTGTCAAAGACTATTTTAATGTTAACAAAAAAAGTCAAAAAACTGAAGAAATAAACTTATGTGTTGAAAATCAATTGAACAAAAATGAACCTTGTATAGCCAATACGATTAATCTCACAAGTCATTGTCCTTTAACTCCGATAATACATAAGGAAACATCAAATAATTATCTCATTGTATTGCCATCCTCAAAAGAAAAGGTATCTTTTAAATGCCCAAATCAGAAAACCTTAATCCTTAATAATTCCAGAACAATGTATGGTCATAATATACATTATGATTCGCAAGAAATTAATACTATAAATAAATACTATAAATTTGGGATTAAAATTACTTTCAGTAAATATAGATGAATTAATTCAAAATATCGAACCATTGTAATTAAAAGAGTTAAACTTAAATTCAATTCATGACGATTTAAGACATCTTGAGAGTCTTGATTTCCATCCACTTAAGCATTTTAAAACTGACACAGGTGTATCAGTATTTAGTATTGTATTTACTATAATTATCATTGTAATCATTGTAATTATGGGATACTATAAAAATAAGCAAAGAGCAAACGTGATCATAAAACTCAAACATCGCGAAAATGCAACCCCCTTTTCTCAATCTCAGGAAGGGGGGAGTTATATGGTCATTTCTGCTGAAATATTTAAAATATAAGGAAATGATGTAATACTTAAAGTAGTGCTGATATTGCAATATAATAATATATAATTAGGCAACTGTAGAATTGTAAATCATCTTCTAGTTGATTCTCATAGTAACCACATATATTTGTTAATCTCTTTTTCTGTTAATAAAGTTTATTTTAAAGACTTATCGGGAAAAGTTATTTTACTCTAGGATGGAAAATTTTGAATATCGATATACGAAATAATAATACAACAATATAAATCAAAAACACATTTATAAAAAAATGGATTTATATAAGTAATGTATGGATTGGACATATTATATACAATACAGACATTTAAAAAGGATTTAGGAGCTAAAGATATGAAATAATCTTATATTCCAATTTAAAGTTTTTGTTGATTTTTTGCTTTTTATTTATAGATTAAAGATAAACTAACTATTTCCCGCGACTTTTTCAAATAATATAGAATATTTTTAAAGCTACTGGGAAGTTCGTTGTGTGGACCTCGAGGGTCACACTCATTGTACTGTTGTACTGGTTATAGTATATAGATGTATTGATTTTAGATGATATAATATACAGATGCATAAATGAAATATGGTGAGCTCGATTAACTCAGTTTTTGCATACAATTAACTACTTTTTTATTGTTGTTGTTAATCCAGTTGTTTAAGAAGTTTCACTTCAGATATGCGAGATATATATATATATATATATATATATATATATATATATATATATAATGATTTTTTAATGATTGGGGTTGCAGTCAAAATGCCAATAAAATTAAAACTCTTCATTATTGGCATTTTGACTGCAACCCCAATCATTAAAAATTTATCATTAATTAGACAGTCAAGAATTCAGTAAATTTATTAACGACTGGCTAGGATATACTTCGATTGGAAATGGTATAAAACGGCTTCTGCAGTCTTGTATATGGAAATAAGAGTAACTCTTTTTTCTAGTCTAGCTTTCGAATCTTTATTGATTCTTCATCAGGATTACTTAAATTATACAAATTATTGTATATTGTATTAACATAATTATTAATACCTTGTATGAATCTGTTTCATGACTTAGATTTCAATGAAATAAATTTGTCAACTCAATATTATATCAAAATTTCAGTGCAACAGTTTAAATTTTCAAAGGTTTTCTATTCTCTAAATTTATTTACATCTTTTTTTATCTTAAACTTTGTTATAGTGATACGGACGATTATTGTAACTTCTATTCCAAAATATTTAATGTTTAATTTAATTTCAACTTCGTAAGTACCATATATATTTCATGTTTACATTGTAATTTCATAATTTGTATAATTTAAGTAATCCTGATGAAGAATCAATAAAGATTCGAAAGCTAGACTAGAAAAAAGAGTTACTCTTATTTCCACATACAAGACTGCAGAAGCCGTTTTATACCTTTTCCATATATATATATATATATATATATATATATATATATATATATATATATATATATATATATATATATATATATATATATATATATACGAGGATTCTTTGCTAATACGGTCGAGCTTTCGGAGCTGTTTGGCTCCTTTCTCAAGACATCTGTGAAAGTTTATTACAACGTGTTACGTGTTTACATGGTTATTAAGTTTGACATAATACTTACTTAGCTTGACATTTTTAGAGAAACAAGCATCCTATTGGTGAATGTTTTGCTAGTACACATGATCTTTTCTTAAGTTTACAATCACTTTTGTGTGTAATTATTCTGTCATTCAAATTGCGACTGGTTTCTCCTATACCTATCTAAGAAAGGTATACAATTGTTTTTTTCACGTTCCACTGTAAATTGTAGATGTTTATTATACTTATTGAAGATATTTAGTAATTCTGTAATGTTATTATTAGTTATGGCAAGAATTAGGTCGTCTACATAAGAAATATTATAAAAAACCAAAGATCCCACTTGCACAATGCAACAAAAAGCTAATAAACTAATATCGGTGTTAAAAGCCAATAATTCCATTGAAGCTAATGTAGCGCAGACCCTGACCATCTATAATAGTGTTGCACCCAGACTATATACTCTTCCTAAAATCCACAAACAGACATTAGATATGAGACCGATAGTATCATCCATAGACTCTCCAAATTCTAAACTGGCACAATATTTAACAAATATCCTGACACTCGCCTATAACAAAGGAAATGATATTTACATCAAAGATTCATTCAGTTTCAGCAATTATTCAACATTCAATTACCCGATAACTATGTAATTATAAGCTTTGATGTTATATCGTTGTTCACCAACTTACCTTACGACCTAGTACAACAGAGTGTTATAAAACGTTGGGATGAAATAAATTCATGTTGTGACATCTCCATAGATACATTCATACAAATCCTCAAATTTGTTTTTGAGTCCAACTACTTAATGTTTGATAACACATGTTATAAACTGCTTTTCGGCACTCCAATGGGCTCAACGATCTCCCCCATTTTAGTAAACTTTGTTTTAGACGACTTAATCATGAACAGTAGAGATAAAGCCAAATTCCATATCCCATTTATTAAAAGATATGTAGACGACCTAATTCTTGCCATACCTAATAATAACATTACAGAATTACTAAATATCTTCAATAAGTATAATAAACATCTACAATTTACAGTGGAACGAGAAAAAACAATTGTATACCTTTCTTAGATATGTTATCGATAAGAGACACTAACAATGTCATACGCACAAGGTGGTACCGAAAACCCATATGTAGCAATAGATATATTAACTTTTATTCACATAATTCCAGCCGTATTATCTGAATCATACCCATCGTCTAAGAGGATCTCTTCACTTTTGGTCTTCAACCTTCGCCCTTTTGGATCTATCAAGATGTCGAATGTCGCTAGAAAATAAAGCCCTATGATAGCGTCATCCCTGATAGCTATCAAGATCACAGTTTGATATTCTCTAGAACCCAATCAAAATCTGACCTCACCAGGATCGTCAAGCGTTCCCCTGAGGCCGTTTGCGTCACACAGGCCCTGTCCAATGGTTCCCAATGGTTCAAGAGGGAGCAACTGATACCCTCAATTTCTCCATCAACCGTCAAGCTTTGTCCTTGGGTCCCGACTCTACTAACGATGATGGCAGCTGATTGATTCCGTTTAAGTCGCTCGGTCTCATTTAGACTGCACTGGCCTTTCCCATGTCCGAACCTTCGGCACCTACGACATTTAGACAATCGTGCTCCATCGGTTGTAAGCGAAGGCCTGCGTCGCCTAGGGAACAGGCCATGAGATGTCCATGTTTATCGCATCTCCAGCATCTTGGCACTGATGGGCCTTCCTCCTCCATGTCGCCAACCTCTCTGACTCTCACAGTTGGCTTGGCCACCCTCTTAGCAGCTTCCAGTTCAAGTGCATGGATTAGGACCTCACTAATCAACTTTGTACGCTGCATCCGCATCGACGAACGCTGACTCTCCAAGGCGTGCCCGTACCTCACTGGTGACTCCCTCCGGATAAGCCAGATGTGCCAACCTTTCCACATCCGCTGCCAACTCCTGACTTCGATGTTTCAATTGGGCGTTGAAGATGGCGGCCTGATGTCTCTCTCTAAATCGCAGTTCCATGGCCTCAACCAACTGCTGGACTCTCCATGATTGGCCATCGATCTCAGAACCTCCATAGCACTTCCGCGGAGTGCCAATAACAGTGCCGTCGCCTTTTCCATTGGGCTCCAATGATTCGCGTTAGCGGCTGCCTCGAACTGCCTCAGATAGATTGTCCAAGAGGTGCTGCCATCGTAGGTGGGGGCTTGGATTTTACTGTCAGCTCTTTTTTTATATAGGGAATTAGATTAGATTAGAATTAGATTGATCCATCCTTTTTCCACTTATTTGAAGTGCATTTAACTATTCCTCACACTTGGCAAAAAATGGGTTTCATCTGGACAGACCCTTGGCATTCCATGCTCATTCCAAGTGAAATTCCTTCTCTTGCTTTTTGTTGTTTGTTGTAAATAGAGAAATTTTCGGTTTTCCTAATTAACTATTCAATTGTATTGAATAGAATCCTTAATTTTCAGTACAATATTTAACAACAAGACTAATACACACATATTAAAATCAGTTTCTTAAAAACATATGAACAGATAATAGGTATAAGATAACATAAATTTAAAATTATATTTACATTGAAAAGCTAAAAACGCAACAATTACAAGTTTTGTTCACATTCTTTTGATGCCATTATTATTATCTTGATGTAAATACGGTTGACATATGTCACATACATCATTTTCGTCGACAGCCTTCACTCAAAATCCATTATTATGTTGCAACCCACTCATCTATATTTGTGTAATTGTAATAGATATATTCTTTTTAATTTTCTCGGCATGTAGTACAAGTGCATAAATTTTACTATTTATTTATTTTAAGGTGGCCAATGTCTCTTTTCTTATTTATTAGATTTTTATTTTGTATAATATATGCTATTTTCAGAAAGTAACGTTTATGTTCTATCCTTTCACAATCTAAGATCTGAACTTCATATTTCATTTCATGTTTTGTTTTAAACACATGTTCTGCTAAAGTACACCTCTCAGGGTATAACGAGCTATCACTTTTATGTGATGTTATTCTATCTCTTACATTTCTTGAAGTCTGCCCTATATATCTCTTACTTCAATTATTGCACTGGATGCTATATATAACATTTGAGAGAGATTCCGGTGGTGACTTGTCTTTGACTCTAGAGAACAAAGCATTAGCTGTTAAAACAGTTTTGTTGGCTATCGTTAGATGTTTAAACGGTTTGAATATTTTCCAAAGTTTGGATGATGTAGCTCGCATATATGGCAAAGACACGTAAATTTGATTCACATTAAGATTTGAATTCGATTTAGATAATCTAGTGTTTGTTAGGTCTTCGTTATTTTGATTTGTCATAGTGCTATACAAGATTTTATTTATCATCTGGGAAGGAATTATCTAGAAAAAGATTATACAGAATCTTAAAATTTTTTTGATGAAATTTAGCATCCGATATCTTCAAAATCCTGATTTTCATTTGTTTAATCAAATTTAATTTTGTTTTCTTGACGTGGTAAGAATAATCATTAATATATCTTCCTGATGACATCGGTTTTCTGTACCAATATTTTAAAATCATGTTGTTATTAATTTGTCCTGATAAATTTCATATCAAGGAATGAAACCGAATGATCACCATCCTCTGTTTCAATTGTGAACTGGATATATGGGTCGTAGCTATTGAAGATATATAGGATTTCGCCTATGCCATCTGCTGGTAAGGAGATTATCAAATCATCAACAAATTTCTTCACAAATAACAGTTCGAATGGGAGTACTGGTATTACTATATCTAATAGGTAGTCCATTACATAGTTAGCTAAACTAGGGGATATTTTTGCTCCCATGGGTGTACCAAATGTCTGCTTATAGAACTTGTTATCAAATGAGAAATATGTAATATCAAATAGCGATGTTAGTAATTCAATTAAATAAGTTTTATCTATATCACATACAGCTTGTATTGAATTCCACGTATATTCAATTACTCTTATACATTCAATTTAAAGATTGGATAGAATTCATATTTTAGTTTCAATTTATCCGTATTTTATTATCGTCACAGAATAACAAGTGAAAAAAGTGTAATTAGAGCGATGAAAATTATGAAATTGACCATGATGAGTCCTGTGCATACCTAGATCAAAATCGAGAAAAAAAATATTACCATATTGGCAGTAGTTTGAGAGAAAACTCCATTTACCAGTTCATCATATCCAACTGTGAGTAAATAAAGTCTATTTTTGCATGCGAACTATAATAGCAGAAGCACCTACGCATTATTTGGGGAATTCACAATTGAATTGAGAACCAAGAAGTATTTAAACCACGGGTCGAGGTTCAGAACGCTAGTTGATGCTATCGAGAGCTGTACACGGAAGAAATGAGTCCCACGGTTAGCAACGAAGATATCTTCAAACTTATTGAAAAGCAGACAAATTTGATTCATTCGCAGATTAAGAAAATTGATGAAAATATGACCGGCATTAAGACCGAGCTTAATATGAAGTTAAAGCTGAAAGAACTCTCAACAGAAGACGAGCTTCTGAAAAAGAAAGTGGAGACATTGGAAAAAACTAGCAAAAAATTCAATCTAGTTGTACACAGTCTAAAAGGAGCAGAAGAAGAAACTAATATACAACTTATAACATTCGTTACAAAACACTTGCAGATTTCTTGTAGCATTAGAGATTTCAGAGATTGCTTTAGAATCGGAGAAAAAGTTGAACGAAAAATTAGACCAGTCATAGCACATAGCAACTATAGTCTAAAGGAGTAAATTTTTAGTAAAGCCAAAACACTGGAGAAGGGTAGTGGGATTTATATTTCACAGGATTATACAAGTGAAGTATACAAGATAAGAAAAGTTTTACATGATAATCTGAAAAAAGCAAGGCAACAAAAAAACTCTCCTTATATTTGTTGTAACGGGCATATATAAAAAATGACTGGGATTTATTTATTTACAACAGTTTATTTATTTCTACACCAAGAATTTATATCACAGACTAAATATCCATAACTATATACAATTTATATTCACTATTTATCTAACTTAACACTATTTATTTTTACACTTCACTATTTACAACTATTTATAATTTATATTCACTGCCCCAGACTTACTCGTCTGCACCGGGCAATTGCCCCTGACTGACTCACTGACACAGGCATGCATGGCTGCCCAATACCAATATGTAACACACCACCCGGGTCCCACCAACGTCCGCACTCGCTAAGGTGCTCCGCCTTCCAACGAATCACACAAGCCCACCATTATGGCACCGATCACCGAAGCCAATTTCGTTACAGTATGTTAACGGAGAAGCTTTTTCCTATGAAAAACTGACAGAAATTGAGTCTGAAGAGGATATCCCGAACGAGAAAGTATTTGCACCGACATCAGATAGTGAAGAAAATTAGGATAACCCATCAGAGGAGGAAGTTTATGAGCAGTCAAGTGCAGGAGACGAAAAAGGCAAAATAATTGAAAAAAATAAGAAAACAGGAATAGCACGGGCACGCGGGGAATAGAGACTACCAGAAGAAGACATTGCCCGTCAATCTAAGATAGCAACGACGTCCCCAACACAGCTGCCTCTCGAAACAACCAAACAACAAACCTCGACCAAACAAATGCCAATCTGAGACCAAGAAACACTGCCAAATCTGTGTCGAAATAAACAAGATTCCTTTCTCATTTCTGTCGGATACATAGATAATATAAATATTTTTATATTTTCTCTGTACCTATATTTTTTCATTTCAACTTGATATAAAATTCTTGATTATCTAATTTTCTGCTTACCTACCTAATATATTGATAACTTTTATTTTGAAAAATGGATGATTACATCAAACAATTCCAAATAGATACTGTCAATACTGAAATAGTGAAGTGTACAAAAGCATGTAAGACTATCCTTGAAATAAAAAAACAATGAAGACTTCAGAGTTATACACATGAATATTATATAAATAAAAATATCGCGGAATTTGAGATTCTATTGCATGAACTGGGGGAATTTGATTGCGTAATAGTCACCGAATTTTGGAGACTGAATGATCCCCTTCTGTATAATTTAAAAAAATATGAGTTGATATATAACGAGGGAAATATCAACCAAAATGATGGAGTGATTGTATTTACTAATGAGAAACTATCATATACCCATGAGTTAAATAGCCTAGGTAATATCAAAGTGATAACAAGTAATATAAAAAAAAATAATGACAATATCAAAATAACTTCAATCTACAGACCACCATCCACTTCCGATAGATAGATTTTGTAGTCAACCTGAGGAATTACTTGAATAACGATTCACATAATGGCATGCATATTCTTGTAGGTGATATAAATATAGATATAATGAAGGATCAAGATATAACAGAAAAGTATCTCAACTTACTAGCAGAGTACAATTTCACATCTGCCATCAATGATTATACAAGAGTAGACAAAGACACAAAAAGCTGTATTGATCATATATTTATAAAAAACATTAATGACTATCACACAATTACTCCAATTATTCTACAGGTCCGCATTACTGACCACTACCCAGTTGTTCTTAAAGTCAGCTCTCCTGAAAATAAAAAATAAGAAGGCAGGAAATTAAAAGAAAGTGCTGGATAACTGATGGTTTAGTGAATTCTACAAGGAAAAAAAATGAGTTATACCAAATAATGAAAGGAAATAAATTTAGAGCCAATAGAAATAAGCTCAACGCACTGCTAAGATTATCCAAAATTAATTATTGTAGAAAGCAAATAAATATAAATAAAAATGATGCAAAACAACTATGGAATTTCGTGAAAGAAACTACTAATAGCCAACAAAACAAAGATATTCCAAAAGAAATAGAAGACACCAAACTCAATATTTTAAAAAATGATAAAGATATCCCAAACGAATTTATTGATTATTTCACTAATATTGGTAAAAGATTAGCAGCCAAAATAAAGAATGATCAAGAATCAAATCTAGTTAAAAAATATCTTCCGAATTCATTATACTTATCAGATGTTGATGAAAACGAGGTGGTTGAAACCACTGGAAGTTTGAAAAATAAGAAGGCACCAGGAGCGCTATTCTGTACACGTTTCCGATTGCCGTCCGTATCGGTATGTTATCGACAAACATCGGTTGCGCTGTCGACGGGATCATGACGACGCTATTCTGTATTCCATTGTTACCGACGCTCGGAATCGCAACCGACAACTATCGGTAAACGAATGACTTCAATTAAACTTCACTCGTTTCGGTATGTTCTGCCAATGAGCGTTGAGGCGAGCTATGAACGTCAACCGAAACGTCAGCTTTTGCGATTTTAAATTGGAGGTAGTGCATAGAGGTAGTTTAGATAACCAAGATCAGCAGTCATCTGTCAAGAATTCATTAAAATAATTATTATCGTACAATAGCGTAATTCTGAATATGATTTCTTGTGAACACTTTTGCACATTTATATATTTATGATAAATAGGAAGAGTAAAATACTTCGATGATTAAAATGATTCGAATATTTCATTTGTGTGCGAATTAGAAAGGGTTTTGAACAGTAATAAACCTTTGTTGACTCTAATTCCTAATCTCTTTAAACATAAATACAAAAATATTGTAATAAGTTGACTAATAATTTTCACCTAACTCATAAAACGCTAGTCACTACTCTGTGAAATCACCCTTCAAATAGTCCAATAGTCCAAATTCACTGAAATAATCCGCAATTCAAACTTAAAGAAAACATCAACAAAGAATAACAATTCCAATATACATCGGTATCGGTTACCGTGGGGTTCACGAAGGCACGGTAGAGATACCGACTCTCGTCGACTCGGATTCGCGATATCGGTCGGTAACAGAGCATACAGAATGCCGCACAGTGCGAGTTACCGAGGGCTGTCGGTAAGTAACACTTTCCGATACCGACGGCTATCGGAAACGTGTACAGAATAGCGCTCCAGGGCAAGATAAAATCAGGTCTGAAACTATAAAAAATATTAAAAACTACGTAAAAACTCCACTTTGCTTCTTAATCAATAAGTCCTTTGAGAAGGGAAACTTTCCAAGTTGTCTAAAAATTGCTGTCATTACACCAGTGTTTAAGAAAAAAGGCAGCCAAAAAAATATGACTAACTACAGGCCGATCTCCTTGATATCAACAATTTCGAACATTTTTGAGAAGCTTTTGAAAACCAGACTGATTTTATTTCTAAAGAGATATCAAGTGATTTCAAATAAACAATTTTCACATGTATAGGCTATGCCGACGACATAGTCCTAATAGTCCGAGGAAAATTCGCGAACACCCTATGCGAATTATTGCAGGAGGGCCTCAGAACTATTGAGCAATGGTGCTTGTCAGTGGGGCTTAGCATAAACCCATCCAAGACCACAATTATTCCATTTACTAGGAAAAGGAAACTTCCAGCTGTGAAACCTCTCACTTTGAGTGGAGACATAATAAGCTGGAAGGCTGAAGTCAAATATCTGGGATTAACACTAGATAGCAAGCTTCTGTAGAACAAGCATATTGAGGCTACTGCTAGCAAAGCAATAAAGGCCTTAATGGCGTGCAGAAATCTGACTGGTAAGACTTGGGGATGTAACCCAAAAATACTGCGATGGATGTACGTCATGATTGTAAGACCGATAATATCATATGGGTCAATAGCCTGGCATGGCATGGCTAATCAGAGCAATACGAGGAAAACCCTCGATAGAATACAAAGACTAGCCTGTGTATGTATTACTGGAGCCATGAGAACTTGCCCGACCAGGGCACTAGAAATCATCACAGATCTCACACCTCTCCATCTAGTGATAGATAGATTGGCCCATGAGGCCATTCTAAGACTATCTAGGGAAGGTTCAGACATTGTGGGAATTCGGAATCAGAGAGCTTGGTCCTCTCTGTCCAAACACATCCCATCAGCAAACCTTCCCAGTGATGTAATGACAAAGAAAATTAGCATCGAGGGACCTTTCACCACGGTGCTAAGTAGCAGAGAAGATTGGGACAGGGGGCTCACAACCCAAGCTCTCAAAAAGAATACCATTAAATGGTACACTGATGGTTCTAAGACCACGACGGGGACAGGGGCTGGAGTGTTTGGGAATCGCACCAAATGCTCACTTGCGCTAGGCCGCTGCCCAAGCGTCTTTCAAGCCGAATTGCTTGCAATTGAGAGATGCGTGGAGGTGAACCTTGAAAGAAACTACCAGAAATGTGACATTGCAATACATTCTGATAGTCAAGCTGCAATTAAAGCACTGAACTCTCATACCATTGACTCTAAAATGGTATGGGAGTGCCGAAGGAAGCTCAATGAACAACAGGGTCTACTTAGTCTGGGTTCCCGGCCACTCGGAAATCAAAGGCAACGAGGAGGCCAACACACTTGCCAGGAAAGGAGCACAAACTCGATTTACTGGCCCAGAACCCTTCTCTGGCACAGATAAAAGCACTTACAAGAAGGAGTTTCTGGAGAAAGAAAAAACCGTAAGAGAAACACTCTTGCGGGATACCCCTGGATTGGATCATTCCAAAAAGTTTCTAAAAAACTTTGATACTGCAAGATCCAAAAGGTGTTTGGATCTCAGCAAGAACAAGCTACACCTACTCACTGGATTTCTTACAGGACACTGTCGCCTCAAGAAGCATCTAATGAGATTAGGTCTAGCAGGGGATGACGAGTGCAGATTCTGCGGGGAAGAGGAGGAAACTCGGGATCACCTGGTGACGGAATGCCTCGCCATTGCTAGCCAACGCAAACAGTGCCTTGGACTAGCAACCTGCAGTAGTGAGGAAGTATCCTCCTTGAAGCCAACCCAGATACTGGAGTTCATTAGAACTCTGGAACTGGAAGGCGAGTTGTAGACCGCGTATAGGCGAGTGCAACTCAGGTGGGGGCACAATAGACCTTATGGTCGCAGTGCAATATAACCCCCTCTTAAATCTAATCTAATCTAATCTAATCGTGGAGTTAACTAAAAACCTTTACCAGGCATTAAATTTGAACAAACCAACCTTATGCGTCATTGTCGACTTGGCCAAAGCCTTCGACACAGTAAGTCATGTTCATCTGTTACATACCTTGGAAAATGCCGGCATAAGAGGTAGCCCGCTAAAACTTTTCGAGAGCTATCTGAATAACAGGAAACAATGTGTACAAATTAACGATACCATAAGCAGATATAGGCAAGTAGAATGCGGAGTACCACAAGGAACAATTCTTGGTCCGATTTTATTTACGTTATATATTAACGACCTTTTTGATATGAACATAAAAGGAAAAATAATAAGCTTCGCAGATGACACTGCAATTATATACAAAGAAGAAACTTGGGAGAAACTGAAAGAAATGGCTGAAGTAGATTTCAAATCTATAATAAACTATTTCAACAATAAATTGTTAACTATGAATGTTGAAAAAACATATTTCGTACCATTTAGTTCATATAAATCAGGTCTACCTACATATAATACACTCAGAATCGTCAATAATAATGATAATATTGAAATAAAATCTGTACTTTTCCATAAATATTTGGGACTATATATTGATAGTCATTTGAAATGGGACAAACAGACTGAATATGTTACAAAAAAGATCAGATGTATCTTACCCAAAATAAAATATGTTACCAATATTCTTAAAGTACGACAACTACGAATTATTTACTTTGCACTGGTGGAAAAATTATGGAAACATTGCCTGGTGAGCTGCTGCTGCAACATACCTCAAAAAAGTTGAAGTAATACAAAAATATACTCTTAAAATAATTTATAAAAAAATATACTTACCTCTCCGAACAGCTCTTCCACGATGCGTATGTATTGGACCTGAGGAAAATATATTGCAACACTATCGCTATCTGGCAATTCAATCACCAATCTGAACTCATTGACATCGTACATAACTATAACACGAGACAAAAGAATAATAAAAACGTAATATTACCTAAATCCGAAAAAACTATTTTCCAGAGATCCTTTTCATATCTGGCTCCTAGAATATATAATGAATTACCAGCTGAGCTGAAACAAATTAAAACAAATAGTCTTCTCAAAAAAAATTAAACATTTGTTATTAATTATCTCAAACCTTATCGTATGCAATTGGATTGATAATAAAAATATTTAAACATAAATTGATTATTTATAAAATATAATATATATTTACCTAGGTGGGTATAGGTGAAAAGTCAAATCGACTTGTATTGCAATGATACTTGCAATGATTTATATATAAGTCCATCGTTTTTGTACACTTCATCTATAATAAGTAACTAGTAAAAGTTTGTATTATGTTCCAGTGTATGTGGGTATTGGGTATATTGTATGTGTATGTGTATGTCAATATCTGAATAATTGAATATGTTGAAATGTACACAATTTCAATGTCATTTTCAAGTTTTTATTGTAACTATGCATTTTAATAATTTACTATTTATGGGCTCACTTAATTTCTCGCAAACATGAGGAATAAATTCTGTATTTATTATTTTGTCTTAAATGTAGGAGAGGAGACAAACGAGCATCTCACGCACAAGGATTATCAATCCTTTTGTGAGTTCTTCTTGTTTATTTATCTATCGCATATTCTTGTAGGTTTAATAAAATGTTCTGTAATATTATTATGCTGATGATAAATAAATTACAAATTAAAAATTATACATGCGTTCAGATAAACCTTGCTGAAAAGTAATAAGACATCTAAACTCGCTATAACATAGCTAGGTGATAATTGAAATTTACTGAACTTCTCAAATATCTCCAACGAATCTTTTACATAATATTCATTACTAGTATCATAAACTCTGGTAAGTATATCTGTAAGATAACCTGATAGTAAATGAGTGGGAGCATCTATTGATGAAACAATTGGTGGCATAGACAATGTCGGTTTATGACCTTTTGGTAAAGTATAAAACATTGGACAGATCCCATTGTAACAAGTAAGTTTTTTTCTTGTAGGTTCATCAATTTGTTTGTTCTCAAATACCTTTTTATCAATGAGTTACACTTTCTTTGGATACTCGTAGTTGGATCTTTAGGAATAGAGACATATGTTACGTTATTGTTATTTGAAGACAATTCAATATACTTGTTGTTTATTCATGATGACTGTTAAATTTCCTTTATCTGATTTAGTTATTAGTAGATTAGGGTGATCTTTCAAAAATCTTTTGAATAGAAATGTGCGGTAGTACGAAGAACATTTTAATTGATTATTTAAATAATTGGTTATAATTTTCGTTGATTGTGCTCTAGAAATGTTTATCATGTCATCTTTAATAAAGGAAGTAATATTATCAATATCTGCTAAAATCCTTATATATGAGATATCCATACCTCCAATTGGTTCTACGCTAAACTTAGGTCCCAGAGAAAGAAATTTTTCAATGTCTTGCGGAAGGATTGTATCGGTCAAGTTCTTTATCCAATGTGGTTTTGTTTTTAGATTCATTTGTTGCTGTTTTTCCTTCAAAATTCTTAGCTTATTTATGTTCTTTATTTTTATTTTATAGAAACTACTATTATATTTTTCATTGGAATTGATCTCTAATTTAAGAAATGTGAATCCTAACCTGTTGTTTGAGGCCATTATTGTTCTGTATAGTTCCTGTCTGAAAACCAGTTCTTCCAATCTTCGTGTTGAATTGGGTAAGATTCCATTTTCCTTGCAATTGAAGAGGAAACAACTGGGGTTATCTTCCTTGGATAGTTTGATTTTTGTATTTGCCCATGATTTCAGGTGTGTTACTGCTGCTTTGTTAAAACTACTTTCTATGTTAGGGAAAAACCCCATAGTAATAATATTATGTCAAAATATGTTAATGCTGTTTAAATAAATTTGAAGTTCTAGGTAATTGGGGATTACAGCTATCTTATGTAGGAAATAAAAGAATTACTCTTTCAACTATTTCCAAGCTTTCGGAATTATTTCTTCCATCTTCTGGGAAACTAAAATGTAGGATATGTATTACAATAAATTTAAATTAAGAGTAGGAACTTACGTCAGTGAGGTTTACAATTATTCATAAGATATTTGAATGTGGAACAGTAACATATATAACAACCAGACTAATACACAAATATTAAAATCAGTTTCTTAAATGCAAATTACTATGTATTTTGTGATTTTATTTGTGTTTCCAAGAAATTGTATTTTACTGAATCTAGACATTTGTATTCTCTTTGTTTTTGTATACGTCATGTTGTTATTACAATACGGAACAGAACCTTTCCATATTTCCATGTAGAATAGAACATGCAATTAATACATTCTGTCTGTTATGTGTTTATTTATATGTGTTTGCTTTGAAATGATATACTTTCTATAATGATGAGAACTAATAATAATTAATACTCAGGTCAAGTGTAAGTATCTTTGTAATAAAAAAAATTGCATTATATTTCCACTGTTTAATCCGTAGAAGACTAATGAAGGTTTGAACAAATAAACCGAAAGCTCTCTAAACTAGAGAAGAGTATCTTTTCCTGCCCTTTGATTTTTTTATATATATATATATATATATATATATATAACAAATTTTGATTGAATTGGGTAAACTGTCAAATATTCTGGGACTTAAAAGAGAGTACTCTTTTCGCTCTCTCCAAAATTTTTATTTCCATTATCAAGGCTAAAAATTATATTAACATAAGAAAATGACATTAAATGTTATGAAAATTAAACGACTTACTCTGCAACTGAGGTTTAATCTGTAAAGTGGCTGTTACTCAACATGGATTGATAATGATGAGAACTAATAATAATTAATACTCAGGTCTAAGCCGAAAGCTCTCTAAACTTTATTTGTCCAAAACTTCATCAGTCTTCTACGGATAAAACAGTGGAAATATAATGCAATTTTTCTATTACAAAGATACTTACGCTAGACCAGAGTATTAATTATTATTAGTTCTCATCATTATCAATCCATGTTGAGTAACAGCCACTTTACAGATTAAACCTCAGTTGCAGAGTAAGTTGTTTAATTTTCATAACATTTAACGTTATATTCTTATGTTAATATAATTTTTAGCCTTGATAATGGAAATAAAAATTTTTATATGTATATTTGGAAACTAAACTCTATGATTGGGTAATCTGTCGAAGAATTTTTGGGGCTTAAAAAAAGTATACTCTTCTTGCTAACCAAGCTTTCGAAAAAATATTTTCATCTTCAGTGCTAAAAAATATAAAATAAGGATGGAATTTGATTATCACAATGAAAAAGAAACAAATCAACACACAAAATATTACAAACTTACTTTTGCAAACGAGGTTACAAAATAAAAACGAGCAAAGACAAAGTTAGGACTTCCTTCGCCCATATGGACGGAAAACAATTAACATTTAAGACATTTGACAAAATTAAAATTTCTTGAAAATAAATGATCCTGAGCACGCCATATAGATTTTTTTCCTCTTCTCTTTTATTGCTCTATTTACAAAATTCACTGAAATGGTTGTTCTAAAAACATTATGAAAAATACATCTTTATTCGTGAAGAAATTTGTTGATGATTTGATAATATCCTTACCAGGAGATGGCATAGACGAAATCCTATATATCTTCAATAGCTACGACCCATATATCCAGTTCACAAATGAAACAGAGGATGACCATTCGGTTCCATTCCTTGATATGAAATTATTCAGAACAAATTAATAACAACATGATTATAATAGATTGGTACAGAAATCCGATGTCATCAGGAAGATATATTAATTATTATTCTTACCACGGCCAGAAAACCAAATTAAACAAACTAACTAACAAACACTAGTTTATCTAAATCGAATTCAAATCTTAATGTGAATCAAATTTACGTGTCTTTGCCACATATGCAAGCTATATCATCCAAACTTTGGAAAATATTCAAACCGTTTAAACATCTAACGATAGGCAACAAATCTGTTTTAACAGCTAATGCTGTGTTCTCAAGAGTCAAAGACAAGTCATCAACGGAATCTCTCTCAAATGTTATTTATAGCATCCAGTGCAATAATTGTAGTAAAAGATATATAGGGCACGTTGGAATACGACTAATAAATATCAAGATAACGTTTATAGAATAAACTAAAGAATCATACTGTGTACTGATATATATTGACATGAAAAAGTTGTTTTGTTTAAGTTGAATGTTGTTGATAGTAACAGCATAGAACTATAGTTGATTACAGTTTTACACACAGGGATCTTCGCATTTTGCTGAGAATATATGGTGAATAACAGATCGAAAGATTACGACGAAATGGCAAATTTTGCAGAAATAATGAAGTTCCTAGAAAATCAAGAAAGAAGTAGACAAGAACAAGAAGCAAAAATAACACAAATTCTAGAAAATCAAGAAAGAATTAGACATCAAGAAAAAGAAGAAAAAGAAAGAATTAGAAAGGAAGACCAAACAAAAATAAGTCAAATTCTAGAAAATCAAGAAAAAAATAGACAAGAACAAGAAAGAATTAGACAGGAAGACCAAACAAAAATAAGTCAAATTCTAGAAAATCAAGAAAGAAGTAGACCAGAACAAGAAAGAATTAGGCAACAAGATAAAGAAGAACAAGAAAGAATTAGGCAACAAGATAAAGAAGAACAAGAAAGAATTAGGCAACAAGATAAAGAAGAACAAGAAAGAATTAGAAAGCAGGAAAAAGAAGATCAAGAAACAAGAATAAGACAAATCTTAGAAGAACAAGCAAGAGTGCGACAAGAAGATAAACAGGAAGTTGACCAGAAATTAGAGGAAGTTCAAGAAGAAGTTGACCAGAAATTAGAGAAAGTTCAAGAAGAAGTTGAACAGAAATTAGAAAAAGTTCGAGAAAGTATTGATCAAAAATTTCAGTTAATAGAAGAAAAGATGTTGCAAACGAAACCTGAAGTGCCTCTGAGAAGATCTTCCAATGAAATTCAAAATGGTGTAGTTAATCCAGTAAAAATAGAAGCCCCAAAATTCGATGGTAAACAGTCTTGGTCTACATATAAAAATCAATTTGATGCTGCTGCTTTGGCTAGTAGTTGGTCAGATGAAGAGAAGGCCACCGCATTGATCTTGGCTCTCCGTGGTGATGCCTTGGAAATTTTAAATACCTTAACTGGCGGCGAACCTTCGTATGAGATTTTAGTGGATCAACTTGAAATGCGGTACGGTGACCAACATCTACAACAAGTTTACCAAGCACAGTTAAAGAATAAGCAGCAAAGGTCTGGAGAAATACTACAACAATATGAAATTGATGTTGCCCGGCTCGTTCGACTGGCATATCCTACAGCACCAAAAGACTTTCTTGATAGGTTAACGGTACAAACATTCAATGATGGTATATGAGACATTGAAATGCAACAAGCCCTTCGGTTAAGTAGTCCTACAAGAATTGAAGATGTCCTTGCACGTGCACTTGAATACGAAGCTGCTAAGCAGGCGTCCAGAAGTCATCTCAGACTGCGACAGACACGATGGGTCAATTCAACCCAAGAGAAGTCGTAAAAATTGGATGGGCAAACAAATGAACCAAGAACTAAGACTTTGTGTTGGAATTGTGGACAAGAAGGACATATAAAGAAGAATTGTCCACAGCCTCGAAATAGCAATGTGCAGGAAAACTCCAGTTAGCCAGTTTTGCGGGGCGAAGACTGGCTTACTCCAACCAAGCCCCAACATCATTAAAAATCAAAATTTCCCGACTGAGTCATGAAGGATCCAGCTTGGTTGTGAAAGGAAGAATATGCGGTCGGGATTGTAATATTGTTATTGATACTGGTTCATGTTCTACCATTGTGCGAGCTGATGTTATTCCTACTTGCAAAATTGACCATCCCAATAGAAGTTATATACATGAAACTGAAAATGGAGTGACAATACCCGTCATTGGTACTCACGAGGCAGATATTCAGCTGGGAAAATCAAAATTTAGACATAAAGTATTTGTTGCCGAGATTTTGAACGAAGTTTTATTTGGGCTAGACATCATGAATAAATTTGGCTTCAATCTGAACCTCCAAGACCGAATACTCAAAGTTAATGAAGAAGAGTTGTTTATGTCAACAACTGAATCTAGGATAAGAAAAATTAAGGTAAACAGGACCATTACGATACCTGGATGGTTTGACAATCTTATCCATGTTAAAATAGAAGGTTCTAAGTGCAAGGAGGCACTGGTACTGGAAAGTAATCCAGAATGTCATAAAAGGATACTGGTCATTTTGGGAATCTTTAGTAATTGATGATAACGTTTTAAAAAGAAAATGGGAAAGTAATGATGGTAAGACTGTTCATTTGCAAATAATTCTTCCACGGAAAAGAATTGCACAAGTACTGCAAGAGATTCATTGTGGTGCAAGTGGTGACCATTTAGGTATCAATAAAACTTTATCGAAGATTAGAGAGAGGTTCTACTGGTTAGGAAGCCGTGCTGACGTAGAAGACTGGTGTCGGCGATGCGATACCTGCTTTACCAGTAAAGGCCCAAATACCAGAACCCGCCATAGGATGCAGCAGTACAATGTGGGTGCCCCATTTGAGCGAATAGCCATCGATATCACGGGGCCATTTCCAATAAGCAGCTCTGGAAATAAATATCTCTTGGTCATCATGGATTATTTCAGTAAATGGCCAGAGGTAGTCGCAATTCCAAATCAGGAGGCAAAAACAGTGGCCGATGCCCCAATTGAACATTGGATAAGTTGGTTTGGTGTGCCGTTAGAAATTCACTCGGACCAAGGTCGAAATTTTGAGTCGGAAATCTTTCAGAGTGTGTGTAACCGAATGGGGATTAAGAAAACTCGTACAACTCCACTGCATCCACAATCCGATGGAACGGTAGAGAGATTTAACAGAACACTAAAAAAATATTTGAGGTCAGCAATCAATGAACACCAAACAAACTGGGATAAGTGTATACCGCTCTTCCTACTGGCCTATAGATCTTCCACTCATGAATCGACCAAAGAATCCCCAGCTGGCATTGTGCTTGTTAGAAATCTGAAACTTCCGTCGTTCACCAAGCGAACCTCCCACATCTGTAGGTGCCTACATTCAGAGTTTGAGGCGAAGACTCGAGGAAATACACAATCTGGTTAGAAAACAGTTGAAGATTTCTAGTAATCGAATGATGGCCCGATATGATATTCGTGCAGAAACCGGACAATTTGAAATTGGTGATAAAGTGTGGTTGTACAATCCACAAAGACGAAAAGGTCGTTCTCCAAAGTTTGACAAACAATGGGAGGGACCATATACCGGTATGACGAGGATAAACGATGTGGTATATAGAATTCAGAAATCCCCACGCCGTAAAATGAAAGTGGTTCATATCGACAGACTTTCACTGTACAAAGGGACTGAGGTGACATTTGATCAAACAAACAAAACAGTATTGCATTTTGATTCTGCAATCACTTTTATGCACCACTATGCGATTGTGAAGCTGTCTTTTGGTTTCTCCGATGTAGACCAAATCACAATTATGACAGTACACAATACAGCTTAGATATTCTGTCTTTAATGCCGGAAAAAGAGTGGCCTAATAAGTTCATATTTCTTTTAGCAATTTTACTTTCTGTAAGGACATCCTTTATGATATGGACTAATTTGGGTGTGAGATCCTTTATCCATGGTATTGAGAAGTACACTCCCTTATCCATTTGTTGACGATGGGTATTATCTATAGGGATTGGGTTATTATTAATGGATGGACTTCTGTATAAAAGTTTCCGTAACAATTTAGTAGGATATGAGTTATCTAATCGTATATGATATAATTTGTCGATGTTTGCTTCAAATAACGTCGGATGGCAAATTTTTTTAATTCTATTTTTGAGTCCCAGAACCAAGTTGATTTTGATTCTATCATCATGATAGGAGAAATAATTCAGATATCTAACACTACTAGTGGGTTTCTGATACCAATCAAGAATGATTGTTTGGTTCTCTGTTCTAATACATCTTGTATCAAGGAACGGTAAGACGGTAGGGAGTTATCTTGCTCTTTCTCTATCGTGAATTCCAGGTTGACATTGTAAGAGTTAAAAACTTGAAGAACTACTTCATATGATTCTGCAGGAATGGAACAAATTATATCATCAACATATCGTTTAAGAAATGGTACTTGGAATGGTAGTTGAGGTAAACAAGTATCCAACAGATCATCCATTACAAACGCAGAAATTATAGGGGATATAGTAGAACCCATAGGAGTACCGAAAATTATTGATAAAGTTCGAGAAATGGAATGGAATAATTGTTATTATTATTATAAACCACTAAGAAGAGTGTATAGAATTCTCACACAAAATGGCTATACATCTGGGTTGTTACGTAGACTCTGATACAACACAACGGTAGATCCACATACAAGACAAACCTGTGAAGAAAACCAGAATTTAGTGGTTAGATATGGTTCCTTACCTTTCTAGTAGACTAATAAGTGTATTTAAACAAGAGACCATAAAAATAGCACAAAATAACATCAAACCTATCAGTCGATTATATACCAGAACTAAAGATAAAGTACTTACCAGCAACATATCTCACTGTGTATATAGCATTCAATGCTCGGACTGTAAAATGAAATATATTGGACAAACCATCCAACTTCTTAAAAATCGAATAATAGGCCACCGCAGTGATATAAACATAAAAAAGACGTTCTGTGCTCTGGCAGAGCATGCAACCTCAACCAAACATCTACCTGACCTGGATAACCCTAGAGTCCTTCACATAGAAAAGAACTGGCATAAGCGCATCTTTCTTGAAATGGTAAAAATAGACAAGGAGTGCAACAGCATGAAAAATATTTTTGTATAAACAAACATTTTATCTATGATATTTTAACTAATTTTCAATATGTGTTCTTAGTATAAGTATTGTATTCTTAAAATATTGTTATTGTTTTCGGTGATGCTAATAAGCTTACATAACTATGTATGCCACTCCATATCACCAACTATAATAGCAAACAACCTCAAAGACTGATGTAAGTAGTTTATTCTTAGGAATTATTGTGAATTATGGAGTTATATAAATTAACAGCTTTATATTCATTGTAGCCCTGATGATGAAAAAATATATTATATATTTTCGAAAGCTAGGACCTAAGTCAAAAGAGTTTACTTTTTGCTTTATGCCGAAATCCTAATTAACCGAATACTTAACTTAACTTAACTTAACCGAATATTATATATATATATATATATATATATATATATATATATATATATATATATATATATATATATATATATATATAAGATGAAATGGAAAATATTCATGAAATTGATAAAGACCAAGCAACCATCATCTCGGAACTAAAAGAAAGTATTTCTCTAAACCAAAATTTGGCAATATCTGGATTGCATGAATAAGCGAAACGAATGAAAATGGGAAGCTAAAAAAGATATGGTCTTATAGGAATGGGATCAACTGTGACTGTTCCTTCTTTGGATAGAAGTAAAGGCGATTCCAGAAATCTAATAGACGTTGTTATGGAAGTTACTGCGGATAATTATTACAAAATTGGGTCAACAAGTCGAATCTTACCTCAGTTTTATAGTAGAAATCAAATTGCATCATGCTAATCGAATCATCTATCAGTCGAGGAAGTTCCACCAGAAAGTTGTACGTTACGCACAGCCAGTAACAAGCAATCTAAATATGGAGGACAGGGGTTTATACGGTGTAATTATGTCAGAAAATATTCGGATGGAAAGTGTCATTGTCGAAGAAAACATTTAAAATGTAATTCAAAATGTCATTAATCGTTGCATTGTACAAACAAATAAAATCAAAAATAAATTTTCTCCATTACTGATTTTACCTATCTTTCTGAACAAAAAATAATATTGCACTCACGAGGCTGAGCAGTGTGAGTAAAAGCGAACAGAATTCGAATTTTGTACATCTTTAGGTGTGCAATGTAAGCTTTGTACAAAAATATCTGTGGAATGTCTACATTGTACAATTACATAAAATGTAACATGTAACATATATAAATAATCTGTGATATTTTAATACAGAAGTAATTAAACTTGAAAAATGTATAGTTCCCAGTCATTTTTATATACCCGTTACATTGGTGTTAGGTGTGGGGTAAATGTTGTATTAAACAGGTTAACAGGTGATAGTGACTGGGAAGAATGACTATCGAACTGAACTGTGTGACTGCAGATTTCGGCAGGAATTGTGAGATTCTTCACGGTTTTTCGGTATTGACCATTTCATTTGAGCTTTATCGAGAAAGAGACGACTACGGTGTGCAGCTTGGTGCCTTCGGTGTGCTGCTGGTATTGGAACGGATGTTGAGATAAATGCTGATACGGTAGAAGTCTACGACGGCATCATGGAGAAGGTCCTTGATGCTGGGCATGGATCGATGGTAATGATCTGGTGGTGCTGCTGCAATCCCGAAAGTAGCGTTGCAGCTTGCTGCGTATTGCTGACCAGTTTCCTGTGGATATACCGCGATTTGCCTAAGGGATAGCGGAGGACGTGGAGATGCTGTGGGTGTTACGCCAACGGTGTAAACTAGTGTGTCCTGGATGGGGATCTAGAGGTACAGATGTATCTTAGTTTGGAAGCTATGCTACACAAGAATCCTGTGGGTGCAACCGAAAAATCGCTCTGAGATGTGCACGGCGTGAAGATGCCGACGGTATGGATCGACATCGGGTGCTGCGCCGAAGAAATAGACAGAATAGAAGCTGATGTGGTCATCGAGCAGAATTTAGGCATAAAAAAAACTAGCTACCTTAGTCGGTTAAATCCAAGGTGTTGCAGATGAATGTTTGAGAACTTGGTGTGACAAACTTGCTGGTGGTTATGACGTCATGGCCATGGAAATTTTAGTGCTTCGTGCATACAGCTGCTTGTTCTGGGATTAGAGAGCAAGCTCGACTGTAACTGTAGGGTGATGAATGAGCTCAACAAAAATGTGCCATTGAAATTGGATAAACCAGCGTGTGCCCGTCAATGTCAAGGCAGTGCTTTTGAAACAAAGGTTGGTGACAATATGTGCTTATTGGCATCAAATATAGCTAGGAAGTCGTATTGCCTGCATGGACAAGATGGCTGAACTAAATGGTTTACCATAACTTATATCTTGAAAATTTTATTTACGATTTCTGAAACATACGGTACATGAATTATTTATGATTATAAAGATTTCCAATAGGATTTTGGTTCCAATCGATCGTTGACATTGGATTTCGATCTTGTCTTCTTTTGAGAATAAAGCTAGGTATTAATTGACTTCGATCATCGGTTCGATTTAATTATCAGCCATATCCAAACGGGTGTAATCGCAGTTACTGGTATTTTGGTCAACAAGTACTTCTTCCTCACAAATAACTTTATAATTTGCTATTATATTGGTCGCACAATGGTAACATTTGCCTTGGGTACTTATGCCAGATAGAGTATAAGAGAGCCATCATTTTCGGCTTTTAAAATAAATTTTGCATTTGGGATTGTTGTAAGATATTCTTATTCATGCTTTGTTGGTATAGGCAGCATATGGACTTCTAAGTAAATTGTCAATAATAGCATATATACCTGGTTTCATGAATGATGGCTATTGTGTGTAATAATTCACGAGCTACGTATACAATTGATCCCATTCCTATAGGACCATATTTTTTTAGCTTCCCATTTTCATTCGTTTCGCTTGTTTATGCAATCCAGATATTGACAAATTTTGGTTTATAGAAATACTTTCTTTTAGTTCCGAAATGACGTTTGCGTGGTCTTTATCAATTTCATGAATATTTTCCATTTCTTGAGGGCTAATGGTGTTCAAGTCCTCTGGAAATTCTGGAATATTCTTCAAAATTGTTTACATAGTTCGTAAAATGAAAGAAATAATAATTACCTGCATTTGACTGATTTTGTTATTCAGAATTTTGATCAATTTCATAAGAAGCATCTTCATCTGCATTCTGATCTTTACGCCCCTCGATCAGCTCAGAAGTACTGTTTTAATGCAGGTGTTTTGCTGGTATTTCATCAAGTAAATTTCCATTCTCATCAATAGAACCTCCACTTTTAGCACCAACGTCCTGTCTTCTGTTTATAACCTCAAATGCATCCAGAGCATTTTCTAAATCTTCTTCGGTTATTAAGATTTCAGCAATAGCCTTAGGTAGACTACTAAAAGCTAATCCCAATTTAGCTGTTCTAACAGTCATCACTTCAAATGATGTTTGTTTGATGCCTAAATGAAAGCTGATATTTTTGTGGAATTGGCAAAAACGCACGCGTTCACTCCATTTCTTGCTTTTATTGTCTTCCATCGAAGCTACAATTATATCTTCTATATCACGGTTAGCTCTTTACACATTACCTTTAATTTGAGAGTGCCTAGGTTTACCCTACACTATTTTCAGATTTGACCACATAGATTTTAGTTCTTCTATAACGCTGTTCACAAATTCTCGTCTATTGTACGATTGCAAAATAGAAGGTTGCACCAAAAATGCAAAATTTGTTCACGAGATGATATGCTACTTCTGCTGCCGTTTTACTTTTCAATGCAAGAAGGTTTACAAATTTGCTCTAATGGTCTTGATAATTCAATATAAACTTGGAGTCTCCATCTTGACATAATTGTAAGTCTATTAAATCAACTTTTGCTCTTACGTTGACTTCACTAAAAACCATAGGCGTCAGAGCCTGGGATGTGTCCGCTTCTTTAAACACGACTAACAATTTTCCAGATTTTTTAAAATAATTTCTGTTGTTATGTTAACATATTTTTCTTTTAAATTGTGCTCCAATTTCTGAATTCCACCATGTCCAGTTTCAACTTGTGCGTTCTTTATTTTTTCGAATTATGAATGTAATATTTTACTTTATTATGACTTGACTTACACATTGGCAAAATCAATTGATTTACTTCACCCACTTTTAGGACATCATAACGTTTAAGCCTTCTATAGTCTGTTGGGGTTTTCGTTTGACGATTTTTTGTACTAATACTTCATTAACAATTTTGTTATAAAGCTCTTCTTTCTTGATAGAGAAACTGTTTACAGTTTTTTTTAAATTCATTCACTTTGAAGTTGAATGACTCATCAGCACTCATCTCATTAATAAATCATAGTTGATTGTACCAACGGGTACAAGCACAGTTTGCATCTAAAACATCAACCGATCAACCATACCTAACCTAACTTTTTTCAATAACAACATTGCACACAAGGGACCGTACAATGTTGACATTGTACAAGCGACGCCGTACAAAGTGCAATGCCAGCTTAGTACAAAAAAATCTGTGCAATATTGACATTGCACAATTTTGGGCTTTGTTCGTAACCCATGGTACAATAAAACCTATACCTCGACGACACATTATTTACTATAATAGCGTCCACGCCCAATTTATATAGCAAACTCGTTACATTATAGTAATGCGGGGTGTACTTTTCCTGCCAAGTATATAAAAATATGACAAAAAGTTTTAACATCTTATATTTTATCGTATGGTTATAGTGATATAGGTGAGCGTCAGTTTGCATGTAAACAGGGCATGTCCACAGAACTAGCCCTGCCATAATTTTAAAAAAGAATATGCAGTCGTACCAGATAGGAAAGACTGGATAGCAGGACCGTCCTTGAAGTCTCAGCTGGTATACTGGCTGCTCTAAAACCAACTTAGGAACAAGAGTTGGCATATACGGGGTACAAGGGACGAATATGATCTCTCTGATTCTAGGAATTGACGCCACGGTCTTTCAGGCAGAGGTCACGGCGATAAAATGGTGTGCAGAAGAACTGTTAAGAAGGAAGTTGAATAGCCAAATAATCGTCATTTAATCAGACAGCCAAGTATCACTAAAGCGCTGAACTCAAATCAAACAACATCAACATCACAACAGCCTAGGTAGTCACAATTGATTGACCCTAGCCTGGGTACAAGGGACCAGGGAGTTGATGGCAACACAAATGCTGATCAAATAGCCAAGCAGGAAGCGGAACGTGTCATGGACCAGAGCACTCCAGCGGAATTGCTAAATGCCTCATTGAAGGGCATATCTATCAATGGATCAAGAACCAGGAATTGGTACTGTGGCAGGAAACCACAGGATAGAGGCAAGCCAAATTATTCCTAAAAAGCCCCTCAGCAAAAATATCTGGCGAAATACTAAATCAAAGTCGGAAAATGACAAGGATATTGGTAGGGATGCTGACAGGACACTGTAGGCTTAGGAAGTATTTAAACAATATGGGCCTGGACGAGGACGTCCTATGTAGGTTCTGCTAGGAAGACCAGGAAAACTCAGTTCACATACTCTGCAAATGTGATGCCCTGGTAGGAGTGCGGTTTCAATTATTCGGGAAAGAGAAACCGAAGGCAGAAAGCTACGTGTAGGACTCGGCATCTAGACTAATAAGTCTGCTAGATAGGTTGAATCTAGATACAAAGATCCAAACTGGTCGCGGTGGGCTAGGACGCGCAGCCACTCCAACTAAGCTAATCTTATCTAATAGTGATGGTCAATTACATGATATTTATCGTACTATTAATAGTTAGAAATTGACTCGGTTATTCAATTAGTTATAAAGAAATACTGTTTTTTCAGAATGCGGTATATACCTAGCACTCCATTCTAATTCTGAACATCTAATTTTATTGGTTATTATTCTATTTGTATCATACTATAGTAAAACTATTTAAGTAGATTTGATGTCAAGAATCACCTAGTTATGTAAATGGTTCTTCATGTTGTAACAATTTGGATTTAGATTTTACAGAGTTTAACCAATACTAGGAACATATTTACAAAGTACTTTAACATTATTGTAAGATATAAGAACAAACCTAGATATAACGAACAATATGAAGAAATTGATTATTATAGAAGAAAATACTATGTATTTTCTGTAGACACAGGTCGTAGACGTTGTCACGCCTTACACTCCCTAACCTTGTTGATGACACAGCCATCTTTTTTTTGATAAACTCAAATCGATAATACTCTAATTTCCTTACAAATACCGTACCTCATTTCAAGAAAATTCTGGCAATTTATATTATCTCTAAAATGTTCGTCCTCATTACTGAAGTAAAGTGAAATGTTTATTTCTCGCAATGTATTAATAATCTCTATCATATTCTTACATTCACCTTAGCAGCAGTTCTTTCTTTCAGTGTCATTGAACTTTTATATTGATTTTTATTATTTTGTTACCCATCGATACTGTCTCAGAATGGCAGTTTATGGTTTAAGGATTCCTCTTTACTTTGAAAATTCCATCTTCAAAGTTATTTCCTCACTTTTCATTACTTCAACGAAACTGTTGGTTGTGATGCTGCTAATTTAATTGTTTTACTAAGTGATTGTGCGGAGCTGTAGGCTCTCGCCGATTCACCTAGATTCCTTCGAAGTTGTTTTTCTCATTTTGGTCAACTTACCTGGTAGACGATAGGACTTTACTGAAGTCCTTAGGGACATGAGGCACTCTACTTGAGGCGATCAATCAGCTGCGGCCCGAAACGCCCAAACTGTCTTGACACTTGTCTTTTAGCGCGAGTTAGGGATAAATAATGATAGTTAATTTTAATCCAGTTGGTACAGATGTTAATTAATTTCCCGGGATAAGGAGTTGGGAAATTGTCTTACTTATAATGAAAACTCTAGCGGTAGGAATGCTAATTTAATGGTTAGATTGACCCTACTTATCGATATAATAATGATGCTGTAACATGCTTTATTAGAACTAACTTTGAAGTACCAATTATATTTTCTTTACTCCAATAGTGATATAGTAATTGTATGTAAATATAATATTTGCATACTTATAAGTATCGATTGACTTCTATTTTCATAATATGCGAGATAGCCGTAATAATAAGCGACGAATGCTGAGGCCTTTTCCTCTTTCCAGCAGGATTAACTTTGTCTTTGGTTAAATAGTTAGATTGACTTTATGCGGGATCATCAATACTATTATTCATTATATCTAGTTGAGGTTGCGGTAAGGTAGATGATATTTGACGGCGTCTCTTTTGAGGTACTTGGTTGGTGTTAGTTTGAATTCCTTCTTAAGGATAAATTAGTTGCTACGGTGTGACCGGAAACTATGCAATTATTTTTTACCAAAACATTAATTGAATTAAACCACCTTGTCAATAGCTTCTATGTACCATTTTTGCTGGCATCTATCTTCCATTTAACTTGATTGATTGACATCTAATTAAATGCAACAATCAAATGTAAGTCTTTAATCGCAATCGGTGCAAGCCGGTATAACTGTACATAAAATTAAACATAAAAAATACTTTTGAAAAGTAAAAAATATCTTACTTGGATTCCATATACAAGTGATTTTTAATATAATGGTCCATATATTTCCTCTCATTTTGTCATCTTAATTTACACATATCAGCTTCACAATTCGCTAAGAGACTGCATTATTAGTCTAAACAGGAGCTCTTATACATAATATTTAATATATCCGATGATAAAGAAGCTGATGTAGAAGTAGATGAAATTGGATGATCACTCTCTATAATACTTCCAATAAAAATTCAAGATAGTGAAATCGCGGCCTGAGGCTGGAAATATTTTTTTTGCAACTATATTTGCTTGTCTCAATCGAATGACACCAATTTTATTGACCGATGACAACTCGTTCAAAAATTACGAACTGACAACCCTGGTATTATTAGCATTTCTTCCCAAAGAATATTAAAAAACCATTGTGGAATGAGTTCTGATAAAGAAAAATGTTATGTTATTCATGAAGATTTAGCAAGAATGTAATAAATTGAACCAAATTATTAAATTATACAATATAGTCCTAAAACATAAACCTACCCAACAATAGTGCAAGTACCTCACAAATATGAAAAAAAAACTATGGCCATAGAATAAATATACTAAATAATTACTAGACGCAGTTCCACAGATCTTATATTTATAGATACCATTTATAAAAAATATAACGCAAATACCTTTGATACAAATACAAAAATTTTTATAATATCAGCTCATTTTATGTTACTAGTTTTCTGTTTTTTTTTTGTTTTTTTTTGTCATTTCAATTCCACTATTAGTGAAGTAGTCGTTGAGATTGTTGGGATTATTGGTTCTCCATTATTATTTTTAAAAGTAAAATTACCGATTTCTGATTTTGTTGATGCGTTTTTTCCAGCTATATCATTTATAAGTTCCCATGTTTTCTTGTGATTCCTATTTACTGTATTTAACTTTTCTTTATAATATTGATTTGTTACTAGTTTAATTATATTGTTCAATCGATTTCTGTATGATTTGTATATGTTTTCCTTTTCTGGGTGAATCTAGTTAATGGTTTCTTTTTCAGGTTATCTCTTTGCTGTATTGAAGTAATCAGATCCACAGTGATCCAAGGCTTGATTTTTTTATGTTTTTTATTTAGGATATTATAGGAACATGATGCTACTTTCAAATGTAACTCAAGTTTTTATATAAATTTATCGTAACAGAGTTGTGTTTCATAGATCTTCATTGATTCTTCCCATTTTCCCCCTCTTAATGATGTGTGTAATTTATTGAGGTTTATCATATTTTTAACTATTGGATTAGTTTTGTTTTCCTTTTTAGGAGGTGACTTTTTCGTTCCTGATATTTCTATGTATATGGGGTAGTGGTCGGTGATATCAGTTTGGAATAAAGATTGGGTCACTATAATGTTAACCTTTATATTATGGAACGACTATATGGTCTATTTTAGTTCGTGTGTCAGATGTAACCCGGGTCGGCTTATTAATATAGGAGAAATAACCGCTTTCAGCAAGGGTATTGAGGTATTCATTGACAGATTCTGAAATTATTAATAATATATTAATATTTATGTCTCCTAGAAATATGTCAATATTATTTTTTATATATGTATTTTCTTATGTCATTCAAATAAATCTGAGTATCAATGGAGGGTAGTTTATATGATGCTGTTATTCAAATCTGAATATCATCAATAATCATTGAAAATGGAATTAATTTGGTTTATTTTATTTAAATTATTTCGACATTAGCATTAATATGGTCCCTAATGTCCACCAATAGACCATCATTCTGATTTACCTTTGAATTATTGTAATATGTTGTGTAACCTGGTATTAAATAATCACTTACTGACTTATGTCCATATGCTTATTTATAGCTTCTAAATAAATAAGAAGTTCATTAAAATGTTTGTTGATGCTTCTGATAATAAAATGAATGACACCAAACGTTTTCCTTATATTCTCCTTTTTATCAAAATACGCCTGAAAATCACAATATTCTTGAGTTTCTATTTCCTTCTGATTATCTTTGCTCAATATGGAACTAAAAACTAGTATACAATTGTTGGAATATATGTACATAGAACTTTTTTTATGTACAATCTGATATTATTCGAAGTGAGAATAAAATTCAAACTTATGAATAATTTATTGAACTGAATTGCAGTTCGGGATCCTTTCAGCTTTGTCAAAATAAGAAAAATAAAGAAAACACAACTGGTTTCAGAATTTTATTTTCCCAAAATAAAATAGTTTTGGTACGACATTGGCAATATAATTAGATAGCGAATTTATTAATTCCACATGCAGGCTGGTCTGGTTGCAGATTTCGTCTTCTTCTTCTTCGATGATTCAGCTGGGAATAATTTGATTTCGACTCACACTGATTTTTTTCTACGAGGTCTCTAGGAGAAATGAACTGCCCGTCGTATGAGATTTGCAGTTTATATAGGAAATTAGATTGATCCATCCTTTTTCCACTTATTTGAAGTGCATTTAACTATTTCTTACACTCCGTAATACATGGGTTTCATCTGGACAGATCCTTGGCATTCCATGCTCATTTCTAGTGAAATTCCTTCTCTTGATTTTTGTTGTTTGTTGTAAATAGAGGAATTTTCGTTTTTCCTAATTAACTATTCAATGGTATTGAAAAGAACCCTTAATTTTCATTACATATAACAAAAATATGGTTTTTCTCTGGGTTGCTGAAAATGACATTGTTCGAAAACTCGTATGTTTATATTTATTGAATGTGATTATCTTATTATTTTCTATTATGGAATGTATACGGTGAGTTACGGAATATCGGTTCAATTATTCAATTAGTAGAAAAAGGAGGTGATCCTTACGTCTCATTTAGTCTTCAGCGCAAAACCCTCGATTAAAGTCGATAAAATTATCTTAGATGGAAATCTACCTATGGTATTGAAAGTCACAAGCCACTTTTTTATAATGAATTAAAATATTCTAAATAAAAAAGCTCACAAGTTTCTCAAAAACCAGATGAAGCCTACCTACCAGACCTAAAAAACTGACCCTTTCAATTTTCCTCTTGTATTTTTTATCAGCAAATCACTTCTGATTACTGTCATATACAAATCCCTCGTTCAGTCTGACATTTATGCCCCCTGTTATACCTATATTGTCTCTATAAATTTTGTTTATTTTTTTCATAACCAAAAAAATTGTACATTTTTACAGATTTATTTCACCCATAAACCAAAATAGAACATTGCATATATTAGTTTCTTTTACATTTTATACTACTGTTCTGTTTTGTACTTCTTAATAATGTTGTGCAAGTTTCATGAGAAGCTACCGTGACACTATCAATTTGAAATAACTTCGTCAGCTTATTAGTAATTCATTTCTGACTTTGCCATCTTATTAGTCATTGATGATTTAGTTGAACCGTTTGACAAAAGCGAAAAAATTTAGGTAGTTAGGCGGATTATTCATCTATCAGCAATATGTAAAACTTTTATATTTTTTATCGCATCATCTAGTTAATGATGTTGGCCAGAGAAGAGATTCTTCAAAATTACTTATTTTACAATTTTGAGTTTTCCTGAATACAAAGAGATCTCTTATAACGAGTTTAACTTGTTATTGATTACATGTCATGGAAAAAGGCAAATGAAAATTCAGAAAAAATATGCACAACGTCCTTAATCAATAAACTCACTCAAACACTAGAATATCAAATTAATATTTCATGCATAATTCTAGTATCTGACAGGATAAAATGCATCTGTTATAATTAATTTCGGGACAAGAAAAGCAAAAAGGGATTTTGTACGCAACAAAAAAGTAAAACCAGTGAGACTCAAATCATGACCTCAAGAATACAAGAAAATAGCTATGTTCTCTCTGCCACGATCATTCTGAATAACTTATTTAAAAAAAATGGACTGAAGTTATTAGTTGGTGCACTGAAAAATATAAAATAATATTAATTCTATTGGTGCTGTTACTTTTGAAGTTGTGCAGTTGTAGTTAAATTGATAACTTTTGACACCAACTAGCAAGTTCCAGCACCCATTGAATTAGTTTTATTTTGTATTTTTCAGTGCACCAACTAATAACGTCGGTCCAATTTTTTGTAAAAAGTATTTATCTCACACTTTTGAGTGTAACATTATTCACGAAAATCATTAAACTTTCACTAATACCATTGATCCTATTATCCATGTAATTTTTTTGCTCGTCGTTGTTATTATTGAGATCTCAAAACATTGCTGCGGAAATACCCATAAGTACTGTAGATATCACCATTTTACCACCGCTGTGATTTGAAAACCGAAACTCTAAGGAAAAAATTATCATTATAAATGTTGCTACAAATAATTAGGTCTTTCATGTAGTACCCACAGATTTTCGATTTTCGGAAGAAATAGCCCTCTTCACATAGCAAAAATACACATATTCGAGGATTTAGAAATGTTCAATTTATATTGTCCTATCTTTAATTATACCACCACAGATTTGCGACTTTCTAGAAAATTTGCCCCCTACATTCCCTTCGGGGGCGGTTTTCGGAGGAAAGGAGATTGCGGATTTGAGTTTTTTATGATAATGAGACCATTTCACAGGCCTCCTCTTTCAAATGAATCAAAAATTATCCGAATCGGAGTTAGTTTACTTTATTCGCCAGTTAAAAATAGTAGAAATCGTGTTTATTTAGAGGGCTCTAAGTCATACATCCTGTTACTGACGCGAATCAAATTACTTTAGATTTTAGCTTACAAATTGATGTAAGAATATACAAATTTATTCTAGAAATATGTCGAACTTGTTTGCAGCTCTTATTGTAACTTTAGTGAGGTATAATTTTGAGCTACTTCGAGCTTTAATCATAAAGAAATATTCGAGTACAAATAATTTATGACATAATGCTAAAAATGAAAGTAATCAAAATCGGTGCTATTTGAATCGATGTTACCGTAATCCTTAAAGAATATCCAGTGGTTCAGTACTACGTATTCTGGTATATTGGTAAAATACACAAAATACATATTCATTCTTCAAAACTAAACTAGTTGATTATAGATTCATTTGTCTCTAGTCAAAAATCCACTCAATTCTACGCCATCATGTCTACAACGGCCCAATGTTTACTTATATGTAAAATATTCAGTATCTATGCCATAGTTATACATTTCATTCAACCAAAGTAATTCTAGTTGTAACGGTTCGTATGGCAGTTACTGAAATTGATAACATCTGGTCTACTATTTGTTCTTCGTTTGCAATAACACCAACATATACCGACCATCTTCATCGTAGCATGGTAACAATCGAATCAAGTTTACGATGGCAATAAAACTTCATTTCAATCTGCAGCATTATTATTGTCGCTAGCCTTTTGTAAAATCCGTTATCTGTTCTATACAATCCTATTATCTCGATAATATTACGCCTTACTTATGGGACCACGGTGATATAAATGACAATTACTAGATGCATTCTGTCTGCTGCTTATGCGAATAAAATATGTTTAAATAAACGATTATTTGTAGGATCTTAGGCCCGATATAGGTATCACACATTTTATTTATGGGTATCAATAGATACACTTTATTGATGTAAAACGAGGGAGGGATGCTTAATGCTTACAGTGTTGACTTATTCTGATTAATACACCAACAGAGAAAGTAACTAACCATTTTTATTGTATATGTTACGCTCAAAGACCGAATTCGGAATTGACCAAAATTTTTACTTAAAAGGCGACGTTGATAAATCAAAACACCCACGTAGCGTTCTGGGTAATTATATCCAGGCATTGTCCGAAATGAAATAACCAAAACGCGTTTAAAACTTCAAATTTTAATTCGATAATCTTCTGACTTTGATATATTGTAATATTTTTTCAATATCAAATCATCGTTTTTCCTATCACAGAAAAAAAATATTGTATTATACACCGGAATAATAATAGATTTTAGATCTCGGTTTTATGTCTCCCTCCCCTTCGCGTCTAAAATCTAGTACTTTTTTCACTTGTATAATAAATAACTATATAATAATAGATTATATCACGAGTCAATAATGAAAGCTATTATTCTAGAGAGAATATTATTAATTATAGCGATAACTACCTATACTCTATTTACGATTAATGTATAATTTCTGGATGTGTAAAACTAAAATGTTCTTCATTTTCACCCATCTCAATACAAATATACAAATACGATGCGTTTGACGCTGACACTTTCGAGTTTGTTTATATTTTTGTTATGATGTTACTTAATTCGAGAAACTGTGACTTGCGTAAGAGGGAGTCATAGCCATAATTAAATTTTATGATATCATGGCTCTAATTCAAGTAGTTCTCAAAATCATTATAAAGCGTACTAGGACTAAGCAGATAAGTAGTTCAATAACAGATTGCTTGATTGTAATTGATTACTGCTTGTCTGTAAAAGTAATTATAAGTGGAACATCGACATGTCTCTTATCTATCCATGCTACGTATACCAAAATCAATGTTCTCAAAATAAATTATGTTATTCACACAAATACAGCACTCTTGATGAGATAACTTTATTCAATTTTATGCAATTTTCTAATGAATATTAGAAACATAAATAATATTAAGTTGAGTTTGTTTTGTAAAGCTACATATCAGATTAGAGATGAAGATAGGTACATAAATAAGTAGTGATCAGATAGGTAGGTACATGAATAAATCATTATATTTTATTATGCTACGGGTTTTGTAAATTTATTATCTTTTACGTTGGTTCAGTACGACTTAGAAGAGAGTTTTGTTGGTCTCTGAGTAACAGCGAAATACCTTCATCATGTTGTGAGCAAACGGATAGGCCCATATCGCGATGTGGGAATCTTGCTTTTGCGCCAAGACCGTGAAGTAGAATATCAGATAAGTGTTCTAGATCTACATATTATTGAAATTTGAAAGTTCTCATTAATTTTTTGATAGTCAGCTTAAAATATTTAGACACAGGTTTGGACTTAAAATGCAGCCTGCCAAAATTAATAACAACAAGATATATGATTAAAGCGTTTTATAGGTTGCGGGTTCTGTCCCAAAACATTTTCTTGGCGCCGTCCTCGGCTATATAGCACCGATGATATTATAGTCCTCCAGACTCTTGAACAGTTAAAGTTTTTGGGAAATGTTCAATTTAAACGGTTCTGGAAATAGTCTTCTCTTTAATTCTAGTATCTCAATCTTGCGATATTTAGAAAAGATTATGGCCTCCTTTGTGGAAGGTTTTTGAGGAAAAAACATGTTGAATTCAAACTTTTTAATGGGAAAATGTTTCATACGACTCTGTTCTGAAAAACGGAAGATACGTCAATTTTGATCTGTTCCAAGAAACTAGAACAACTCAAGAGCATCTTGAACCAGAGAGCTATTTAACATTCATACCAATTAGGGTAGGTAGGGTGGCCAAGCAAGAGTGCAAGCTACTGGATCTTGGAAACTAAAGTTCCTATATAGGGATTTTTTCAGGATCTACTTACAATGGAGACTGTTCTTACCCGGCAGTTGGCCCAGCCAATCCTTATTTTGCTGTGTTCACCGAGTACCTTCTCCACCATCGACGCTGCTAGTACTACTGAGGCAGTCTGTGTACCCCCATAGGCTTTACGCAGTGATTTGAACGTGTCCAAAGTAATTCCACACGCATCTCCAGCCTTTTTCTGAAGGGCTTCCAGGATTGCCTCCTTCGCCATCATTTCATCTTAAACTCAAATTTCGAGATTCTCTTGCGGTCTTTTACTAATAACCTTTCCCTGGGAAGGATAATCAGTAGGTGCTACTCGTGCTTTTTCCAGACCTTTCAGTTTCTTGAAGGCACTGCCGATGTCAGCCACCTTGGACTTAATTTCTTTTTAGACATTTGTTCTGGGTTTCACGAACTCGTGGAGTTCACTGATAAGCCGTTCGAGTCGACCCCACGTTTGTGTCCTCTTGATGTGAGCACTGATTCTGAATCCCATTTCTTTTATCATCTTTTTTTGTTTTGTTTTGCGTATATTTTAAATTTTTTCCATATTGTTCCCACGAGTTTTTTTTAATTAGTTTTCTTAGATTAGTGAGGTACTCGCCTGGTAAAACCTTCTACCTGCCAGACGAGTTATGTGGAATTTTTACAGCACTAAAACCTAACCTGCACCTATAAACCTTGCTCCCAGCGGCGCTCTTTGTAAATACTACTACTACTGATATTAGATGTATAGATGTATAGATGTTTCTTTCTTTTTTTGTAGAGGAGGAAAATACGTTTACCTATCATCAGGCTTAGGTGTTTCACCTAGATATGTCGGACTCAAGGTACTAATACCGACAAAAAACCAACCCTTCCTCCGGCCTTTGAATCCCCGCGGAAACCACCGTTAGGCATTACTTCGCAGAAGGAGGATCTAGCTGCTTCTCTTCCTTCTGGTCGTCCAAGCTACTTTTTCTTTGCTCCTAAGCTTTGTTGGCTCTCTTCCTTTCGATGGAACGAAGATCTTGTCGCAAAAATTCTGGTTGCGTTCCAGGCAGACTTTGATGATAGCATCGCGAGTACTAGCGTCTCTGGCTGGATTTCCTGTCCAAGGATGTTCTCCAGGTTATTACGAAACGAATTGAAGCAGGGACACAAGAAGAAGATGTGTTCCACGTCCTCTGGAACTCCTGGGCAGGACGGGCACTCCGGGGAATCATCGTGCTTGAAGCGATGGAGATACGCTCTGAAGCAGCCGTGTCCTGGCAGCATTTGTGTTAGATAATAATTGACCTCGCCGTGATTTCGGTTCAGCCAAACGTCTATCCGTGGTATGGTGGTACATCCATCTACCCTTCTCAGTAGCATCCCACTGTAGCTGCCATCTGCTTATGCTGTTCTGCCGTTCTTCTATTCTGAGTTGTTCGGGGCTCAGTGAGGTTGACTTCTTTCGCTGGTAAAGGGTCCGTATTTCCTCTGGTAGGACTCTGAGAGGCAGAGTTCCGGAGAAAACGCATACTGCCTCCTCAGATATTGTACGGAAAGCGCTGGCTACTCTCAAGCACTCAATCTTTGAATTGCGCCCACTTTCCTCCATGGATCCTGGATTGCTAGAGCATCGCCCAGATGGATATTCCATAAGTCAGCACTGGGATAATCACCGATGATAGCAATAACCTTCTGCTTTGCTTTGGGCCTCCATTATTTGACATTAGTCGTGCTAGGCTAGCTCATACTGCTGACGCTTTGGCACTCACATATTCAACATGTTCTTTGAAATTCAGTCGGGCATCAAGCATCACTCTTAGATATCGAATAGATGGTTGTGTTGTGATTTCTTTGTTTCTGACTTCCAGCTTGATGGTTTCTACTTTTTTTCTACTGGTGATGAGCCAGCTGCAGGTTTACCCTATCCATCGACTGGTTGATTCGACCGAAAGTGATGTCGAAGACCAGGTTTATTTCTTCGATATGCTTTGCCACGATCACTACTGCTACATCATCAGCATAGGCTACCATTTAACATCTGGTGGCAATGCTATCCTCAGGAGTCCATCATACATGATGTTCCATAGCAAAGGACCCAGAACTGAGCCCTGTGGTACTCCTCCAGTAATTTCATACTCTTTTGGACCTTTCTTCGAGTCATACTTAAGGATCCTATCCTTAAAGTAGCTTGCTACTATCCTACACAGGTATCCCGGTACATTTTTCTTTTCGAGGACTCGCATAATGCAGTCCCAATTAGCGGAGATGAAGGCATTCTTAATGTCCAAAGTAGCCACTAGGGAATATTTCTTCGTGCCACCCTTCCATCTAGTTCCTGCAATTGCATCCTTTGCCGTACTGACAACTAGGTTGATTGCGTCCAGGGTTGACCGCCCTTTCCGAAATCCATACTGGTTATCTGCCAGAAGTGGCTGCTTCGATTTTCTGGTGAATTATGCACTCCAGTATTTTACCGGCGGTGTCTATCATGCAGAAAGGACGGTAAGATTCTTCTGATGATTTCTGTCCTTTAGGGAGCAATAATAATCTCTGCTGTTTCCACCTACTAGGAAAACTTCCTTCTCTGAGACATGTATCGTAGGTATCTAAGAATAATGCTGGCGCTGCATTGGTAGCTGTTTTTAATACAATATTTGGGATTCCATCCAATCCCGACGCCTTATTATTCCCTACTCGATTACAGGCTTCCATCAGTTCTTCTTCTGTGACAGGTGGAACGTCTTCTGGTTCGCCCTGCGCTGTTGCGTAGATAAATTGGCATTGTTGTGGAGACAGCTCAGTCACGATCTTCCATAGGAGCAGTGGGCACATAGGTGATGGTATTGGCTGGCTTTTCAAGTGCGTCATAACCACCTTATACGGCCTTCTCCATAGGTCCCTTTCCACTTCATTGATAAGTTCTTCCCAGCAAAGTCGTTTGCTATCTCTTATGGCCTTGTTTAGTTTCTGACGTGCCTTTTTGTACTCTGCTACCAGCTCTGCAGAGTTAGGTCCTCGGTAGCCACACTGAGATATTCTTCGCTTTTTGAAGCACACAGTACGAATAACTCTAATTTGATCGTTCCACCAGTGCACCAAAGGTTTTTGTTTTCTGGCACCCTTCCCGGGCATACTGGCGTCACAGGCCTGGTTGATTTTCTTCATCAGGTCTTTGGTCTTTTCTTCAGCACTTCGACTGGTGATTGGGTGGCTATCTAAGGCTACCACTAAGGCAGTTGTGTCAAAAGATTTTATTTTCCATCCTACCGCATTTCTTTCCCTGATTGCTCTTCTGGAGTTCTGGCCAATCGATATTTCCCAGAGTATCGAACTATGGTCGCTGGCTGAGTAGGTGTCCATCGCCTTCCAAGAATGGTTTCCTCTAGTTAAGCTGCTGCTGATAAACGTGAGGTCTACTATAGAGCACGCCTTTCCCTTGGTGTACGTTGGGGTATGTTAAGAAGGGCCATATCGAGTGCGGCAATTACCTAGAGTAGTGCCTTTCCACGTGCGTTTGTGAATTGGCTGTCCCAGTCAACTGCCTAGGAGTTGAAGTCACCGGCTATTGCTACAGGAAAGTGTTGCCTTGCATCCTGATTTAACCGATCTACAAAATCGGTAAACTCATTAATAGACAGAATGGGCGGCGCATAGCACCTGCAGAAGCGAATTCCTTCTACGCATGCTGCAACAAAACCGGCTTCTATATTATTAACCCCACTTTGGAATGCAAATTTGCTACAAGACCAGATGACAGTGCTGCTATATTAGCAATTAACAATATAAATCATCAAAAAGATAAAGATGGAAAATTATTTAATAGCCCTTTACTTAAAGAAAGCCTTCGAGTTAATAATCGTTGTGCCTGTTTCCCAAGGTTGGATATGTAGGTGTCTGCTATCTGCTCATGTTGGTTTGATCGTCATTTTCTGGAATGTCTTTTGGAATACCGTGCTTGTGTTAGAGCCAGCATGGTGGGCAGCGTTCTCTGCACCGTGATTTTCAGCGCAAAGTGCACATTTTGCTGGCTTTTTACAGTTGGCGATCTTGTGCCCTTCTTCTCCACATTTGATGCAGAGTTCGGACCTACCTTGCTTGTACACTGACTAGCGCGGTATCCAAAATGCCAGCACTTAAAGATTGGACTGGCCTTTTCACTGTTTGGATCCGATAATTGACCCAGCCAATCTTGATGTGGCCGTCTTCTTCGAGTACTTTCACTGCTGCAGTTGCTCTGAGTGTCATTACTGCAATCTGGGTCCCTCTGTAGGCATCACGAATTTTATATCCTTCAACGGTTTCTTGAGGTCTTCCCCGGATGCCTTGTTCAAGGCTGTCAGGATATCTTCCTGTGTTGTCGTTCCGTCAAGGTCACATATTTTAACAACGTCCTGTGGCACTTTACTGATGACTTCAGCGTTCATTTAAGGATGCCCGCAATAGCCCTCTGCAAAGCTTGGCCTTTGTTGGTACTCTTCCTTGAGAGCTTGATGAGCATGTCTCCAGCGACTGTTTTGCGGATCATGTCTACCTGGTCGCTGGGCACTTCCTTCTTGATCCGGCAGAGTATTTCGGCATACTTTTCCTTTTGTGTTGGGTGGATGATCAGCGCATCAATTCTCTTTGCTGATCTTCGTGGTTTCTCCTGTTTCGGCTTCGGTGGAGGTTGCTGGAACTTCACCAGAGGTCATTTGCACTCTTTTTTCTTATCCTTCCTCGATTGCACCAACTCCCAGGCTGGCTTCTTACTCTCCTTGACGGAGTGCTTTGCTCACGCTGCTTGTAGGGAGGGCGTAACCTGAGATATTTCTTCTTTTGGGTCTGCATGTCTGCAGGGTCGGGAGAATGTCTCTGCTTCCTTTTCCCAGTCTTGGTATCATCTTTCGCTTTTTTCACCAGCGACTGATTCTCCGTCAACTTCAACTCCAGTGTCCATTTCTTCCAAAGTTTCATTAGCAGTTTGATTGCGTGCTGGTGCTTGTTCTCTCCGGCGTCTGAAAGAGAAGGTACTTTTGCATTGCTAGCCACTCCTCATCAAGTTTTTGAAACCTTCTGAATGCGGTAACAACACCGGGTGTCCTGGTCTTGATTCCCTTGTGAATGTTGGCCTTCGATTGGATGAGAGCCTGCAACTCGTTGGTGAGCTTCTCAAGGCGTTCCAATGCTTGTATTCTCTGCATTCCCGTACTTGCTTGGAGTGCCGCTTGTTGGACATGTGGCGTCTTGTCATAATAACTGCATTTACCTGTAGCTTTTGGTGCCACCGTGGCCAGGTTTGCCCCCACGGAGTCACTGTGGTTGCTGGATGATGACATCTGGGAGCCCGCTTGCTCACCCCCAGACACCGGTACTGGGGTATCCCTCCCCTGCAACGTGGGGTCCATAACCTTTATGGTACTTCCTATTATTGGTTTATTATTCGGGGTTCTTTCCCCTTGCTGGGTTTTGGTCCGCTCCGGGTATTTAATTTCCCCGATACCCGGCATATCTGCCGAGCTTTCCCCTATAGATGTATAGATATATAGATGTATATATTTAGATAACAAAATACTCAGAACAGTCACTCTAGAATGTTTTGAGAGCAAAAAATAAGAAACGACTATGAGATATAAATATTATTTTCCATTTTAAAGTTTCTGTTGATTTTGTGCACTTTTACTTGTATGTTGATCATAATTTACATAATTGTGACTTAAAATACTGACAACAGACATTTAACAAGTATTTGGGAGCAAAAAATAAGAAATAATGTTATTTTCCAATTTAAAGTTTTTGTTGTGTTTTTTTGCTTTTTATGAGTGGACTAAACATATTATAACATATTTAGACATAAAATGCTGAAAAAGAAGTTTAGTAAGGATATACGAGTAGGAGCAAAGAATTTGAAAACTTTTGTTTCAAAAATAAATCTTATTTTCCAGTTTAAAGTTTTTGTTGATTCTTTGAACTTTCATAACTTATGCATACATATACTACTGAAAACAGCCATTTATGAATTATTTGGGGGCAGAAAATATGAGATAATCCTATTTCTTCCAATTTAAAGTTTTTGTGGGTTTTTTGCCTTTTTATGACTAGATTGAACATATCTATACCATATTTAGATATAAGCTGCTGAAAACAGATATGTAGGAGGGATATAGGATCAAGAAATTAGGAGAAACTTATATATGAAAATAAATCTTATTTTTCAATTTCAAGCTCTTTATTTTTGCAGTTGTAGGTGTGGGTTAGTCATATTATAAATCTTTTACTTATAAAACACAGAGAATAGTCATATTAGAAGGTTTTGGGAGCAAAAAGAATAAGAAAAAACTTTAATATGAGAAATAAATCTTATTTTCCAATTTAAAGTTTATGTTGATTTTTTGCACTTTTATGTGTAGGTTGATCATAATTTACCTTATTCGATTGAACATATTATACCTTATTTAGACATAAAATGCTAAAAACAAACATTCAAGAAAGATTTAGGATAAAAAATAGGAATTAAATCTTATTTTCCAATTTAATCTTTGTATTAATTCTTTGCATTTTTATGTGTGGATTGAACATATTATACCTTATTCAGAGATAAAATACTGGAAACAGCCATATAAGAAGTATTTGGGAGCTAAATATTAGAAATAATCTTATTTTCCAATTTAAAGTTCTTGTTGATTTTTTGCACTTTTTTGTGTGGATTGCACATATTATACCATATTTAGACTTAGAATGCTCAAAATAAAACAAAAATTTTAACATTTTTTAGAAGCGGTAAATAAGAAAAAACTTTAATACGCGAAATAAATCTTATAGTCCAAATTTTTTTTTTTCGAATTTTTTATTCTTTATGATGGGAATTGAACATATTTTACCTTATTTAAACATACAACGCTGAAGAGAGATATTTAGGAAGGATATAGTAGCAAAGAATTTGAAGAAACTTCAATATGAAAATTTAATCTTAGTTTCCAATTTCTAATTTTTGTAGATCTTTTGGACTTTTATGTGTGGAGTGTGGATAGAACATATTATACTTTATTTAGACACAAAATGCTGAAAACAGCCATCTAAGAAGTATAGGAGATAATATTATTTTCCAATTTAAAGATTTTTTTGTTTTTTTGTTTTTTTTTATGTGAGCGTTGAACATATTAGTCCTTATTTAGACATAAGATGCTGAAAACAAACAGGTATTAAGTAGGGATATAGGGGCAAAAAATTAGAAGAAACTTAAATATGAAAGATAAATCTTATTTCCAATTTAAAGTCTTTGGTAATTTTTTGCTTTTTTATGTATGGAGTGAATATATTATACTCTATTTAGACATAAAAGGCCTAATACAGACTTTTAGGAAGGATTTAGCAAACATAATATTTTGAGAACATCCATTTAAGAAATATTTGGGAGCAAAAGCTTATGATTAGTAAAATATTATTTTCCAATTTAAAGTTTTTGTTGATTCTTTGTTTTTTGATGGGTAGATTAAACATATTTATAAATTATTTAGATATAAGATGCTGAAAACAGACATTGAGAAAGGATACAGGAGCAGAAAGTTAGAATTAAATATGAGAAATAAATCTTTTATTTTTCAATTTAAAGTTTTTGTTGATTTTTTTTTCGTGTGAGATTTGAAGAAACTCAATATGAAAATGATTCTTATTCTCCAATTTAAAGTTTTTTTTCTTTTATGTATGGGTTTATCTTATTCATTTAAGAATGTTTTGGGGGCAGAATTTAAGAAAAAAACTAATATTAGAAATAAATCTTATTTTCCAATTCTAATTTCCTAATGAGTTTTTGCACTTTTGTGTGTAGGTTGATCATAGTATACCTTATTCAGACAAAAAATGCTGAAAACAGCCATTTAAGAATTATTTGGGGGCAAAAAATAAGAAATAGTCTTATTTTACAGTTTAATTTTTTTGTTGATTTTTTGGACTTTTATGTGTGGATTGAACATATTATAATTTATCTCGATATGAAATGCTGAAAACAAATATTCAGGAAGGATTTAGGAGCAAAAAATAAGAAAAAGCTATAATATCGTAAATAAATTTTATTTTACCTTTTTTTGGTTTTTTATTTGTCGATTTGTGGATTTATTTAGACATAAAATGCTGAAAACAACCATTTAAGTATTTGAGGGCAAAAAATAAGAAATAATCTTATTTTCCAATTTAAAGCTTTTGATGATATTTCGTTTTTTTATGTATGTATTATATCTTATTATACCTTATTTAGACACACGATGCTGAAAACAGACTTCTAGGAAGGATGAAGGAGCAAAAAAATTAGAAGAAACTTATAGGGTGTAACATAAGTACGTTAAAATATTCAAGTGACGTATTCCTGAGAGAAGTTTAAGAAAAAAAGTTTAAATAAACTTGTGTCCGGAAATGCTTCGTTTCGGACATACAGGCTGTTGAAATTTAATTCTTTTGTTCGCTTTTCAAAAATAACTTTTGCAAAAAATAAGTTATTTGCATGAAATTTCGTACCCGGCGTTTTTTGACGTGGGAAATCATTATTTCGTATTAATTTTCATGTAACATCTAGAGGGCACTGCGTACGCTGTCTTTATTTATTTCAAATTTCCCTTACATATTTAAAAGTAAACTTTCGGTACTTTCCATAAAAAACCTTATTCCCACACCTTTTCCAAGTAAAACAGGTACACCTCCTCAACAACGCTGGAGGTGATCCTTTTCGAGATATTTACAATTTTCTATATCGATGCATGTTACGTAGCTCCTCGGGCGCTAAGTTAAGTTGCTGAGAACATTACAAAAACTAAGTATGTGGTAGGTCTCTTCAAAATAAACTACTTTTTTTCTATGAAATGAAATTAAATTTTTCCAATGTAAAGTTTTTGTTGATTTTTTACTTTTTTATGTGTGGATTGAACATATTATCCCCTATTTAGACATAAGATGCCTAAAATGGACTTATAGGAAGGGTATAGGAGCAAAGAACTAGAAGAAACTTAAATATAAAGATCAATCTTAATTTTCATTTTAAACGTTTTTTTTTAATATTTTGCACATTTATGTGTGTATTTATCATATTATACACTAGCTTTTGCCCGCGACTTCGTGCGCGAGGCACCTAGGATAAGGACCTAAAATTTTATTATATATTTTTGTATAGATGTTTAGATCATCTCATAAGATAAAGTTGTCCATTTCTTTCAATTTCGCTCAGGCATATATACCTATCTGCTCTTGAATGTGACAAGTGTTGTTTCAAAATTATGTAATTTTATATTTTTCTAGTAAAGACATAATTAAAATGAAGAATAAACTTGTTTAGGAAATCTCTATTCACATTCTTAAATATTTCCACGTAGACTTTAAATTTTTCCATGAAGCCATTCACTTCTTAACGCAATATTCTTCAAGTAGCCCACTATCAAAGTTAAAATGGATTGAACAGTAAGAATGTTATGACGTTCAGAGTATCTAATGCTAATGAGTTTGGTTGGAGCAGAATCGGGACTGAAATATTAAATGAGATAGCCTTCGTGGAAATTTCAATTATCGCCTCATTCTTTATTATCAATCAATTAGTTGGAAGCATCCATTGTTGAGACGGAGATTTTGATAACATGCAACATCTTGAATGAGAGAGAGAGAGAGAGAGATACATAATATTCTAAAGGTACTGGTAATTTTAAGTTGTGCTGTTGTTTGTACATAGAAGAATTTTGACACAAATTAATAAACATTTATGTCACATTTTTGAGGTTTCCATTAGTCATCAAAATTGTTGAAGTCAAACCGAAGCAGTAACAATTCTGCATATTCTTGGTGCTGCAGTTCGGAAACTATTATTTGTGTGTCGTGTGAAAAAAATATTAAAAAATTAATGCACTATAGATAACACGTGAACATACATGCAAAATGTGTGCTACTACATACAGACGGGTAACAGACGGAAGGACCGATGGATGGACTTAGTATTTGCTAATAGACATACACATTCTCTGAAAATTTCAGGTCTTTACATATTACAGTTCATGAGGTAGAGCCCACTGACCATAGATATAATACACTATGGGCTGGCCATTGCAGCAGACTATTAATTCCATCTAAGAGAGATATAGCTAAATGAAGGAAAATATTGTTATTACACTTGTGTTATATTGCATCTTATCATTTACTCCATGTTAACAAGATCTGTTTGCATTCCAACAACTATTATGTTGTCCTGCAAGCTGTAAATTATCAAAAGTGCAGAATTGCATATATCTATACAATGTAATAATATTAGTTAATGCCTTAGATTAAGTCAGTCAACATGTAACTCTTATAAAATAACCTTCTTGTAAATTAGGATTCAGATATTTATTTTCAAAAATCGTTCCGTCAGATTGAAAATTATAAGTGGCGAAGTCAGATCGGATTTAGTTCTCATGGGAAATGCATATATGGACAGTCCTGTGTTTTGGCCATCCAGCTAGGACAAGCAAGAGACATCCAAATTCGCAACGGACCGGTGGTATAAGTAGAATTTGTTTTGTTCATGTCAGACTCCTATGATCCTATTGACTTAATTGACGGAAGCGATAGAGAATAAGAGCCTAATTTAATAACATTTTTCAACAATCTTACTCTATAATTTAAAACAAAAGAAACTTTATTAATTTACAAATATGCTAAATGAACAACCAATTTGTACGCCTTGTGCCTATATTAGATATCAAGGTTTCATCAATTATCCCAAATTTTGATGGAAACCCCAAAAAAATGTATAATTTATTAATGCCTGCGAATCAATAATAACGCAATAGAGCTTATCCATCGTCGTCACAAATATGGCCGCAAACAGCTGTTCTGGAGGTCAACAAAGCCTCTTTGCCATAAAAGGCCATTGTAAGTTTTATTAGTTTTCACGAAAACTTTGACGATTTTACTGCTGTATATTTACAACAAAACAATAAAATTCTTAATTGAAGTTATCCTGAAGGTAAGCAATTAAAATTTGAGTAAAAATAATTAAGATTAAGTATGTTATTTTGTTATTTTACGAATTATAATTTGTTGCATTTTTATAATGAAAGACCTCTACTGAAAAAAATAATCATTTAAAATGAAAGGATAAATTCTGTTTATAATTAAAAACAGATTACCCATATATATATATATATATATATATATATATATATATATATATATATATATATATATATATATATATATATAGTAAGATGAGAGAGAGTACTTTAAAAAATTGTTTCTATCTCAGATGTCTAATGGAAGTAGATACTTTGAAGGACTGGATTTTGAAGACAAAAGCAGATATCTTCAGAAAATAGAATTGACTGGAAATGTTGATTCTTATATGTTAAAGAATACATACTTCGATACAACAACGAACATAATTCACGGTTACTTAAAAAAACGGAAGATTAGGTGACTGACGTTATAGAAGTTATTATTTTTATTCTGCAATCAAGATATGAGTTACGCAAATTGAAGAATTAACTAATCTCCCATTAGGGATCCATTATGAAATCGGCCTTAATAATAATAGTAACGCATTAGTGCAAAATATTTTCGAGCAGCAATTTTCCTAACAAATAAGACTGCCACTAGATTTCTATTTTTTCGGATAAAAATATGGAGGCACTCAATTGCCATTGCAAAGCATGTTTTAAAGCTAATTAAGCTTTAAAGCTAACTACCCCACCATCTTGATTATACACAAATAAAAATAAAATTTTATTCGGTTTCGATGAATCCGAACATGAATCCTAAAAAGCAGAAGGGAATTCTTATATATTTGTGTATAAAGAAAAATATATATAATATAAATGGCACTCTTAAAACTATGTTCCTTCTTTTTTACACGTTCTTTTGCCGTAGTATACCTCTCTCTCGCTACTTTAGGGGTTGGCTTCAATTTGGATACTATGAAACTCATATATACTGTTGGGATGTAATCAGAACTCTCCTTGTTTTAAAAATTTGCTGGCTTTTCTTGAGATATTGGTGAACACAAATTATATAGCTATTTATGTAAGTAATAGGTAATAGCTAAATATATTTATTTAAATTGATTGAAATATATAAAACACATTATGTATGCAATAAAAAATGCATTCACTTTTTTCCGATGATAAAGTAAATATCTTAATAATCGTTTGCCTTTACTGTTGTTTGCACAATCCACAACTTCACATAAAATTGTCAATTGAACACAAAGATAATGTTATTTAAGGGATTGAAACTTCGGTGAGTACCTAATTTTCAATTAGTTACATGCAAACTCTAGTTTTCTCCATCATACAATCATTCTAAAACATTTCTATAAGTGTTCAAATACCTTATTATTAACCTGAGTGATTTGATACTGAGTAAGAATAACGAAAATAAAGTTAAAAGCGCGATCTTAAAATTCAAACTTGCGGTTTGTTGCCATCCAAAACAGTTGATTTTGACAGTAGTTTAAATGGTGCTGACGTCAGGTGGAAAAGCCTTATATTTTGATTCCGGTAGTTCAAAGAAAATCAAAACAATTTATTACTTAATGGTATATCAAATAGACTTTAAAATGGAGCAGAAGTCATAGCGATAAATGGAGCAAATAATTGTAAGAAGACTAACGAGATGAAAATTGTTTAAGCAAGAACTTGCAAATATGAGACAAAAGGTGAATGAAATCCCACATCAATTTCACGAACGGATTATACCTATGAAACACTATATGCTACTATGTTGATTTACATTCGAAAGACAACGAAGAGCGTTTTATCTAAAGCGATTTCTTTACAAGGCAACTCCAACCAATCATTTCCTGCCGGTTTGGAAGTACCACTAATTCCATAGTTGAAGTGGTGCAACTTATAACAGAAGATCATATAAAATTATCAAAGATATAGCAATACCAACATATCAGTTAGGCATCCCCTGCAAACAACAGGATCTACCACTCATAAAGCCCCAATTTGATCATCATTTCCCCAAAATTATTTTCAAAAACCACTTCAACCGCCTCAATGGCAAAACTTAACGAACAACCTATATCACGTCATTTTTCTAGCATTTCCAGTAGTATTCAAAGAATTAATCAACCACCAGCAAGATTTTCAACAAATTCACAAATGTTTCCAAAACCACATACCACCAATGTCTGGAAACCAAGTCCCAATCAACCACAACCTAAACCCACCCCAATGAGCATTACGACTCGAAATATTACACCTTATTTTTAAAGAAATAATTTAATTTCTAAAAGTGGACAAAAACCCAGCGTAATCGCCGAAGAACTGTTCTTTACAGAAGAATCCAATGATGGTATTGGAAATGAAGCTTTTGAATATTATGATAAACAAAATTATGAAAATGTAAGAAAAACCCAAGACGAAGAACTAAATTAACATTTCCACAGACAAAAAGAGCTACCGTATATGCAAATTTCGAATCCACCTCTGAAATTGCTTTAAGATACAGCATCAACCAAATATTTTCTCTATCTCAATATAGCATTTAAATGTTATAACGACAGTCAGTATATTCAATGAACCTTTTGTAGTTGGAACCAATTTCCAGTAATCTCACCAAAACTAGTGTACAAAAATACCCATAAAATAAACAGAACGAGTAACGCCAAAAAGGTTCCGTTACATTTACGCCTGTCGACTGACCAGTTCAGGAGGTGGGTCGTGGTAACAAATATGATTGGGCGCCAGGCTCAAAACAAATGACAATCACAGTAAAAATGTCAAAACAAGTATAATTTATTAAACAATAAAAATACAATTTAGGAAATTATTTCTTCTATACTACATCATTAGCCTGAAGGGCCTAAAATTTTCAGCCAGCTAACGGCTATACGGATGGTATGCTGGACTGGTAAGAATGCTCTGACTTACCGGTCTACCGGTACTGTTTCCAAGAGGGTTTGAACCTCGTTGGACACATCAGCGGCTGTTATAGCTGACTAGAGCTCGCCAAAAGTTCATCGGGATGATCGTGAAACTTATATGGTTAATGCCTGAATCAGTATAGTGAGATTACTTTCCCCTTCACTGAAGTTCCTCAATTAAATTTCCCTTACTGACGGGCAAGCCAAATTTCCCCGATGTTTACCAGCATCCATGAAAGTAGCTTAACTGACAATTAATACTTAATTTTTAATATTAACCATAGACAAGGTATAGAATTCTTTTTTATAGACTATGGAATATATATAATAAGCTTAGTGATTCATCGTAGATAAGAAAGACATTAATACGTCAACAAATGATAGATCTATAAATTAAAACCTAACTCTTGATATCAAGATATTTCAGATCCTACGTAAATTGAAGAAAATGATCATCATCGATTTTTGCTGATAAAAAACAAGATTGGATATAGATAAATAGATAGATAAAAAATTGTCCTTGAAGTGATTTGCCTATCGTAATATTGGAAGATAGATTTTATAAGTGATTCCAAGCTGCACCAACCATTTCAGCCCGTCACAAATAAAGTGGTACATATTACAGTTATTACAATTTACTACACATAAAAAACATTTATTACACGTTCCGGTTTCGAATTACAGGGTGCCGGTGCAGCTTGGATACCAAGCCACACCGCCATCTTATTCTTTCACCCTATCAAAAAGAACAATTGTCCGTTTTGTTTACACATTTATTACAATTTATTACACACAAAAACATTTATTACACGTTTCGGTGTCGAATTATATGGTGGCGGTGCAGCTTGGATACCGTGCTACACCGCCGTCTTGTTCTTTCATCCTAACAAAAAAAATAAGTGGTCCATATTTTTTTATACATTTATTACAATTTATAAGACGTAAAAGAACATCTATTATAAGTGTCGTTCTCGGGTGACAGGGTGGCTGTTCAGCTTGGATACCAAGCTTCCCTGCCATCTTGTTTTTTCACCCTGTCAACAAAAATAAACGGTGCATATTTTTTAAAACATTTATTACAACATATTGCACCTAAGAACATTACTTACACTTCAAGTTAACAGAAGAAAGAATATTCCTGTATTCAAAACCGCTATGATTTGAAGAGTGTGAATCGCGCGCGCTTGTCTTGCATACCCAAGGTAGGCTGACGCTCGGGCCACCCTACCACCACAGTATAAAGAACTCTCTATAGTGTGCTACCAGGGTGTAAAGTTTGTAGCAGCAGCCCCTATTCTATGTCACTCGTGATGCGATAAAAATGAATGAAATACGACGACTTAAAGCCCAGTAAGAGTTCCTCTGGAAATATTTCATCCATAATTGAAATATGTCTAATTGCCCTATTTAAAATAAAGATAAATAAATAAGTTTTATATTTACTTAATAATAATAATAATTTCTTTATTATTGAGCGATAAAAGATTTATTGCTCGATCGGCTCTTAAAAGATTCCTTTCGAGATGTTTAAGCGCACGTTATCTCTCTAGTTTCTCCTATGGGTGCATAACTTATTAAACATTTGGTAAAATTGATCATGTTGTGTAAGAAATCATCTAAGAACAATCGGCACTGGGTGTATGTATCAATATGGTTGCCTGTACAAACCTGAGTACTTTGAGCCTCGCATCATCCCTTCAGATTAACTTTTGCAATCAGTCTCATTCGATAATTAACAAAAATTTAGCAATACATGATTGGGCCACGGATAAATTTATTGAGATGGTTGCTTAAGCTCCCCAAGTAGACTGACTCCGACCGCCACTCTCTAGCTTGGTCCCTGTGTATGTTTCAAATTTTACAAGTAAGGCCAACATAGAAAAATTAGCAATAAATAATTGAACATTAGCACTGGTGGTCAAAATGATTGCTTCGAGGCTACTGAATAGTTTGAAACGGTTTTCGACTCTTTGGGACTTGTAGTGTGAGAATTATAAATAATATAATTACCCGGATTCGTTACCTAGTGAAAACTTAGCAATAAACAAAATGTAACAAATGTTCCTTTGATGCAATAGGATGTAATAAATTTGTAAAAATATGGACCACTTGTTTTTTAGATTGGGTGAAAAAACAAGTTGGCGGTGTAGCATGGTATCCAAGCCGCACCGCCATACATTAATTCGACACCGGAACGTGGGATGAATGTTCGTTTGCGTGTAATAAATGTGTGAAAAATATGGACTACTTACTCGTTTTTTATTGATAGGATGGAAGAACAAGATGACGGTGTAGCTTGGTATACAAGCTGCACTGTTATATGAAGTTATATAAAGTTATAATTGCAATATTATTCAAAGTCATATAATAGTAACAAAGTATTATTTTTTAAATATTGTATTTCATAATATTATATTTCATCATATCATATTACATCTACAAGACGCAGTTCTAAGAAGGTAACAGAAGCGATAAGGATGTTTACGTGCCAGAGATGCCGACTAGTAATCAGCAAGTTACCATAAAGACGATTGTTAGTTATTTATTCAGTTTGGCCTCCAAAAAGACATTACTAAGTATATATTGATAATATTTCTAGAAGTTTCGATTTAACCTTAAGACAAAAGACCTATTGTAATTATTTAGTTTTTTTTTGTATTTTTTGATGATGAAACATTTTGGATTGTATAAATACAGCTAACAACATCACTTGTGAATCTACAGGCGATTATGTCAGTCTACTTGTAAGTCTAGACTCATACAGTTATGTAAAGGTAAGTTTTTTTATATTATATTTTTGATTTATTAAATATTGTTTTAAAAAACTTGTTTTGGAGTTGATTGATATAACAAATTAGCGCAGTCAGTAGGATCAACTCAAATTGATAAAACAAGGCCTACTTCAACAAAAAGTTTCCCCTCATTATCACGGTGGTCTCCAAACCTTTAAGTGAAGAATCAACAGCTCCAAAGAAGAAGAAGAAGCAGAAGAATTGTTAAAATCTGGTACGTTGGGAGAACACGGAACTGGTCTAACTGTCGACGGCAGATTCTACAATCTACAATCAACTTACAGAAGGGTCCAGGGAGGCGCCCTCATTCCTTTGCAAAAAAGCATCGCAGAAAACAAGACAAATCCGATGTACAACTTACTGTAAGTGAATTATCACGTTTTAATTAAAAATAAATAATTTTCTTTTTTGAGTATAATAGTGTTTGATTTTCTATTATTATTATTATTATTATTATTTTAAATATTAAGTAAAAAATAGCAAATGAAAATAGAGATAATGAAGCTGAGATTGAATCATATAAGATTTCAAAAAATATTTTGTATCGTACCTGAATTTGAAGGTGATCAAATATTTCTCGGAACGTTTTTAAGTGCATGTGATTGCGCATATAATATGTCTACTAGAGACCAAAACGCTCTATTAGTAATTCATATCAAAAATAAATTGAAGGGAAGAGCTACCCAACTAATTAGCTCTCGAAATCCTCAAACATATACTGAAATAAGATAGCTTTTGATCGGTGATTCAAGAGGTCTTACTTCACTTATTCAGGAATTACAAAGATTAAAGCAACTATCAAATGAGTCAGCTCTTACATTTTTCAATATATTCCAAATGCTAAAATGCATGTTAATATACTGAAATCCCTGAATTTGACAGCAGAACAAAAAAACTGCTCAGGAAATGCTTATTGTTACTGTGGCTCTCAATACCCTGCTAACTGGACCTGAACCTCGTCGTGGTCAACTTATCCGTGCTAGTCAGCCTGCAAATTTATTGGAAGCATAAATTCGTATAAGAAGGGAATTGCAATTGATTTATTTTAAGAATCAAAAATTTAATAAACCTGTTCCCAATAATGCAAGCAAACCTGAGAATATACTAACAAACAGGAAGCCCCAAGTTTAAATTGTAAAATGTGGTAGAAATGGTCATACTTCTAATAAATATCGTTCTCAACAGCAAAGAGCATCAGCTCCAAACTATAACCCCAATTTCAATAATTTCCAGAGACCAATGAATTCCCAAAATCAACCACAAAATACTATGCAAAATAGACCGAACAATAGTATTCCTAATTAACAAAGACATTTTAATTCGCAGGGACAATCCCAGATACGACCATCCATAATTCAAAAGAATCCAAATTTTCAACAAAGAGCTCATTTAATCGGCTTTAATGGTGAAAATGATTCAGATTCTTATTTCGAAAATAGTCAAGATATTTTTGAAAATGAATACCAAGAAAACTATACTAACTATTCCGAATCATCAAACTATTTTCCAGATGTAGAAAAAAATGTAGAAAAAAAAAGAAACTCACAGTCTTCTCCACAAAATATATTGCTTACATAATTACCATCAGAGACATGTTTCGAAACTATATAGTTTCATTATCAATCTTAAAAGGTTCTGTAATAAATTTGTACAAATTAATGATACTATGATACTGATGAAATATATCTTAGAAATGATGGCTAATATGATACTCACGTGGAGATGAAAATAACTCAATCTCAAACCAAAATTCGTCAATAAATAAAATAAAATTCAGAATAAAACTTAACTTTTACATTGTAACCCCAAAAATAAAATAAAATAAAATTAAATTCTTCCTGAGACAATGGACTTTTACCTACTATTCTCCAGATTTTGAAAATTATCTACCTGATTTGGATCTCCTGGAATCTCAAATTTCTAGGATTTTCCCATTTCTCAAATCAAAGACCATCCCCCAGACTGTCCAACAACGGAAATGTCAATTACACAAATAACGACCCAAATTCAAACTTTGTATTTAGACTACATGAATATAAATTTTCCCGAACAATTCTAAGACTCTTTATTATATAGAAGATGCTTCACAAAAAATTAAAGCTGCTTTTTGATACAGGTGCAGGAATTTCGATTTGTGAAGAAAACACCGTTAAAAGTTTTCTTCAAAGATTTCCTGAATATGTAAAAATACAAAGAATAACCAATCAAAAAATTTTAATAACAGAATCTACTCTTATGCCATTTGCTGAAAGATTTTCATAAAGTTTATATTTATAATCTTGATATTGATTTTGATGGAGTTTTGGGCTTACATTTCTTAGAACATTATAATTTTGTAATTGATTTGAATTCAAAATAATTAATAACGAGTTTTAAGACTTTGCCTTTGCTTAAAGTTATTGAAAATTATACAACTGAAACATCACACTTATCAGAAAATTCTCAAGATGTCTTGGAAACGGAATCCGAATTTTTAGTATTTGAACAATGTACTGAATGATATAAATTAATAGCTGAAAATGAAATCAATATTTTTGACATGCCTACAGACTACTCATTAGCTCATTGCGTAGCAGAAGAAATGCAAATGCAAAAAAGTATTGCTGTAGAACTTAGGAAACGTTTTGGAAACATAGAAAATTTATTGATTCAAAATCAATATCAAGGTGGTCTTGCAATTTTGAAAATTAAAAATGATAAAAAAGACACAAGCAGATATATTTATTATCTTGCAACAAAAGAAGTTTCACCCGTGAAACCCACTTACCAGACATTATGATCATCTTTAAAGAAATTGAGAGATCATGTTGGTAAAAACAATGATCAAAAATTAGCTATGCCAAAGATATGGTGTGGATCAGAAATGTTAGATTGGACGTATATTAAGAAACTGATATCTTATCTTTTCAGAAACTTAGAAGTTGAAATTGTTATTTATTCGCCAAATATACAAAATAGAATTTTTATTGAACCAAGAACCGAAAAAAAATTCAAATTGAAATGTGCATCAACGAACACAGATGCAATACTTTTCGTAAAAGCAATAGAACATGTTAAAATTCCAAATGCTTTGGTACATGTAAATGAGGAAGGCGAATGCTTTACTTCAATTATTGCTTTTTAAATTTTAATTGTGCTAATGAAAATAAAACTAAATTTATTCAACCTGTTGATATAAGAACTATAATTTTGTATCATTTGCGTACAGATCATCTCAACGAAGAAGAAAAAGAAATTATCACAAATTTATGTTTAGAATTTTCTGATATTTTCTATTTGGAAGGAGACCAGCTAACATATACATATATATATGAAACTAAACATTCAATTGAAACTGATAATGCGAGGCCTATATTTGCTAAATCATGATACCCACAAATTCACAAATAAGAGGTTAAAACTCAGGTGAACAATATGTTGGAGCAAGGTATTATACGTCATTCTATTTCATCATGGTCATCCCCAGTTTAGTTTATGCCAAAGAAGCTTGATGCTTCGGGAGAATAAAAATGGCGTGTGGTTGTTGACTATCGTAAACTAAATGAACTTACGGTAGATGATAAATATCCATTACCCAACATTTCTGATCTCCTTGACCAACTAGGAAGATATCAATATTTTATCACTCTTGACTTAGCCTCAGGTTTCCATCAAATCGGTCAATACCTAAAAGATATATCCAAAACAGCTTTTTCAGTTGATAACGGTCATAAAGAATTCGTTTGTATGCCGTTTGGACTAAAAAATGCCCCGTCCACTTTCCAACGCGTCATGGACAACATTTTACTTGGCATTCAAAGATGTTTTGTTTATATGGATGACATAATAATTTACTCTTCCACTATTCATGAACATTTCTCTCGCTTGACTGAAGTTTTTAACATACTTCAAAAAGCAAACTTAAAAATTCAACCAGATAAATGCGAATTTCTTAGAAAAGAAGTCGCTTATCTTGGATATATCATTATCCAAGATGATTAAAAACAAATCTAGCCAAAATAGAATGTCTAAATAATTTTCCGAGACGTAAGAATCCAAAAGACATAAAATCTTTCCTTGGTTTAGCAGGATATTATCGTCGCTTTATACCAAATTTAGGCAAAATTTCTAAACCTCTTACAAGACTTTTACAGAAAGATGTTCCTTTTATTTTTAATACTGAATGTAAAAATTCCTTCAACGATCTAAAAACTGCACTCACTTCAAATCCTATTTTGAGATACCCAAATTTCGAAGGACCATTTATTCTCACAACCGATGCTAGTGCATTTGAAAGTGGCACTGTTCTATCACAAGGTCCCATTAGTACTGATCTACCAGTAAGTTAGGCTTCTACCACATTATGTAGGGCAGAAACCAAGTATTCTACAATAGAATGAGAACTCCTTGCGATTGTATGGCCAGTAAAACATTTCCGTCCTTATTTATTTGGAAGAAAATTTACACTAGTCACTGACCATTGTCCATCAACATGGCTCTTTTCCATTAAAGATCCCGGAAGCAGACTAGCCAGATGGCAACTCAAATTGGAGGAATATGATTACAAAATTATTAAAAATGCAGATGCGCTTTCGAGAATTAAAATTATTAATTTTAAAGAATGTGCAAATTTACAATCTAAAATTACAATTTTGCCGACTAATGAAACTAAGAGGTTACAGAAAATAAAACCACTAATGATCATATAGAACCACAACATAGTGAAACACTTATAGATGAACAAGATGAATTAATGACAGATAAATTTAATAGATTTGTCAACATTTACAAAACAAAATCAATAATCGATTATTCAAAAATTTAAACAACAGATGACCAATTACTAGATACGACTCATAAGAATAATGTATGTTACTTTATTTTGGCAAAATAAACTTATATCATATATTCAATAAAATTGAAGCCGAGCTTTCGAGAATGTTTATTCTCTTCTTCAGGGCAAAAATTGTGAATTTAAAATAAATTAGCCAAAAACAGGAAAGATTTCATAGCCATGAAGAAGAGAATAAACATTCGGCTTCAATAAAAGAATTTTATTGAATATATGACTGCATCCCCAAGAACATCTTTTTATTAATATATATATATATATATATAAATATATATATATAAATATATATATATATATATATATATATATATATATCTATATATATATATATATGTTATATTTTATTGTACCCAATATTTACTTAACACCCTGTATGACATTGCACCATCTACGCATCATATAATTTGATACTTAATCTTTCTTATTAATCTTGAAAAGATGTAATAATTTTAATATCAAAAAATAATAAGTCTGTTATAACTATTGAAACAATAACTTATTGTTATAATTAAATATCATGTTTCCCTGCTACTAAGAATAGGCATTAGCAGTTTATTATCAAAAGACATAATTACATCTTAAAGTGCAAGATATGAAGTCAAGTAGTTCACTGGGAATAGAAATGTATCAGCAATTCTTCCAGAAAAACTTCTAGAACATTTAATTATTGTTGTGCAATATTGTGAAATAGTGGAATACTATTTAAAGGCAAGAAAGAGCCTTCCTAGATTATTATTACTAGAATACTGCTTCATATAACATCAAGTTAAGCCCTAGTTAATAATCAATATATTATATTATAATATATTTTATAATATAATTTGGCGCAGTCAGTAGGATTGCTACAACGTGTTTGATTGGTATTTACTGGAGCTGGTGCCTTACAAAGTAGGATTTTATCCCTCGAAGAAGACGACATCTCCTGAGTGGACTGTCTCTTTGACAGTAAAACATCCAACAACACGGTGGTTTTCAACCTTTAAGGTAACAAGAACCTTAAGATTTATTAATTTGCTGGATAAAAGTTAAATCGACATCGCAACATTGCAACGAAGAAGTTCCCCCTCACTATCATACATCAATTGGTAGAACAAGGCTTACTTCCTAGAAGCAGTGGTCAATTCAACTTCAATTCAAAGGAGCAAACGATCAACTTCAATTCAAAGAAGTTAACGAGTACAACCAGAATTCCAGCCCATATTGTAGGAGAGCAGAATAATTCCCACCAGAGGAATTGCAGAAATTGATATATGGTTAGTGTATGACATTGAATCATCACACCTCAATATATATTGTCACTAAAATTATTTTAAAGATAATAAAATTTCGGTAACAAATCCACAATCACCAAATCAGAGTGATGAACATAATATTGAACCATATAAATTAAGCGAAATATTTTCCCGGAATATGGTGGAAATTCAATATTCCTCAATACTCTTATTATTGCTTGTAATACAGAAACAGAGATAAGTGTACTTTACACATAAAAACAAATTACGTTCTAAAGCAGCAGAATTGATAAATTCTCGAAATCCAAAAACGTGGATAGAAATTAGAACTCTTCTTGAAACACATTCTGGAGATACTCGAGATCTTACATCCCTAATACGAGATTTACAAAGAATGCGACAAAATTCAACTGAATCTCCTTTATCATTTGTAACAAGATTAGAAACCCTTCAATGTAAACTTTATTCTGCAATAGCTAGACAGAATATGAGTGCAGATGTGAAAAAAGCACAAAACGTTTTAATTGATACAATGGCCTTAAATACATTAGTGGTAGGTTTACAACCATCATTATCTACTATAATACGAGCATCGAATCCACCAGATTTGATTACAGCTAAGAATAGATTAAAACGAGAGTTACAATTAAATTATTATGAAGGACAGAAGAAAAGTTCATTGAATACAAATAACTTTTCTCAGAAAACGAATTATGATAAATCAAAATCAAATTATAATAAACCATTTAGATCTGGAAACACGAATCATTCTAATCAAAGTCATTACCATTCAAATAAACCTTCGACAAGTACTTCTGGTAATAATCAGAACAGTTTTATAAACAGATCACCAAGTTTTCAGAATCAGAGCTCTAGACCTCAAAGTTTTCAAAATCAAAACTATAGACCTCAAAATTATCAAAATCAGAGTAATAGATCCCAAGATTCTCAACCTGTACAGTCTAATCAAAAACCGAATTTTACAAAACCTAAGACATATTTAATCAATGAAAATGATACGGATAATGACGAAAGTGAAAATGAACAAGATTTATCGAAGATGGATTTTCAGTTTGTAAGTCTCCAAGAAGAACCTCCGATAAAGAAATAATTATTAATACAATATCATCAAAAAATCTATATTATATAGAAGATGAAAAGAGGAAATTTAAACTATTGATAGATACTGGAGCAAGTATATTAATTGTAAATAATAAATTAGTTGGAAATATTAAAAAACGACATAAAGAAAATATACGAATACAAGGTATTACTCGTGAAACATTATTGCTTACACAATCTATTGATATTGAATTTAAAGATAATGATCCACATAAAGTGTATGTTTATGATCTAGATATTGAGTTTGATGGTATACTAGGCGCAGATTTTTTACAACATTATGATGCTGTAATTGATATTAAAAATCGAAAATTATTTACAAATTTTGTAGTTACGCCTTTGATGAAAGTGCAACAATATCCAAAAAATATAAGACGTACTGTGTCAAATAGAGTAACTATTGAACCAAGAACCGAAGAAGTATTTAAATTAAAATGTGATTTAATTAATACTGAAGAAGCTCTGATATCACAAGAAATAGATAGAGTCAAGATACTAAATGCGCTTGTGAAAACAGATCAAAACGGAGAATTTTTGACAACAATTTTAAACGTAAATGATGAAAAGAAAGAAATAATATTCCAGAATCTTGAATTTGATGAAATTCAAATTACTCTGAGCGATAAATATACGGATAATGTAAATTCGATAATGGAAATTAATCATGTAGATAAAATTCAAGAATCATTACGAGTAGATCACCTAAATGAAGAAGAAATGGATTTAATAACAAATCTTTGTCGTGAGTATATCGATATTTTTTATATAGAGGTAGATAAACTGACTTTTACAAATGAAGTGAAACACTCTATACCAACTCGAGATCAGAAACCAATCTATACAAAGTCCTATCGATATCCTTATATTCATAAAGAAGAAGTAAGAAAACAAATTACAAAAATGTTATATGAAAATATAATCCAACATTCAACATCACCAAGGTCAAGGCCGGTTTGGACTGTTCCTAAAAAATTAAATAAATTAATAAACAAAAATGACGAATTGTCATAGATTACAAAAATTAAATGAAATAACAGTAGGAGATAGATATCCTTCACCAAATATAACAGATTTATTAGATCAACTTGGAAGATGTGAATATTTTACAACTCTAGATTTAGAATCAGGCTTCCACCAAATAGAGATAAATGAATCGGATATACCTAAAACTGCTTTTAGCGTAGAAAATGGTCATTACGAATTTTTACGGATGCCATTCGGTTTAAAAAACGCACAATCTACTTTTCAGAGAGTAATGGATAATGTACTCTATGGTTTACAAGGAGAAAGATGTCTTGTATATATGGACGATGTAATATTTTTTTCAACTACGTTAGATGAACATATAAAACAAATTTCAGAAGTATTCGATAGATTACGAGCCACTAATTTAAAAATACAACCTGATAAATGTGAATTCCTAAGACATGAAGTCATTTATTTAGGACACATTATAACAAAAGATGGAGTGAAACCAAACCCTGAAAAAATTAAATGTATTCAAAATTTTCCACAACCACGATCACCAAAGGAATTTTAATCATTTTCGGGATTAGCAGGATATTATAGAAGGTTTATTCCAAATTATGCTAAAATATACAAACCGTTAACTAGACTTTTAAAAAAAGATGAACCATTTGATTTTAGTAAAGAATGCGATGAATCATTTGAAACTTTGAATGATTTATTGACTTCAAGTCCAATTTTGATATATCCAAATTTTGAAGAAGAATTAATTTTAACAACAGATGCTAGTTCATCTGCTATTGGAGCAGTATTAAGTCAAGGACCTATGAATAAAGATTTACCTATTGCCTTTACATCACGAACTTTATGTAATTTTGTTGAGAATAATATTGATTTACCAACCTTAGAAATTTTATGTTATATATTCACCGAAGAAAATTTTAAATTTATTATTTGCCAAAATATTATAAAACCAGTTGCGGAAGAAGATGAAATACAAATAATTTTGGATGAATATCATTCAGAAAAACGAAATCTGCATAGAGGTATAAATGAAACCCTACGTAGAATTAAAGAAAAATATATTTGGAAAAATATGAATAAAGATGTTGAAAATTTTATTAAAAAATGTGAAATTTGTCAAAAAACTAAGGTCTGTAGGAAAAAACTCAGTTCGCCATTAGTTATCACAGAAACTCCAAAGACACCATTTGAAAGAATAAATCTCGATGTATTAGAGATACCTTCGAAGTTATACGTACTTACAATACGAGATGAACTAACAAAGCATACTCAAGCTTATCCAATTAAAGATAAATCAGCGAAAAATATGATTAATACTTTATTATTATATTTTCAACATTATGGAACTCCATTAAGAATCCATTGTGATTCTGGAAGATAATTCAATAATATATTAATTAGAGATTTATGTACTCTTTATAATATAAAGCTGACATTTTCAAGTACTGGACATCCCCAATCAAACAGATCAATTGAAAGATTTCCCTCAACTCTTTTAGAGATGATTAGAGTACACATGAGTGAGAATCCAAATGAACACCCTCAACACTGTTTACCATATGCTATTATTTGTTATAATAATACAAAGAATAAAACTCATGATTTTACACCATACGAATTAATTTTTGGACATACTTCTGTAAGACCTTCTGAAGTTTTGTACAATGAAAAGGACATAATTTCAAAGTATATGAGAGACTTAAATGCAAGAATAAAATTTTATTACGAAACTGCAAGGAAAAGAACCCTACAAGCAAAAGAAAAATCTAAAGAACGTTTTGATGAAAATGTACAATTTTCACAACACAATTATCAAGTAAGAGATAATGTGTATGTTAAAGAATCTCAGATAGGTTATAAATTAAGAAATAAATTTAATGGACCTTTTGAAATTATTGAACTAAAGAAAAATTCAGCAATAGTCGAAAATCTTGAAACAAATCAGACGTCTCATAAATTTTGATCGAATGAAACCATATATTGACACAGATTAATTTTGTTGCAGGATGGCAGCATACAAATTAATGATTTTAATCAATATTATATTATTATTTAATTTTACAAATAGTCATTATAGCTTAGTGCATGTGAATAATACTGTAGGTATATGTTATAACCAACTTAATCATTTGAAAATATCTAATAATAAATGGACAATATTAGTTTATAAAGATTTGGAACAGCTAAGTACAATTCTTGAAAAGAATGAAAAACTTATCGAATCAATGGAAACACTAATGACACAACCTTATCAAAGAATGCAATATTTTTATTCGAATGTTAAAACACATATTAGTTTATTGAAGAAACTAGCTAATGATGTTAATATGAAATATCATGAAATATATTATGATATCGAACCATATCATCGTAAGAAACGTGGTTTACTTGATGGAGTAGGTACCGTTTGGAAGTACATTACAGGAAATCTAGACGCAAATGATGGCCACTATTATTCTGATAGTATCAATAAATTGAAAATGGATGAACACGAAATTCAAAATCTTTTGAAAAATTAAATTTCAGTAACTACATCAGTTATTAAAGAATTTAATGATACAATTCATGAAATTCAAATAGATGAAGTAACATTTAACGATGATTTAAAGAAAATTGAGAAGACAATTATAAATATTACTGATAATGTAAATTTTTATCAAACACAAATAGATGTAATTAATATTTGTGAGACATTAATGGAAAGTTATGCTTATCTTGAAAACTTTTTAATTGATGTATCAAATTCAATTACTTTTGCAAGATTACAAATTATACATACTTCCATCATTACTCCGAAGGATTTTGTTAAAGCTTTAGAAGAGATTTCAGTTCACTTACAAAAAGATAATTTACCTTTGAACCCAACATTATCTAATATTGCTAGATATTATCAATTAACAGAACTACAAGCTTTTCAAACGAAAACAAAAATTATATTTGTGTTAAAGATTCCTCTAGTGGAATCAGAACTATATACTTTATATAATGTCTATCCATTACCCATTAAAGATGAGAAAACAGGACATGTTATCACTACAAATGTAAAATATATAGCACGTGATGATGATTCTATGTTATATTTAACCATGTCAGATTTACAAAATTGTAAAATTATTGATGAATATCTGTTCCAAATATGTAGTAACATATTACCATTACCCATAGATAATAATGCTATTTGTGAAGCATAACTTTTATGACAGCAACTTGAATTACCCGGAACGTGTCAAACTTCTTTATTATTTGCAAAAGGATATAATGTTCAAAAACTGAAGACAAATGTATGGTTAATTTCAGTAGCCGAACCAATTCCTATAACAATTAAATGCAGTAACAGAGATGCACATACTGAAAGAGTTTTTGATAATACTATTTTAAAGTTACAACCAGAATGTAGTGCTATTATTGGTATTACGAGAGTGAGATCTCAATATATTATAAATAAAGGTGAAAGAATCACTTATAAATTAAATCCAATAATCATTCCATTTGAATGTTGCCAAAATTTACCAGAAAAGATCTATTTACCAAAACTTAAACCATTAAAATTGAATAAACTCAATGAATGATGAAATTGAATTAACTTGAATGTTGTGCTTGTATTTAACACTTATATAAAATTCTAATTTTATATTTTTAAAAGTTACTGCACTTTATAGCACTAACTTTTTTTTAAAATAAGGGGAGTAATGTTATATTTTATTGTACTCAATACTTACTTAACACCCTGTATGACATTGCACCATCTACGCATCATATAATTTGATACTTATCAATCTTTCTTATCAATCTTGAAAAGACGTAATAATTTTAATATCAAAGAATAATAAGCCTTTTTTATAACTATTGAAACAATAACTTATTGTTATAATTAAATATCATGTTTCCCTGCTACTAAGAATAGGAATAAGCAGTTTATTATCAAAAGACGTAATTACATCTTAAAGTGCAAGATATGCAGTCTCATACAAAGTAGTTCACTGGGAATAGGAATGTATCAGCAATTCTTCCAGAAAAACTTCTAGAACATTTAATTATTGTTGTGCAATATTGTGAAATAGTGGAATACTATTTAAAGGCAAGAAAGAGCCTTCCTAGATTATTATTACTAGAATACTGATTCATATAACACCAAGTTAAGCCCTAGTTAATAATCAATATATTATATTATAATACATTATTTGTATTTGGTGACAATAATAAGTAAAAAATAAAGTTTTAATCGCTACAAAATTATTCAACAACAACTTAATAGTATTATAAAAATACTTACAATCGTGAATTTAGAATAAATTAGCCAAAAAGAGGAAAGATTTTATAGCCATCAATTACAAATGTCATTATTCATATTTGTCATGGTAACACAATAAGTAAGAAAGTATCTAGATTTAGTTGACAAAAATGAATATTACTGAATGATCTTTATATGTTTGTAGCTATTTGAACAAGGAGTACAATTAAATTAAAATTATTATTAAGGCAGATACAGGTTCAGTTTTTTTTATAAAAAATGTAATTTACTTTACCCATACATAGACTAAATTACTTTTATTCTGGGCTTGAACTGAGAGTTAAAAAAAAGATATATAATATTATTTAAAATTTCTATATAAGTGTAATCATATTCTCTTACAATACGAAACATATAAACATGATTATTCTGAAAGTGCACTGATACTTATTCACTCAAAAAAGGCCGATTTCTCTCACTAATCAACCTCTAAATTTTTGGGTGAAATAGATGTTTTGAAATCCTAAAATACTCTTTAATGTTCTTTCAAATATTCATAAATATTCAAAATAATATATAAAATCATATTCTCTCACAATACGACATGAGAATGAAACATTTTGAAAATCATTCACTTTTCCAGAAACAAGCTGATATCTCTCACTAATCAGTATGCATATTTTCGAAAATAGTAAATGTTATGAAAATCTCTCATAAATAGATTATACATTTAATCTCAAATAAACATATAATGAAATTTAAGAGAATAATTCTCTTTGATCAACTAAATTTCTGTCACTAATAAATTGATCTAAATATTTCTATTGTTTATGGAAACCTAAGATTCTAAAGTTAATCACTATAAAATCAGTTAAGACCAGTCCTTCATCTATATATAGGTACATATATAAATTATATAATGATAATTATAATAATTTTACTCCACATGTATCTCAAAATTAATATGTATAGATATTTATGTATAGTTAGGTATATTTATTATTTTGAAAAGAGATAAGTACCTAATAATCTAATATTTATTTTATGTTTATATATGTATTTATGTATGTATGTATGTGTGTGTGTGTATATATGTATGTATATATATATATATATATATATATATATAAAATCAAGTTGATTACTGGGAGGATAATAGGCTCAAAAAAAAAATGATTACTGGCCATTAATTTGTGTATTCTGTTTATTGAATCTACGTTTCGAGGACCTGTTCCTCTTCATCAGGATTCAACGACTGAAATTTTTTTATAAAAAAACTTCACGACAAAACATATCTTCGGAGGAGACCCATTAATTTTTTCACATTTTTGTTCTAAAAAACTTTTCATTAGCTGAAGGCTGTACTTGATAATATGAAAATATTAATTAAAAAGCAAAAGATACATTGAATGACAATTATTTACGAGAACATTCTTTAAGATTGGATAAAAACCTGTACATGTTTGTAAAACTACATGCTGAAACAACACGAGAAGGCACAATGATCATTGTATATGTGTAGGTATATAGTTTGATTCAGAATTCTTGACTGGTTTATTATTTGATAAAATAGATTTTTGTTGGGGATGCAGTCATTTAATAATTTAATAATCCAAAGAATTTTATATATTAAATGACTGCACCCCCAACAAAAATCTATTTTATGTGTATATATATATATGTATATTGGTTATAAATGGATTAATGTGTATGGGATATATGTACCTATATATAGATGAAGGACTGGTCTTAATTGATTTTATAGTAATTAACTTTAGAATCTTGGGTTTCCATAAAAAATAGAAATATTTAGATCAACTTATTAGCGAGAGAAATTTAATTGATCAAAGAGAATTATTCTCTTAAAATTCATTATATGTTTATTTGAGATTAAATGTATAATCTATTTATGAGAGATTTTCATAACATTTACTATTTTCGAAAATATGCATGCTGATTAGTGAGAGATATCAGCTTGTTTCTGGAAAAGTGAATGATTTTCAAAATGTTTCATTCTCATATCGTATTGTGAGAGAATATGATTTTATATATTATTTTGAATATTTATAAATATTTGAAAGAAGATTAAAGAGTATTTTAGGATTTCAAAACATCTATTTCACCCAAAAATTTAGAGGTTGATTAGTGAGAGAAATCGGCCTTTTTTGAGTGAATAAGTATCAGTGCACTTTCAGAATAATCATGTTTATATGTTTCGTATTGTGAGAGAATATGATTACACTTATATAGAAATTTAAAAAAATATTATATATCTTTTTCTTTTAACTGTCAGTTCAAACCCAGAATAAAAGTAATTTAGTCTATAAATGGGTATATATGTAAGTATTTATGCAATATTCTTAAATTACATTTTTTTATAAAAAAAACTGAACCTGTATCTGCCTTAATAATAATTTTAATTTAATTGTGCTCCTTGTTCAAATAGCTACAAACATATAAAGATCATTCAGTAATATTCATTTTTATCAACTAAATCTAGATGATTTCTTACTTATTGTGTTACCATGACAAATATAAATAATGACATTTGTAATTGATGGCTATGAAATATTTCCTGTTTTTGGCTAATTTATTCTAAATTCACGATTGTGAGTATTTTTATTATTAAGTATTAAGTTGTTGTTGAAATAATTTTGTAACGATTTGTAGTTTGTCCTGAAGAAGAGAATAAACATTCTCGAAAGCTCGGCTGCAATCAAAGAATTTAATTGAATATATGACTGCATCCCCAAGAACATCTTTTTATTTATATGTATATGTATATATTTTTTTTCTTGCTATAAATGACGACGCGAAAAGATACTCTAATCACTGAGCGGTCTAAGTGAACAAAAAACATATTATTCAATATTCAAGCAATCGTTGAACATAAATAAGATGATACCATTTCAACAAATGCGGTACTACTCGATTTTTTCAATGGTTTGTGTGCAAGATGTTCGGTGGTTAATATTAAAAACAATTAAAAGAATGTAAACAATGGCGAAGATATGAAGGCTGGATGCAATAACATTAACTGTATAAAAAATCAGGTGATATGTAGTGCTCATAGTGACCAAATAAAGTTATTGAATAAAACCATATTTCATATGGAAAAGCGGCTAATAATTCAAGAAGATTATATAGCCACAATCAAAGAAATGGCAAATCGTGAGTTAATTACTTATCAGAAACCGGTGCCGGCGATGCCACCTACAAATCAAGAGACCAATGTATCTCCACTGACAATCTGCACATATAAATATGACTGTCATGCCGTCCCCGCAGAAAAGTGTTCTCTGAACGACAAACCAGATCATGTTGAGAGAGAAGAAGAAGAAAAATCAGATAACCTCAATCCTATAGCCAAAATAAACAATAACCAATCCGAAAATTCGGTAAATAAAAGGGTCGCTTCTCAGACAAATTCGAATCCAAATCAGTGGAAATTGGTTTGAAAAGGCGGAAAAAGCTACAGACGTTCCTCGAGACCTGTTGCCATTCAAGGAATTAATACCCAAACTGAATCAATCAAACCAGCTGACAAAGTAATTTGGCTATTCTTATCAGGAGCTTCGCCAGAGGCAACATCGGACGATGTGTTGACATTCTTGAAAACAAAAGAATTGGATGCAGCTGTTACATGTACAAAACTGGAAACAAAAAAGACCAATATAGAAGCTCTTTCAAATTTATGATCCCATATAAGGATAACATAATGTTTGAAAATCTTTGGGCGAAAGGTATAATCATCAACCATTTTCTCAATCTATAACGCTGAAACAATCAGTTTTAAATACAGAAAAAAACATTAACACTTCAGTTATCAAGTTACTACATCTCAACATTAGATCTATAAGAAACAAAATAAATGAGCTTAAGGCATTTCTCTTGGAACTGGATGTAGACATATTATGCATAACAGAACACTGGATGTCAAAGGAAGAAATGGAACTTCTGCGACTCAACAATTTTCTCATCCGAAGCTCATTTTCCCGATGCTCCAAAAGAGGAGGTGGGTCTGCAACTCTATTTCTGCCGACCATGGATATATCTGCACTAGATTCCATTACAAACCTAAGATTTGAAAACTCTATCGAAGTAAGCTTTGTAATTGTAATAAAATGTAACTTATTCGTTATTTCAATATATAGACCTCCTAATGGTAATTTTGGTAGATCTATAAACGTTATCGAAAAAGCAATAACAAAAATCGGTATAAATAGGAGATTTTAATGTCAGGCACGACACATGTCTGGATAATGTTTTTGTAAACTTTATTCCACCTTTTATCGCAGTGAAAATATACCTACAGATCTTTCAGATCATATCTGTCAATATATTAAACTAACGATTGAAAGCTCAAACACAATTTCTAAACGGTTATACCGGAATCTGGCCATATCAATCAATCAATTTATTACCATATATATAAAATTACAATTTCTTGTTCTAGTATTAATAGGGTTAATAAATACAGGCTTCCAAAAAAAAAGTTTCCCTTGAGCATTACATTATTTTAAATTACTAAGAGTACAAATAAAAGTTAAAAATAGTACAAACAAAATTTTATTAACATAAATACGCATGTACACATAAATAACACATAAATGTCTAAATTTAAGCATACATATAGGAAAGTTATATTGACTATATGTATCTCATTTCAAGTTTCTCCTATCAATTGCACGATGTATTCCTTCTCTTGGGTACGTATATAGCCAGTGTTTAAGTCTTTTTCTTAGCAAATCGAGCGAAATAACTTCATGTCTATGTTGTATGCGCTCGTGTTTGTGTTTGTTTTTATGATGGTGGAGAACAAGAGATAGGAAGTATAGTTGTCGGGCATCTAGAGCTTTTGCTTCCGTAAATAACCTTGTAGTAGGGTATTTATAGTTTTTACTGTGTATGATTTTCAGAATCCATCTTTGGGATGTCTCTAATGGTTTTAAATAGAAGTCTGCGATGCCGCCCAATGCCTTTATCCCGTATGTGATGTGTGTCTGAATTAGCGTGTTATATAAAATTGTCATATATTTCACATCAAATATTTCTTTGTTGATTTTGAACTTGTAGGCCATGCTCTTTATTTTTTGGATATATAATCAGAATGGCAGTTCCATCTTAGGTGGCAGTCTATTATAATTCCTAAATATTTAATGTGAGAGACTGAAGGGATTTTTATGAGGCCTTTATTAAATTTCAGTTGATTGTATGTTGGAAGGGTAACACTGTAACTCGTAAAAGGTAGAAAAAAGGTTTTTTTGAAAATTAATAGTGAGTAGGCGTTTTTGAAAGAAGTTCAAGACGTTTGTGAAATCTTCTTCAACTTTATTTTTTAGGGTTTGCTAGGAAGAGTCTTCATAGAAAGTCGCAGTATCATCAGCAAAACTAATGATGCTGCCTTGTGTTGTTGTTTCAAATATTTGATTTATCTATAAATTGAGCAAATTAGGCCCCTACACAGTACCTTGTGGTATGCCGTATTCCAGAACTCTTTCTGAACTTATAATGCCCATCAATATTGACTATGGTTTACTTTTGTCCATGGAGTTATATATTTTTCCAATCAGATCCAACATTGCATCTTCAGTTGATTTTGCCTCCTTGAAACTGAATTGTTTGTCAGACATAATGTTATATTTCGTAAAGAAGCTATCGAATCTTGTCTTCAGAAACCTTTCAAATACTTTTGCAACGCTGCTTATTAACGAAATTGGCCTATAGTTTATTACATGTTTCTTGTTTGCTGCTTTATATAATAATAAAATAATAAAACATTATTTAACTACGTTCTGTAAATGAAAGTACAATTGTAGCAGGTCATAGAAAAGTAACATAGAGTTAACAAAATATTTATAACCTTATAACAGTATTTAAAATGTAAACACTACAATGTTTACTTACAAACAAAATTTATAACACTAACTGAGGTCTAACAATTCCCCAATATTCACAGCGCGAATAAAATGCATAGTGTAACAGTATCTTCTTGGTAAAAATTTTAAATCTTTTCTGTTCAAGGTCTTTAACCTGCGGAGGTAGCACATTGAACAATTTAATATCGAGTGAATTATTACAGGACTTTTTATATTTAAATCTGTTTAGTCGAAATAAGTTTGCTGATTTTGTGCCATACGAATGGTAGTCAGAATTTAACATTAATTTACTTTTATTTTTATGAATTTCGATTCTTTGGTGCCAAATATAAAGTGCTGGAAGTGTTAAAATTTGCAACATAATAAAATAGGGCTTACAGTGATCACGATTACCATTTCCGACGATTGTCCGAACAGCCTTTTTCTGTAATCGAAAAATTTGCATTGCACTGGAGCAGTTTCCTCATAGAATGATACCATAGGATATTTGTAAGTGATAGGCATTAAGAACTGATTCCAGTTGCAATAAGAATTTAAGCTTTCTTATTACAAAAAGGGCAGACGATAACTTATTCTTAAGCGATTCAACATGTGGAGCGCAACTGAGATATTCGTCTAGTATTAACCCCAAAACTTTTGCACATCTTCCTTCTAGTAATTTCTGGTCTGTTGAAAAGAACAATTCTTGTGTTTTTTCCGCATTCAGTCTCAAACAGTTATGTGAAAACCAGAGCTCCGCCCTTTTAACAAGCTGATCACTGACATTCCGAAGACCATTATCAATGCAAACTGTAGTTTGCAGAGGTGAGAGCTTCTGCTTACAGAAACATTATTTACAGAAAAATGTTGGATTTTCAAGGTCACGTAATGGTTTTTCCCGATTAATTAAAAAATATGGCTTGAAATAAATAAGATATTTTATATAATACAATCTTACAATGATAAGTAATCATTTGAGAACGATTTCAACTCGTAAAAGGCTGTAATATTTATATTATCAATATATGTAAAACGAAGTAGACGGATTTCACAATTTATTATTTTCAAGACTCTACGGTGTTGCCGGTGCTAAAAGTTTACCTGTTTATAAAGACCTAAGTCATATATAGATGTCGGATAAATACTTAAGTAAAACCAATAATGTAATAATGAACGTGATAGTGAAATCATTCTTTACTTAAAAAGCATTCAATCGACATCGCTTTTATTCGAAAATGGTACATTGTTAACGCATTAATAATATTCGTCAAACGTATAACTAACGTATCCCTAACTAAACGGCAACACGGTAGTAGTATTTCTCTCCCAACTAACAAATGTCAGTCACAATAACAATGCAAGTGACGATGGATGTGTTCAGGGAGCCGCTATCTGCACAATCACTGCAAACCATAGAGATATAATATTTAACATAGAGTAGGCAAGTCCTATGCAGCACTGCTAGTGGATGTGGTCCATATATAAAAAGAGATAGGGAATATCGTGCCCGTGTCTGTATCTGTGTCATGACGCATACAGAGGGAAGAGTTTATATTTGCGCATAATTCAAATTGAAATTTATTACAATTCTTATTCTCCTCTAAAAAATATGTCGCTTATTAAAGTACATTCTAAATTTTAGGTCATTCAATTTGTTACTTTCATGTTTTAGGCCTATAGGCGAATATCTATGTAGTTTTGTACTAGGTATAAGGTATATAAGCTGCTGTCTGGGATCGTAAGAAGATTCTTGCTCGAAAATATTTGTCATTGGTTAATATTTTTAAGGTTTCACTTACAATTTTGAAATATATATTTTTCAATGATAAGGAATCTTTATATAAAGCAGTATTCTTTCTGTATGATGACAAACTAGATTGACATCATTTGATGCAAAGTTTACTTTTCTAACCAATTTGTCAATTCTAATTTATCGGAATTTTCTAAAGCCAACAAAGTTAAACGTTGCTCACAGTGAATTCTTTTCCTTAATGTATAAACTATAAATTCAGCGATATGTTTTTCATTTTCAAGTTCACTATCCTTTATTTCGAAGTTAGTTTAGTGCAGCTGAAGTACTTGAACATAAAACTTGCGCTGAGAGACAAACTTTCTTTTTTTCAATATTAGTATATTGTTTAACGTTTAATTATCAACTATTTCCCTATTTACAAATTATAAAAACTTAACTGCTTCGGATTTCTATTTGAGTTTGGATGACGGCTGAGTCGAATGCGGATGACAGATAGGTACACCAATCACGAGTGTTCAAAATAAAAGAGATAGATAATCCTGCCTTATTTTCTGTTTCTTTCTATTGAGGGTACGCATTTTCGATCGACTTGCCTGCTGTATGTTATATGTTATCTCTGTGATAGAATAGAATAGAAACGCGTTCACATTCTGTCATTTGCTGTCACAATGAGGTCAAGGAGTTAGGGCATAAATTGAGATAAGATAATTGACTTATTTTTTGTCTATGGAGAGACTCGTCTGAGAAACATTACTAATTGAAAATGTTGGAAATAAACCAGCGTCAATACATGGGATAAATTTGGGACATAATAGGCGAAGATATATTTTATTCGTATTTTCACTAAAGCTGGAACATGTAAATATTGAAACTACTTAGCAGTAACTTAAGTACTGACTAGAAAATTACTTTGCCATACCATGACTAATTTTAAACCTGCGCAAAGATCTCTGCCTGAATATCTGGTTAATGCTTATAATTTTCTGCACGTTTGTGCAACCCTCAATATTGGTGAGAATATGACGGTATGTATTCGAAGTGGACAGTTATTGTTGTTATTCTCCCATGCAAAATGATCGGTTCATCATGATATTCCCCACCTGCTTGGATATAATTGTTGGACTTTCATAATTAATATTGTCTAGTTTCAATTTTAAATTATTCATTGAAATTAAGTGATTGTTTGCTATGTTCATTGCCGCTGAGTTGGAGTTGTCTGATAAAACAAACTTTAGGAAGACTATTATCTTCCATTTCAAGTACTTTAATATGCCAATTTATTGTACTTTTAAATACGGTTTATACAAGTTTTCTTCTCTCTATTGGCTTCCAACCTAACGACAGAATCGGGGGTATTTCTAGGCAATTGCAGCAATCGTTTAAAGAAATTAGTTTGCATACTTTCCATTGTCATAATAATTCTGGCCCCAAATGGAAAGGCAGTTTGAATGAGTGCTAATGACAAGTGAGTCTAGTAGTTGTATTTTGGATGTCCATGAGTCTATTTTTAATTTAGAAATTATAGAAAGTATACTGCAAGATGCCTGTTTAACTTTGTCGGTCGAATTGACAGTCATTTGCCTGAAAAGACCTGAAGAGGAAAAGTATATTCCTAAATATGTGTGCGAATTGACAAGTTCTATAGGATTATTTTTGTAAAGAAAGGAGTTGCAATGAATATGTGAGGAGCCTCTAGAAAATTGCACGATTTTTGTTTTAGTCACATTGACAGTGAGTAGGTTGGTGTCGGTATTTCTCCAAAATTTTGATTTTTTTCTTTAAATCAACTAGCGAGTCAGAGGAAATAACTAGCAATACAGCAAAAGCAAAAGGTCGGTCGTGTTGTTTAAGCTTATGCCCGAAGCATCATTTTTCTGAAAATACTTTTCCATATCGGCAATAAACAGAGAAAATATTAAAGGACTTAGGGACTCCCCCTGCAAAACTCCCTCGCTTATATCAATAGGCCGAGTAAGGCTCTCAGTGCATTTCACTTCCATCGAAGCTTTTTGATAGAGGGATCTTAATATGTTTATGTAGGAAGAAAGATAATACAACGGAATAAAGTTTTTGCCAAATCAGACTGTGATTTAATGAGTCAAATGCTCTTTTGTAGTCAACAAAAAGAGCAAAAACTTTACTTTTTGGTAACCTTAGGTGAAGCTGTATGGCACTTGTAAGCGTAGAAACATTGTCTATACAACCTCTTGACTTCCGAAAACCGGATTGTCTCTCTGGGAGCAGAGAATGTTCTTCAATCCAAGTATTTAGCCGCACTTGTAAGACTTCAGTGAAAATTTTTGTTATACTATTAATTAAGGCAATACTGCGGTAATTAGCTGGGTCGTCTTTCGGCCCTTTTTTGTGAATGTTAACTGCTAACATTTGGCTCCGCCTACGTGGAAGTGTTTGAGTTTCAAAAATCTTATTGAAAAGACTAGTTATGTAAAGTATCCAGTTTTTTGGAAGGAACTTAGATAATTCGTATGGGATACTATCTTTACCAGGGCTTTTATTGTTTTTACCCTTTGCTAAGATACTGTAAATTTCTTCTGATGTAACTGTGCTGTCTAAGTAAGGGTGTTTGGCGTCGAAAAACATGGTATTTTCAATGAGTCTGCGAGGATAAATATTGCTATAAAAAGTTTCCCAAGTGTTAGCTGGGAGCAACAAGCAAGGATTTTGTTTCCTGAATTTATTGACAATTGTCCAGAAAGTTTTCGGGTCTCTGCTGTTTCTTAATTTTATAAGCAAGTCGGACTGAAAAGATTTCTTTTTGTTATTATTATTATTATTAATAATATTATTATGGGAGCTGAGACTATAGTCTATAAAAGCTCTAAATTTACAAAAAAATAATCAATATATCAGTTGACAGTACACTTGTAAATACAAAGATAAATGAAAGAAAAGTTTAAAGATTGTCACACACAGATTACAAGTCCTCCGGCACATTGGTTCTCTTGGTGTATTGATAGTATTTATTTTTGAAGGTATTCCCACTGGCAACGTCAACGACCTCAGAGGGCAAACGGTTTCAAGCTTCGAAAACTCGATTAGATAGGAATATCTGCCGAGGAGTTGTTTTGAAGTTCTCCTTATGTAATTTATAGCAATGACACCTCATTTTGTTGGAATTGAGTGGGAACAAAGACGACAATTCTGTCCCAAATTTGTTGTGCAGGGCTCTGTAAACAATAATCAAGTCTCCACTCTCGCGTCTGTCCTTAAAAGTGGTTAAGTTGAATATTTTTAGTCTTTCATGGTAGCTGGGGCGATTGAAGTCATATGGAAGTCGGGTAACTGATCTTTGGACTGCTTCTAATTTATCCATGTCTCCCTTGAGATTAGGACACCATACTGGACCGGAAAACTCCAGAATAGGACGAACATACGATTTATAAATTTTGCAGCAGACATTTGGGTCACAGTTATGGAAGGTCTTGGAGATCATATAAATTATTCTCTTCGCCCTATCTGTTTTCTCCTGGACGTGTCTAGACCAGGTTAGATCGTGTGAAATTATTAGGCCCAGGTCATTATGGTGATATGATAATAGTAGACCGCCCAGTGTGTATGGGTTTCTCGGGTTCTTTTTTCCCATATGTAACACAGTACACTTATCTAGATTCAGTGGAAGCAGCCAGTCCTCACACCACTGAGAGACAGTATCGAGGTCATGTTGTATAGCAGCCGAATTTTTGTCTGCGTCATTGTAAAGTTTGGTGTCATCCGCAAACTGAGAGCACGAAGATCTTAGGAGGAGTGGTAGATCAGCCGTATATAGAAGAAACAGAATAGGGCCCAAGACTGATCCTTGAGGAACACCACTGGATACTGGTCTGGGTCGGGAGGTTCCGCCAGATACACGCACGTTAAATTCCCTGCCGCTAAGAAACGCTCTGATCCACATCAGAAGGTTTCCTGTAACTCCAAGGCGATCGAGTTTGGCGAGGAGTCTTTTTGTGGACTCGGTCAAAGGCCTTAGAAAAGTCTAAGTAGATCACGTCGATAGGAATCCCAGCATCAATGGCCCTTGTCCAATCATTCACACATCGCAGAAGATTCGTGATCACAGATCTACCTGGTAGGAATCCATGCTGCTCCTGTGGAATAATATCATTTTCGAGAAGGAACTCTAACATCTGGTTTAGTACCACCCTTTCAATGATCTTAGAAGCGAAAGCAGTTAGACTTATTGGACGATAATTGGTTGGAGATAATTTGTCACCTTTCTTGAAAATCGTAGTCACTGCTGCTTTTAACCATGATAAAGGTAGAGCGTGCGTGTGAAAAGATTTCTCAAATATCAACGCAAGAGGTTCAGAGAGGGAACCAGAGCAGTTCTTGAAAATTCTTGGTGTAAAATCGTCTGGTCCGGGGGTCGAGTCTGCATTTAACTCCTTCATTTCTCTCTCAACAATCTCCACAGGGAATGCTATGTCGCAGAGATCGAATCTGCAGCACGGACACTTTATGCCCGGTATAGGTCCATCGGGCTCGTTTGTGAATGAGGCGAAAAAAGTTTCGGCCAGTACTTCAGCCGATACTTGGTAGTCAATACAGACAGCTCCAGAGGGATTTCTGACCAGGGGAACAGACACTTTAGTATTCAGGAAACATCTAACGTATTTGTGAAACTTCTTCGGATTTTTCGAAGAGGCAATCTTTGACTCGTAACTTTTTTTTGCCTGTTTAATGGTATTGGATAAGTTATTCGAATATGATCGATGCACTGCGTAGTCTTCTGGCTTTCTATGTCTGGTGAATCTTTGCCAAAGTCTTTTCTTGTGGCGGATCATGCTACATCGGTTGTCGTCGATCCAAGGTTTAGTAGGGTTGGTGGAAACCTCTTTCACATATCTATTGGCTTGTATAGCGGAGCTCAGGATATCCGAAAAAACACTCCACATGTCGTCCACACCACAGCATGGAAGGCACTCCTTCCAGTTAATACTTGCCAGGTCCCTATTTAGATTGCCGAAATTGATAATCTCGACCGTTCTCGCTACCATTTCCTTGCGTGAAGAAACGCTGAACTAGATTTTAGTTTTGAGAGTGAGATGATCTGATTTACCGAAAGGAGGGAGATATTCGATGTCTGAAACTAGGTTGTCAACACTCACTAGGACGAGATCTAACAATGATGGACTTGGTTTTGACGATATCTTGTTGGCTTCAGGATGAGTTGTTCAAAGTTAGAATCATCCACCAGTTTAGCAAAAGGAAGTGAGGGCGACAAAGGTAGTGATGGCATATTGATGAGAGGCCAAACAACGTCAGGAAGATTGAAGTCGCCTGCTATCACACAGTTATTGCCCTCTGAAAGTTGTGTCAAATGATCAGCCAAAACAGAATCACTGATACAGCGACAAGGGCGGTAAATGCAACCAATAGTTGTTGTTGTTTCTAAGAACATTTTTATACTGTCATTTGGAGTTCAAGTATTCAATTTTTGATAGAGTAGAAAAGTTTTAGACTTACACATTTTCAAAGCTTCTTTAGTTGCATTTTTTTGAAGAAAACAATCATGGTCAAACTAAACGGCATCTGGTTTTCTTGTGCACTTTGGTGATTTTAAAGTTTTTAAAAGCCCTAGTTTTTCAGCCGTTTCTCTGATGGCAACGTACAAGTTGCAACACGCATGCTCGATGTCTGGAATTAATACAACTTTTGAAGACAAGCGTAAGTCTAGCTTATAGGCATTGTATTTCTCACTCATCCAGGTAAATTTAACTATTTGGTTAGATACACAATGTGCATTTCTTGTTTTGGTAGACTGGTAACCGGTCGGTTTTTTAAGAACTAGAAGTATTGGGAAATGATCAGATACGAAAATTTGATTGTTTAGTACTTTGAAATCGACAATATCATTCAAAGCTGTGTTTGAAATCCAAGCATGGTCAATAACTGTACATCCCTTGCTCGCATCGTTAGGTATGTGAGTGAACTGTGCAGGCATATGTGAAGGAGATCTGCCATTTAAAACGTAAAATGAGTTGTTAGTCATGAATTCATTAATTGTACGACCCCTAGTATTAGCAGTTCAATCTAGCGAAATCCTGCATTCGTAAATCTTAACCACTGCGAGTACCTCTGTCGGAATTGTGTTCAAATTAGCAATTCTACTATTAAAATCTCCACCTATGACACATGGTATGTTTCCATAATTTTCCTCCAATTCCGACAGATAGTCCTGGAAGGCGTCAAGTAAAATGTTTAGGTTACAGTCAGGCTTAAAATATGTAAAACAGATAATTAGACCATATTTATCATATGACAATAGAGTGATAATCCACCATGGCGATTTATACAGGAAGCGATGAGTAAGACGCCTATTCATGAACATAAAGAGACCCCCGCTTGCCCTGCCTCGTGATTTTTCTTTAATGGCACATGCGCTAACAACCTTATAAGAGGAAAGGCAAGCAGGTGACTATACCAGTTCATAAGATAACCATGTTTCGCTAATACATAAAACAGAAAACTGATTGTTATAAATTTCAGCAAAGTCATTTATATTAGAGAAGCCTTCGGAAGCCTCATCATTATTCAGCGGTCGAGGTACGCCACACAATTCGTGAAAGTAACGACTGCAGTTAACAAATCGGAGGGAACCTCGCATATCATTCACTGCGATGATTCTGGTGCAGGTTGTACACGTCTGCTTGGAGGGGGACATGTCATGTAGGGTTACTCGCTCCTTGGTATTTGGTATATTAATAGACCAGATGGGCCAAAAACAACGCCAATAACTATCAAGATTTTTCGAGATAAATGAAACTTGAATTTAATTTCTTAACTATAAAGACTTACTCTTATGTCGGGTAAAAATCGTTTAGATACGTTTAGTTTTCACTAACACAGCAAAAATTAGTTAGCAGACAAAAATATACACATCTGCTCACGACAGCTGATCGAACCAAACTCTGACTCGAAATAGTGACATAGGTTATTTTTGATTATAACTTCGAATATTTTTCCAAAAATAGGAACAATCGAAATGGGGCGGTAGTTGTCGATCAAGTCCCTGTCACCCTTTCTAAAGATGGGCACAACTTTGGACAATTTAAAGGATTGTGGAAAATGCCCTGTTAGTGGTTTAACAATATCATCTGCTACATGTTTTAGGATTATACTGTTCACATCGTACACATCTGAGGATGCTGAATTTTAAAGAGTTTATCGCATTCCGCACATCCTATTCATGGATCAGTAAAAATGCAAACGATTTGGAAGCAGTGGGAATATTTCGAATAAGATCGTTTTGCAGATCTCGATTTATTGATAAATGTTTAACCAATTCAGAGGCAGTCGATGCAAAATAACTGTTAAAGTCTATTAGCATGAGATTTGTTACGCTCAAAATTTATTAGATTCCAGACACTTTTTGATCTGTTAGTTGACTGATTTATATAATTACTAAAAGCGTATTTTTTGCCACAGCTATCGACTTTTTATAATCCTTATATAAGCGTTTATAGTGTGATTCATGATTTTTATTGCCTGTTGCATCGCTTAGAGATTTTGCCGTGAAGAGTATTTCCCTTTTTTCTCTAAGTTTCTCGTTGAAAAAACAAACCGGTGGTCGACCAGATTTAACACTTTATAAAGGAAAATTTCTTTGAATGAGTTATTGACAGTTACTTGTAAGAAAAGTGGCCATTTGATCGATGTCATAACAATTATAGAATTCTGTCCAATTTAGAGACAGCAAGTCCATTTTAAACTTTCTGATAGATTTATCCGTCGTCTTTCTAAATTTAAGATTATCAGCTTTTGTACAAATGTTAAATTTTAATTGTATAAATTACCCATAGTGCTCCGATAGGCAGTGGTCATGGACGTCGGCAGAGTAATTGCTTTCACAAATATTTGTGATGATGTTATCTATACAAGTAGAGGCTGTAACAGAAACCCTGGTAAAATTTAAGATGGTGATCCTTATTCCGAAACTGTTCAATATGGGTGCAAATCAGAAAGACTCGGTGTGTGTCTTTAAAAATGTATGTTGAAATCGCCAAGAATAATCATTTTGTCATACCTATCATGGAAATCGTGCAGCAACCCATCAAACAAACGCAGAAACGTGTCAACACAAAAAATTCTTGCACATGTTCCCTTACATCTAAATAGTCAGGCATTCGTATGAATGTATGCCATGATTGAGTACTAAACATCTCTTTACGGGGTAATCCGAATTTACAATTTCATTATTAGATCATTCAATATGTAATATCGGGCTTATTTTAAATGAAACACCCTGTATATTAATAATTCAGCACGTCAAAAAAAATCCTCTTTTGAATGGTATGAGGGTGTCCTATACCTAGGTATTATACTTTTCGTGCAATTTACTATTCTACTAAACTTACAATTTTGATGGAATATTAAGGAATTTTTTAATTTAATTTAATACTCAGTAATCTGATCTGCTGTGGATTTCGTGACAGAATTAATGTTCTAAGTAATTGTTCTCAGTTGTTAAAATAGCGTTTTTCTAGGTGAAAATTTATAATCAAGTTATTTTATAATGAATTTTACTCAAGAATATTAAAAAAATATGGTGTATGTACTAGGTGAAAATAATCAAAATATCTTATTGGCATTAAGGGCGTACCAGGCGCAATTTCCAGAAAGGAGGCACCGTAAGCCAATCTCGTTTCGGAGATTGCAAGATCGTCTCGAACAAACTGGTTCAACAAAGTTGGGAATTCAGGGCCCTAGACTTCCTAGTAAGGGGTATCCTCGACAAACTGGGCCTCATTAAAATGGGCTCTCCTGGGGCAAGGGGATACCTAGGCTGACTACACATAGTCGGTCTGAACCAGTACGGTTCCTGAAAGGAAGACGCGTTGCAACTATTCGGCAAATGCGTTCGCCGGGGAGGATCAACAGGCAAGCACTTCTCAGGAGCGACCAAGAACAACCCCCGATCCTTGTCTGTGCTGCGGCAAGGGTACCGGGTACTTAGTGGCACCCCTGTGTTTGTGCCGTGAAGGGCGATCCGTGTCGTGGGATGACGGGATCCTGGTGGCTTAGTCAGCTCCGGGACTCGCGAGGCCGGAAGTCCGGCAACACTTCTCTTTAGCCCTGAGTTCCACGAGACGGACAGTCAAGACTAACCCACCTTGATCAATCGGCTGTGCTGTCCCGTCAGAGGGCCGGCTGGGTGAGTCCCTAGGGAGCATGGATCGTACAGCGTCCCCAGAGCGGGCTCCGTGGAGTGTGGGGAGCCCGAGGGATGAATACAAACTAGGATCCATGGACACCAATAAAACTTTGGAGCAGCATGGAGGGGCTGCGGGTGATCTGGCCAGTCTAGTGGTACCGAGAGACCCTCCAAAGAAGAAGAAGCTGTCAGGGGCAGCTGCAGAAGCGGAAGGCGCTGCAGCAGAAGGAGGAGGGATGGAGAAGCCCCCCAATCAAAACGATGCCTATGTTGGGCGCGGCCACTGAGGGCATGAGCGGGGGTACAACCCTGCCGGCTCCAAGCGGTGCGGCGACCAGCAAGCGCCAACGCTCGCCCGGTAACACGCCCTTACCTGGGACTCGTCCTGGAAAGAGAGCGAAGGCCGGGGAGCAAATGCGCGCCAGGCAGACAAAGGTTGTCTCGGCGGCACGGTCCTTCTAGGAGGCAGTGGCCAGTCACCTCAGGCTGCCATTGTAGACCAGTCGGACCAAAGCTGCCCCCTCACTGAGGAAAAGGCAACCTTTACCAAGGAGGAGCTCGGCCACATTGTGGCTAACGCGCTGGACACGGCACAGGGAGCTCCCACTTTCATGTGTTGTGGCTTTGCAGAGAATTACTTGCACCGACGAAGTTGCACGCAACTTTCTGGTGAAGGCGGTTGAAATCATGAAACCTCTGTGGGAGGGAGCAAGGCTCACCGTACTGCCTGAAGATGAGCTGCCTTACCTAATCAAGGCGACTCTCTGGATCCCCGGCCCTCCTGTCGAGACTGGAATCTTAAGGGGGCGCCTGGCTGCTCAAAACCCATGGGCAGGCATACCAAGAACCTTAGGGCAAATTCCTTGTTTTCGGGCTCATGAGAAAGGAGAGAGACGCCTTAACCGAAAAAGCAAGGTAAATTATTTTACTTGCTTGGTCAGGTCACCTGTAAGGTGACCAAGTTGAGAGAGGGAGGTGAGACTGCCTCGGCTCAGGGAGCGCCCATGCAAATGGATGCACCGGAGTCAGGTGTGATTGTCAACCCACCAGTACAAGCCTGATGACCAAAACCACCGGCTTGGCCATAGTTCAGGCAAACCTGCACCGCTCCCGGGGGGCGACTCTTCTCCTACGTCGTCACCTGGAGGCAGAGCAGACAGCAATAGCTCTTATCCAAGAACCCTGGAGCACAGGCAACCGGGTATGTGGATGGAGCGACAATTCCTCCCAAAGAAAAATCTTTGTTGGAGCAACTAATGAAAGACCAAAGACATGTGCATCCCTTTTAGGTCATATAGAAGCCATTCTACTGACAGCACTCTCAGGACGCGACCTAAGGACCTCGGAAAGGGCAAAGAAGGGGTTACTGTAGCCTCATCTTACGTACCAATAGCCGCCACAGAGCCACTCCCCAGCAGGGTGCTGACGAAGCTGGTCGACTTCTGAGAGCAGGGGAGAAAACACTTCATAGTAGGATGTGACGCAAATGCCCACCACTAGGCTTGGGGCAGCGAAGAGGTAGGGCATTACTAGAATACCTGTTAGGGACAAATTTGGAAATCCTCAATCGAGGGAACGATTCGTAACATAGCGGTGTTAGACTGTGATTGACGTCTCAGTGGCAACACAAGGGATCTCCAAATCAATCGTGGAATGGAGAGCTGCGAAGCCACCCTGTCTGACCACAAATGGATAATAATGAGACATCAAAAGAGCCGTACCGGAATCCCAGGAAGACAGACAGGGAAGCGTACCTAACGCACCTGAAGTCTTCCATGGGCAATGATGGGGCGGCCACTCAGATAACGTCTGTAAAGAACCTAGACAAGCGAGTCAATGCTCTCACTGGGCAGATTATGAGTGCTTATGAGCACGCCTCGCCCTTGAGAAGGAGGCAGCTCAGACCTGGCTCCACCACATGGTGGAGCATGAGTCTTGAGATCAAAAGGACTCACCTGCAGAGACTCTTTAACAGCGAAAAGTCATCCCGAAATACGTCCGACTGGGAGGTCTACAAACTATACCAAAGGTCGTATAAGAAGGAAATTTGCTCAAAACAACAGGAATCATGGAAACTTCTGTAAAGAGACAGAAAGTACACCGGCAGCATAACGACTTCTTAAGGTGATCTCCAAAGATCCTAGACAAGTGGGCTGTGTCAGAAGGGAGGACGGTACTTATACTGACACTGCTATAGACACAGCAAAAGCACTTCTGTCAACACACTTCCCAGGGTCGATATCACTAGGGAACGTTACGGAACTTCCTCACAACTCGAGATGTTCCTCTGCGGAGGACTGGCAATTGGCGAGAAAAGTCGTAAATCGAACCGGAACAATACAGGCGGTCAAGGCATTCTCCCCATATAAGTCATCAGGCTCGGATGGGATTTTCCTGGGTCTCCTTCAGTTGGGACTGAGAGCTGTACTGGACGAACTGGTGGTTATTCTTAGGGCGTGCCTTGCATTTGCACACGTACCCGAGAAATGGAGAATAGCCAGGGTAGTCTTCCTACCGAAACCAGGCCAGAGTGACTACCCATCTGCCAAATCATACCGTCCAATTTGCCTTACCTCGTTTTTACTGAAAACATTGGAGAGGCTTTGCGATGGCTGGATCAGGGGTAACGTCTTGACCCAAAGACCGTTACACCCCAACCAATTCGCCTATACACCAGGGCATTCTACGGAACCCACTCTCCACGTTCTTTTGGGCAGAATAGAGAGAGCCCTGGACAATGGCGAAAACTCCCTAGGAGTCTTCATAGACATCGTATGTGCGTTTGATCGAACTACCTTCGAAGCAGTCAACAAAGCTCTTCGGGACAGAACCGTACCGCCGGGTTTGCGCTGGTGGATAGGGAATGTACTCGAGAGCAAAATAGTTGAAATTAGTGTCGCAGGCGCAAGTGTCTCAGGAAATGTTACGAAGGGCTGTCCTCAGGGAGGGGTACTTTCCCCCTGCTATGGAACATAGTAGTGGACGACCTCCTAACAAAGGACACTACTCATCCTAGAAAAGTGGTACAGGGCAACGTCTCTTTCTGTGAATCCCCACAAAGTAGAGGCTATGCTCTTTACCAGAAAACGAAAGGTGGGCGACATAAAAATGCCTACACTAAATGAAATCCAGCTCAAGCTATCCAACGAGGTGAAATACCTAGGGGTGGTTATCGACAGAAACTGACCTGGGGAAAACATCTGGATAGTAAGCTGGACAAAGCCAGTGCAGCTCTATGGTCATGTCGAAGAGTTGTAGGTAAAAGCTGAGGCCTATCGCCAAAGGTCACCCTATGGTTGTACACAGCAGTGATAATGCCCATGATATGCTACGGTTTAAAAGTTTAGTGGCGACGCACCAAATTAAAAACTGAGAAGGACAGACTTGCGAGACTACAGAGATCTGTCTGCATCGCAGTCACTGGTGCCATGAAGACCACACTATCCACTGCACTAGAGGCGTTGTTGTGCTTGCCACCCCTATATCTATATCTGGAGGGGGCAGCACTACTGACCTCCCTTCGTTTGAAAGATGGTGGAAAATTAAGGGTGCACAAGAGAGCGAAGAGTCATGCATCCATCTTCAAGGAGGGCCTCGCCAGAATACCACTCCTCGAGGCCAGCTCAGACCGCATTGCACCCCTATTCAGCAAATACCACGTTTGTTGGGAAGAAACAGACCCACGCACTGTGCCGACAATAGACGTATACACTGATGGGCCTAAAAGGAGGGACAATACAAGTATAGGAATCTTCAGCCAAGACCTGCAACTGTCTCTACACCAACCACTCGGGAAGTATGCCACCGTATTACAAATGGAAGTAATAGCACTAGCTCGCGGGGCTAATGAGGTCCGCATGAGCAAGGTGCGAGGACGAGTAATACGCTTCTTCACATACAGTAAAGACGCCTTAAAAGCGCTTGAAAAGGGCAGCTACGACGCGAGAACCACGCTGAACTGCCACCGCGAACTGTCGGAACTAGCAAATGAAAATGTGGTGGAACTAGCTTGGATGCCAGCACACGATGTGAATGAGGGTAATGACAAGGCGGATAAGCTGGCGAGAACAATGTGTGGGCCCGAACCGGCAGTACCCATCATACCGCACATCATGACTAACCTCATTAAAGAGGCACACACCTCAGACACTGTCAGAGGTGGAACTCAATTCAGGGCTCTCGACAGAGCAAGAACTTCATCACGGAGCCGTGCTGGAAACAGGCCGAAGGCTGCCTAGCTTTGCCCCGGGCCAAACTACGCTCACTTGTAAGCATCTGGACCGGGCATGCTGCGCTAAGAAAACACCTACATACAATGGGTGTCATCGACGACCCGACATGTCGGGCATGCATGGCGGAGGAAGAAACAGAGGAGCTTCTCTTCACAGAATGCCCCGCTCTATCCGACGTTCGTAAGGCCATCCTAGGACTGAAGTGGCCGGATCTGACCAACATCAGACGGACCTCGCCTGCGGCAATCCTGACATTCCTGACATATCTGGACCAGGTTATCGGGATACTCGGGGAACCGTAGGTCTGAGGAGCAAGGGGGAGAGGCACAATGGGCCGAATTGGCCTAAGTACCCACTTTGGCACCCCTGCGTCAGATAATAATAATAAAAGCAGTTGGCACCACAGGATTTTATTGGAAGATTAAAATTCTGCAACTGGTCAAGGATCAAGCTAGACATGGAACCTAACTTTTTAGATTTTGTGATTTTTACGGATGAATCAAGTTTCACGAATTTTGCGCGGCATAATCAAAGGAACCTCCATATGTATAGGGCTGAGAACTGTAGATAACCAGCATCAGTGGAGACTCAATGTCTGGGGAGGTGTTATGGGAAACAGGGTTGTAGGGCCATATTTTTTTAAAGGACATTTAAATGGGGGTATGTATTTAAACTTTCTGCAACAAGAACTACCAGAACTCCTAGAAGATTACCCTTGCATATTTTGAGAAGACTGGTACCACCAAGACAGCGCTCCAGCACATGTCACGCGATTAGTTAGGTAATTTTTAAATATAGAATTCGGTTAAAGATGGATTGGTTTGGGAGGACCTGTTCGATTTCCTCCTCGATCCCCTGATTTGACCCCATGTGACTTCTTTTTGTGGAACTATATTAAAGGAATTGTATATCAGCAACCCCCAACAGAGAGAGACAACATGAAAGTTCGCATTACCAATGCATTTAGATCAATTACGCCTAACATGGTCGATAATGTGAAAACAGCTTTTAATAGGCGGATAAATTTATGTATCACATATAATGGGGCCAATTTTGAACATTTAATTAAATCTTGTTATTTTGTTTCTAGTTTTTCTTATTATTAAACAGTTACTAGTTGAATTGAAAAAAACTATAATATCTTGTGCCATATGGATGTTTATAAAATCCTGAAATTGTAATTAATAGATATATACACGTGTGATCAAATTACCATCTGTATAAGTTCAAATAAATGAAAATCCATTAATTTACTTTATCCACCTGCGTACATTCTTCATGGCTTTGAATTGCATACTAAAACAAAATATTTTCTACAGTTTCATGATTAGATCATTTAATGTATAATATCGGACTTATTTTAAATGAAACATAAGACAGCAAGCAATTTGAGCATCTATTATAGTGATTTTACATTTTTTTGTTTTAATAAGTTGTTCTTCATTTTGTAGTACTAAACTGTGTTTTTGTTTTATCATGTACCTACTCAAAGATTTATCGGTAAAAAAGAGCTAGTGTACCTCAGCAACTGCAAGTGTGTATATTTATTAGCAACTACACTGGTTTTCACAACTGTGCCAAGATGATTAGTTTAAAAATTTAGAGAGAATTGCAAATGCTTTAAAATAGATTTACCATTAAATTTAAGTTGTAAATAGCACGAAAATTATAATTCCTAGATATAGGACAACTTTATACCATTCGAAAGAGGACTTTTTTTTCGACATGATAACTAAAATACAGGGTGTTTGATTTGAAATTAGCCCAATATTACACATTGAATGATCTAATAATGAAACTATAAGTTCAGAACACCATTCAATAAGATGTTTAATACTGAATCACGGAATGCATTCAACGAATGTCCAACTATTTAGATGTAAGGTAAAACTTGCTAGAATTTCTTATATTAATTAGTTATTATTTTTTTTAGAAAAGTTCACATAACTCGGAACCCTCTGTACTTAGGTATAGGGAACCCTTATGAAAGAGTATTTTTTAGGGACAATTTGAAAATGCGATAATATATAGGGAGTTCCATAAGAAAAAACAAAGTTAAGTACAGTTCCAACTAGTTAGAAACACCCGGTATAATTGAAAGTATTTTTATATTGCTACTGTTTAAAATGAGATGGGATTAGTAAAAGACATTTTCTCCTAATCTTTACAATAACCCCGTAATCGTCCGAATACGCACTAATCTGGCACCTTGTATAGGTTAGAGGAACTGAAATGAGATCTGAATGTTCCTTCAATATCTCAGACTTTATGTTATCAAGTCCGGGAGCTTTTCCAGTTTTGAGCGATTGGATAATTTGTTGTATTTCATTAACGGTTGCAGGTTTTATGAATATTGAGTGAGATATTCGAGTTGGTTGGGCCTTTGATGAATCCAAGGTAATTTTTTCTGCGAGTTTGTTCCGACTGTAGTGCTCAGTAAAATGTTCCGCGATATCCTTTTTGTCTGTTAGATGAACACCGTCTTCTGTTGTGATAGATTTCAATTCATTATTGGTTTGTTTACCATTGATGATTTTCAGACTTTTTCTTTCGAAAAATATAATCTTTGATGTTTGTATTAATTGATTCAGTTTGTTTCTGTATTTCTTGAATTTTTACCTAATGATTTCATTATGAAGCTCAGCTTGTAATTTTCTATAAGGTCATTTTTCATGTTAATTGACTTAACCAGCCCTTCCGTAATCCATTCTTTCCGTTTGATGTTTTTTCTTTTAATTTTAATTTTACTGGTTTACTTTTTTGTTTTAGAGTCTGGATGAAATAATTTGTCATAATATTAACGTTTACCTCTAAGTATATGTTATTCTATGTTTAATTTTTCAGTTCAATCCTTAGCTTTGTTTTGTTGATGTAAAATTTATATTTTCCGCTGTTAACTTTTTGTTCATTTTCCCTTTCAGCTAAACATTTGATTGCAGGATTACGGGAAACTGGTCGCTGATACAAGATTTAACTAAAAATGGTTTTAGCCAATCATGAGGACATTTCGTCTTCACAAATATGTGGTCAAGTCAAGACCGTGACTTGCCTACGACCCTAGTATAATTTTTATTGCCGGAATATAGCCCCATTCACTCAGAATATTGAGGTATTCCTCGGTTATGTCACTGGTATCCAGAATGTTGATGTTTATGTCTCCTATTATTATTTTGAAATCGGATTTATTGCTTCCTCTTGTTTCTAGGTAATTTACAAGATCACAGTTAAACTTCAATGAACAGTTAGAAGGTGGCCTATATATTGCAGTTAAAACAATATTATAATAATTATATTTTAACATTAATTCAATGACCTTTATTTCACTGAAATCGATGACTTCATAAGAATACTCAAAATTATTTTTAACGTATATCAATACTCCATTATTTTGGTTCACTATGCCTCTGTTAAATATCATATCATAACGAGATTTTCCATGATTCGCTAAGGACTATGACATCAATTCTCATATTTATAGAGGGTCACTTTAAGTTCATTTAAATTTTTGAAGACGCTACGTATGTTTGTGTGGAATATTCAAAGGTTTTTTATATGTTGGTTTTTTGCTTGTAAGTTATATTCGAATGCACTTTGTACTGTATCATTTTCAATTTTTGTTAATTTGAAATTATCAATATATGGATCCATGATTATTAATTATATTTTGTACATTAATTACGGATAGAGAACAGTAGAAAAGAACAGGCTTATGAAAAGTATTTGTGTTTGATAGAGGTTGTTAAAATTTTAGGATATGATAATTTATTTTGATTAGCTTACTTGGCGTTTTTCTGGGCATTTCTTGTTTGAATTTCTTTTGCTGAGTTTTTCCTTTCTCTGGTCTCCGGTCTTCTTGGAATTGAACTACTATCCGTATGTTTAGTAACTGTATTTCTCTTTTTCGCTTCTTTTAATTCTCCTTCAATCTTCTCTGCAACGGTTTCTGATTCACTATCTTCTTTTTTGGTACTTTTTACGTCTTCACTCTTTTCAGCAGCACTTTCTAATTCACGCTCTTCTTTCTTGGTTTTTTCTACAGATACTCTTGAAGGGGTCTAATAGTTTTTGGGATATCAGCTATTTCGATATTTTATTCTAACTCCAAAATTTCTTCTACTATACATCATATATTATTTCTATAAAACTTTTCTCCCCTAATGTAGCTGCCATGTTCACAACTTTCGCGTATTTTCTTGAGGCATCTCCTCAGTATCTTATTTGTTTCTTGTTGTGTTTTTGTTAAATTGGCTGATATGGATGTTATAGCAACCAATATTGCTGACTCTGCTAAAGCCCTGAACTTGACTTCATAATCATCCTAACCTTACACTTAATTTCACTTGTATAATAATTATAATTTAAGTCATATTATTAAATCATTAATAATAAGTGGTGTCACAAGTAAATAAATAAAATAATTGTTTTTAAAAAGCCAATTAAAACAAAATCTAATGTTAGTTCCTTTCAGTTTTTTACAGTTTCGTAGAATATTAGCTTTTGTGAATGTTGATAGAAGTTCAATTTTATTGGGCAATCCATTGACTTCCCAGTGAGTAGATTTTACTTATATCAGTTTTTGTTATTTTTACTTCAAGATTTGTATTTATTTGGTTGCAGACTTTTTCAATAGAGTATTCCTCTACACTTCTCAGCAAGCCAAAAACAACTATATTATTCTTCCTGCTGTTTCTGTCCAATATCTCGATCTGATGTTTCATGTCTGTGTTTTCATTCTCCAGCTTCCGTATTTTATCACCATGGGATTATATCTTCAGCAATAATCTTACTTCACTCGCTTCAATAGCACTTTTAATTTCCTGTTTGCAAGTCAATAATTCTTTGTAGAGATTTTCCATAATTTGTATACGATCTGGCAACGTTGTTCTATCGCAAAATGCAAGATTTGTTTTGGGCCAAATGTCAAATCCCAATGGAGATGGTCTGTTTATTTCTTGTTTATATTATTAACAAATATGAAACCATTAGCTGAGATTTTTACACCTAATCAGGTGTTGTCATGCCTCGGAACGAGGTGAATTTTTATCTTTTGCAACTAATGCTAACTTAATTATTTGGTTGGAATATTGTTTTAGAACAGATCAGACAAACTGACAACACGTACACGTGAACTGTTTATACCCATAACATCGTTATTTTAAATAGAACACTCTGTATTTTTTCACATTTTTGAATTCCTTGTGAAAAATAAAGGTCAGTTTGTCAAGCATTTGTTGGGCATAAGTCTAAATGTTTCGAAGATATTTTCAGTTTTCTGAAAAAAATGACAATTGCATCTTCAAAGAATGGCCATAACATGAAAAGTATGAGAGATTTGAATGTGCGGTTTTTTGCAATTAATTAGGTTGAAGTCATTCCCTTATTCAAGGTTAGTCCGAAAATTCTATGACATAGGTTTGCCCTGAAATGATTTTTTGATTTTCGAAAACTTAAATCAGAAATAACTCGATTTTTTCAAATAGCATAGTACTAAAGAAATAACATTGATAGATGCGGATTTAATTCTCTTTCGATTTTATTAAACGTACTGGCACTCATTTTTGATAGTTTTGGAGATATTTAAATTTTTTTGTTTGCCCTTTCACGGAATATGGCGCGATAGTTTGGCGTTGAAACAAGTGAAAAACAAATGAATCAATGGTAGACATGGATTTTATTTTCGGTCAATGCTACAGAAATTGCGTCAAGACACAATCAAAAAAAAATCCGGACATGATTTCCGCAAGAAAGCAGGTTTTGGATAGTATTGGGAAATTTTTTAACAGCGAGAACACTTCTTTTCGCAACTAAAAAATAACAATAAACATAACATTGAAATAACAATAAAACTTAAAAATTAAAACAATACATAAAGAAATAAGAGTTAAATCGTTTACCCCAACTGTTCAAAGTGGCCCATGAGTTCTGCAAACAAAGGGGAATTCGTTCATGAAATGAACGTTGCACTCGCGCATTTATGCGATGTAATTTGTACCAAAACTTATTATTAATTATGCAAATTTGCATATCCTCACGAGTCGTAGGCGGTACTTAATAAAATTCACTTTTCGCATAACCCCACAAGAAGAGGGTTTAAATCAGGGGATCTTGGCGGCCAAGCAATCGGTCCTCCGCTTCCTATCCATCGTTGCTGGAAATGTTGATTTAAAAATTGTAAGGGGATATCCTTCAACAATTCAATTAAATTGTAGTCCAAGAACTTGCGAAACATTTGGGCTGTCAAAGATAAATTAAATAAATGTGGGCTAATTGTTTGGGTACCAACAATACCTCTCGATACATTTAAAGATCATCTCACTTATAGGTTTCTCTGAAAAAAAGTGTAGATTCGTATTGGATTAGTATTGAAAATTGTGGCTATCTACTTCTTATGGAATTTCGATTCATCCGCCATAAAACAAAATTATAAAAATCAGGTTTCTTTTCAAATTTATTTGTTAGCAACTAACAAAATTTTATCCTTTCCTCATAATCGCTCTGCCTTCCTGATGTAATTCCACTTTGTACGGATGAAAGTGGTTCTTCTTTAATATTCGACCGATAGATCGAGAACTGAGCTCTAAATTCGTCGACTTACGTTCTTGCCTTCGATAACAGTAGCTAATATTTGAAACTCATTGCCTTTCTTGAGTAACTGGTTTTTCTCGATGAGGTATAATGTATTTCACACTTCTAGTCGTAAGTTGTAACAAATCTTCCCAATACCCTCTGAAAACTGTTTTTTACGAATGTTTTCTGTCTGGGAACCTTTCCAAGTCCGGATATCCCAGTAAAGTAAGTTAGCGCACAAATTCAACGGACCCTTCGAAATTCTAGAGATTCATCAAAATTTGGCTACCCTATTAAATCAAAAAACAAATCAGAAAACTAAAGTAAGTTTCGACCGTATGAAGGTATGTGCCGGAACTTAAACTTAAAATTAGTTTCAGGTACATTACGCTGGTTAAAATGGTCCTATGCCAGTATCAGATAGAATCAATTATTAATACTTGTAGTAGATTCTACTACCACGACGAAGCCAGAATCATCATCTCCAATGACAAGTGGACATTATTAGTACATAAAAATATTTCTGGACTACTAACGGCTTACGAAAATAACAAGATATTGGATTCCATACACGACACTTTACGACCGGATCACCATTCAATGAATCTGTTTCATTCCGATGTAAGGACTCACGTTAGTCTCCTGACGCAGATATCCAGATCGATCAAGGGAAAGTTCAATGAAGTTACTATCGACACTAAGCGAAACAAGCGAGAAATCATCAATGGACTCGGAAGTATCTTTAAGACGATTACAGGAAATTTGGACTCAGCAGATGCTTAATTTTACACTGATAGCATTAATGAATTAAATATAGACAAACACTACTTAGAAAACCTATTGAAGAATCCAATATAGGTCTCAACAACCCTTATTAAAACCTTCAATGAATCCATCCAAAATTCAACTATCGACAGGAAAACATTCAATCGGGATATAAGTAACATCGAGAGAGCTATTCATCGATTAAATCATAAACTTGCATTAGTCGAAGCTAAGCTAAAATTCTTCGAAATCTGTGAAAAACTTTTGGAAAGCTTTCTGGTCGTTGAAGACAATCTAAGCGATATTTTAAATTCTATAACGTTTGCCCGCTTAAGAATTATTCATTCATCAATAATAACACCTAATGATCTAATATTTTCCCTTCCGGAAATATCACAAGACCTTGTCATAAGTGATCTGCCCTTACCAGTAAAAGTTTCTAAAATCGCACATTATCTAGAAATCACAGAACTTCAAGCATATCAACAAGACAACAATATCGTCTTTATTTTAAAAATACCCCTTGTAGAACAAACACTCTATACCCTATATCACCTATATCCTAACCCAGTATTCGATAAAAGAACTGGTTTGCATCATATCTCAAAAATACATCGTGCGAAATGATGATTCTCTGATGTACATCCCTATCAGGGATCCAAATAATTGTAAAGACCTTAGTCCACACAAAAAACTGTGCACAAATTTATATGCCTACCCCATAGACAGTAATGCTGCATGTGAGGCCCAATTGTTGAAGAAACGGCAAGAGATACCCAAAACTTGTCACAGTGCGATAATCTTTGTTCGATGATATAACGTGTTAAAAATCAAGAACAATGTTTGGTTGACGATATTATCGGAACCACTACAAGTGACCATAAATTGCCCGCGAGTAAATACAAAGACAGTTACTCTTGCCCAGAACTATATCATTAAACTCGAACCAGAGTGTCATGCGTTTATCGGAATAACGAAAGTATATGCCGACAGCCAGAAGATCTCCAACTTCCTGGACAATGCACACCCTGTGATGATCCCCTACGAATGCTGAAGTCATATTTCTGAGAAGATCCAACTCCCGAAGTTAGAACTCCTCAAACTTAACGAAATCAATGCTGAAGACCTGGACGCTGCCAATCATAATTTTTAACAAAATGCGAGAGACCTGGACGAACTCATAAAACAACAATTTATAACGAGGAATATATCGTGGATACCCTCCATTTGCCTCATCTTTGGTAGCAATGTCATAGTAAAAATATCGATGAACTGTAAAGCGACCAACCCAAAGAAAGAAGATCAAGGTCCAACTCCCCTGAAAAGAATTAGAAGTCTCCTCCCAAGAAGAAGACCGAATATAGAAAATTCAGAACAAAGGATGGAAAGTATCATGCTGCCTTAGAAGTTGTTGCATGGCATCACCTTTTTATTAATAGGGGGAGCTGTTATATGATATTCTATGCGATACCACAAGTATCCAAGAATATCAGATTACGAGCAGCATATATCACGTTAAGTGCAGCGGTTCCCGTTCCCAGGCTAGGAAATGCTGAGAAAGCGCCTACCAAACGCCAGCCGAAGGTTACACAGGTCATTCTCGGAAACCAGCGTAGGAAGATGCCAACACAGCGAAACCACAGCTCACTTTGTGTTTGGTAAGCTATGGTGGAACTGCGCTCCTAGAATGGTAGAATCGTTGACGCAGCACCTCAATTTTGTATAAATACTAGTAAGTTATCTTTGTACCAGTAACTATAATTTTTGTAAATTAAAGTGTGAATTTGTTTGAAAAAATCAATATAAATAAATAAAATAAATGAATAAATACATAAAGTTGTAGTTCATGAAAATGTTTGAAAATACTTATTTTGTTATGAAATATTGAAAAACAAACAGAATTGCTAAAGAGTTTATTGAAGGATTCAATGCTAATGCTCGTATTTATCGGTTGATTATCGTATTCAAGCGTCAATTGATTCATTACAGATATTTTTTTCTTATTTTAATACTAATAATAATAATACAAAAAATTTTATAGTGAAGAGTTGTTGAAAGAGAATATGATGAAGAAAAATATTTGTATCGGGTGTCCCAATAAGGTCAGCGAGGTAGGATTATAGGGAAACCGTGAACCCTACGACATTGGGAAAATAATTTCTTGAGTAAATCGGCTGAATGTATGGGTATGTAATATGTACCTATACTTGACATGTAATATTTATTTTATGTTTATATATGTATTTATGTATGTGTGTGTAAATATATGTGTATATATGTATATTGGTTATAAATGGATTAATGTGTATGGGATATATGTACCTATATATAGATGAAGGACTAGTCTTAACTGATTTTATAGTAATTAACTTTAGAATGTTAGGTTTCTATAAACAATAGAAATATTTAGATCAACTTATTAGTGAGAGAAATTTAGTTGATCAAAGAGAATTATTCTCTTAAAATTCATTATATATTTATTTGAGATTAAATGTATAATCTATTTATGAAAGATTTTCATAACATTTACTGTTTTCGAAAATATGCATGCTGATTAGTGAGAGATATCAGCTTGTTTCTGGAAAAGTGAATGATTTTCAAAATGTTTATGAATATTTGAAAGAACATTAAAGAGTATTTTAGGATTTCAAAACATCTATTTCACTCAAAAATTTGGAGGTTGATTAGTGAGAGAAATCGGCCTTTTTGAGTGAATAAGTGTCAGTGCACTTTCAGAATAATCATGTTTGATTACACTTATATAGACATTTTAAATAATATTATGTATCTTATTCTTTTAACTGACAGTTCAAGCCCAGAATAAAAGTAATTTAGTCTATGTATGGGTATATATGTAAGTATTTATGCAATATTCTTAGATTATTTTTTTTTTAAACTGAACCTCTATCTGCCTTAATAATAATTTTAATTTAATTGTGCTCCTTGTTCAAATAGCCACAAACATATAAAGATCATTCAGTAATATTAATTTTTATCAACAAAATCTAATCTAGATACTTTCTTACTTATTGTGTTACCATGACAAGTATAAATAATGACAGTTGTAATTGATGGCTATGAAATCTTTCCTGTTTTTGGCTAATTTATTTTAAATTCACGATTGTAAGTATTTCTATAATACTATTAAGTTGTTGTTGAAATAATTTTGTAACGATTTGTAGTTTGCCCTGAAGAAGAGAATAAACATTCTCGAAAGCTCGGCTTCAATCAAAGAATTTTATTGAATATATGACTGCATCCCCATGAACATCTTTTTATTTATTATAAAACCAGTCAAGAATTCAAAATCAATATATATGTTAAATCACATAACTCCAAGTTAACTTTTTTAAAAAACAATTATTTATTAACACAAAAAATATTAAAATACAAATAACTTTACATGACTGTATGAATATTGACTCACAAGTAAGTAAGTGAACAAGTGAATGAATCTGTTAGCTGGAGATCTAGTATTTATACAATCAAAAATGTTTAATCATCAGAAATATAAAAAGAAACGTAAATTAATACAATGGATCTTTTCTCCTAAGGTTGAATCGAAACTTCTAGAATATTATAAATAAAATACATAGTAATGTCTTTTTGGAGGCCGAACTGGATAAACAATTAACAATGGTCTTTATGGTAACAAGCTGACTACTAGTCTGCATCTCTGGCACGTAAATATCCTTATCACTTTTGTTATCTTCTTAAACTGCGTCTGGCAGATGTAATACGATATGGTGAGATACTGCGTCTTGCGGATGTAATATAATATTATGAAATAATATTTAAAATAATACTTTGTTATTGTTATTATTATTTGACTTTAAAAAATAATTCAATTATAACTTTATATAACAACTCCCCCATTTAAGAAAAGTTGGTGGAGTTTGCAACAACTTTTTAAGTTAATGATTTATTTGGATTTAATTCGATATTCTCTTCTATGGGTTCTCCGACATGGATACTTGCTCTTCTTTTCGGAAGAATTCTTCTTATACTTTGCTGGAATGAAATACTGAAACCTGGTCCTGGTGGTGATGGTGGGTAATCGTTGGTTAAAGCTATTCCAATTCGATGATGCTTTCTTCTACATTTACAGGTCACATAAAGTATTACCAATAAAATTATTACTACAATGATTAAAATGGTGAGCCAATGTGTATATTTACTGATCGGAGATTGTTTCATCATTTTTTCTAATTCTTCTGAATACTGATTTAGTTTGTGTTGTGCAATATTCAAATCTTCGGAATCAATTTTGTTCAACTTAAGAGGTTCTAGTTCAGGAATTTGTAATTTTTCAGGAATATCTTTGCAACAGTCAAATGGAATTGTGACTGGATGACTTCGATACTTGATTTCTTGGTATGTGTCAATTGGGTATTGAGCATGAACTCTTGTACTCCCAATAAAGGCACTACACTCAGGTTGTAATTTCAGTAAACTATTAGTTTTAATAATTTCTGATTTAATTTCCCTATTTCCACATTTAATCGTGATTGGCAAAGGGTCCGAAACAGTGATTAACCATAGATTTAAATCAATTTGGTAGACATTATAATCTTTAACAAAAAGAAGAGATGTTTGACATGTCTTGGGCATCTGAGTTAATCTTCTTAATAGTTGTGCTTCGCAAATTGCATCGTTGTCAATTGGATATGGGAGGAGTTTAGAACAGATTTTTATGCTTCTTTCAAGAGTCTTGCAATTATCCAGATTTCGCAATGACAAATACAGCAGTGAATCATCATCCCGCGTAATATATTTTTGTGTAGTTGGTAAAATATGATAGATACCTGTTCGATCATCTAATATTGGTATTGGATAGAGTCGATATAGTATATAAGCTTCTGGATCAATGAGCGGAATTTTGAGAACAAATATTATTTTACTTTCTGATTGATATGCCTCTAATTCAATAATATTAAGATAATTAGCTATATTTGACGTATACGGTTGTAAAGGTAAATTATTTCTTATAAGAGATTTTGCTATAATTTGTAAAGAATTGATTAAATCTGAAGGTGCTATTATTGAGCTATGTAATAATCTTATGCGAGCAAAAGTGATAGAATTTAAAATAGTATTAAGGGAATCTTCTAAGAACATATAGCTTTACATTAGTGATTCACAAATATTCAATATCCTTATTTGTGCTTCATAAAATGCGACATCATCAGCAATATCCATCAAAGTATTTTGAATTTCTTTTATATCTTCATTAAAAGTCTTCTCATCAATTTGTAATTTTTGTATAGTATTATTAAAATTTTTAATAACAGAAGTAGTAACTGAAATTTGTTTTTTAAGAGGATTTTCCAACTCAAATTCATCATGAGATAATTTGATAATACAATCATTATAATATTCTCCATCTGATGCATCTAAATTACCAGTAATAGTTTTCCAAACAGTTCCGATTCCATTAAATATACCTCGCTTTGCCCTGGAGTTATAAGATTTAGTTTCTCCTATAATTTCTTTATATTTTTGACCTATTGAATTCGAAATTTGTGATAATAAACTTATGTGTGTTTGAACTTCAGACTTAAAAGTTATAAACCTTGGAGACGGATCTTCTAAAGTATCCAAAATTTCTATAAGTATTTTATCATTATTTTCCATTGTTTTCTTAATTGGGGCCAGATCTTTGTAAACTAAAAGTGTCCATTTTTCATTCGTAATTTTGGATTAAGTGTGTATTGAGCTGATATAATATTTATCAGCACGAAGAATCTGAAACCAAAGAAACTACTCATAGTAGGGTTTCAGTCTATCGAAATTAATTTTTGATTTTTGATTAGTTTGTGGATTTAAAACTATTGCAGAATTATCAAATAATTGTACAATTTCAAAAGGACCATTAAACAAATTTTGACTTTTATCTTTAATTTGAGATTCTTTAAGATAAACTTTATCTCCTATTTTATACTCTGGAAGCTTTCCTGAAATATTTTTATCAAATCTAATTTTTGCTTTTTCTTTCTGACTTGCTGTTTTTGCTCGTGCAATTTTATAATAATGTTGCATTCTGTTGTTCAAATCACGTATGTATTTAGTAATAAGGGCTTTCTCATTATATAAAGTTTCAGGTGGTTCATATGGAGTAAAACCAGTTGTTTTGTTTTTAGTATTATTATAACATATAACCGCATATGGCAAAATATTAAACGGATGTTCGTCTGGATTTTCTGTCTTATGTGCACGGATCATTTCCACAAGAGTTCCGTGAAATCTTTCTAAAGAACCATTCGATTGTGGATGGCCAACGCTAGAAAAAGTGAGCTTTATGTCATAAAGCGTACACAAATCTTTTATTAATGAATTATCAAATTCTCGACCATAATCGCAATGAATTCTCAAAGGTGTTCCGAAATGTTGAAAGAATATTAATAGTGTATTTACAACTGTTGAAGCTTTTTTATTTGAAATAGGATAAGCTTGAGTAAATTTAGTTAACTCATCTCGAATCGTTAAAGCGTAATTTCTTGTTGGATACTCAAAAATATCAATATTAATTCTTTCAAACGGAGTTTTTGGTGTTTCTGTTCCGTCGTATAGTTTCATTTATTCCGCGATGTAAATTACTTTTGCCTTTATGATATTGGTCCAATATGATAGGTATTTCATCTCGGTCAGGTGTTTTAACAATATTTTGACAGACTACAAATTTTAAATCAACATTAGCAAAAATAAAAGAGAATACTTCTAAAATAGGTAACTCAAGATTATTTTCTATATAATAAGTTTTTGAAGGATCAAATTTACTTTGTTCTTTAAATAATGTATAAAATAATTGTTGAACTACAAACTCTGGATCGTAAATAAGAGGTATTATAAGATACTTGCGATCTTTTACAGTTTTACTAGAAACAATATTTACTAAATTCATTTGAAAATCAAAATTTTCTTCAAAAATATCTTCAATAATTTTATAATGTAAATCTTCAAGTTTATTTTGCCAAAATAAAGTGACAATATTCTTATGAGTCTTATCCAGTAACTGGTCATTTGATGTTTCAATTTTTGAATAATCGATTATTGATTTTGTTTTGTAAAGGTCAACAAATCTATTAAATTCGTCTGTCATTAATTCATCCTGTTCCTCTATAAGTGTTTCATTTTTTTGTGGTTCTATAGGATCATTAGGGTCTTTACTTGTTGATGGTATAACCTCATTAGTTTCATTATTTGCCAAAATTGTAATGTTAGATTGTAGATTTGCACATTCTTTAAAATGATTAATTTTAATTCTTGAAAGTGCATCTGCATTTTTATTAATTTTGCCTGGCTTGTACTCAATTTTGTAATCATATTCTTCCAATTTGAGTCGCCATCTAGCTAGTCTGCCCATACAATAGCAAGGAGTTCTCGTTCTATTGTTGAATACCTTGTTTCTGCACTACATAATGTTCTCGAAGCATAACTTACTGGTAGATCTTTACCAATGGGACCTTGTGATAGAACAGCGCCAATGGCAAATGCACTAGCATCAGTTGTGAGAATAAATGGTTCTTCAAAATTTGGATATCTCAAAATAGGATCTGAAGTAAGTGCAGCTTTTAGATCATTGAAAGAATTTTTACATTCATTATTAAAAATAAAAGAAACATCTTTTTGTAAAAGTCTTGTAAGGGGTTTAGAAATTTTGGCAAAATTTGGTATAAAGCGACGATAATATCCTGCTAAACCAAGGAAAGATTTTACATCTTTAGGATTTTTAGGTTCCGGGAAATTTTTGAGACATTCTATTTTGGCTGGATTTGTTTTAACACCATCTTGGGTAATGATATGTCCAAGATAAGCGACTTCTTTTCTAAGAAATTCGCATTTATCTGGTTGAATTTTCAAGTTGGCTTTCCGAAGTCTGTTGAAAACTTCAGTCAGACGAGAAACATGTTCATGAATAGTAGAAGAATAAATTATTATGTCATCCATATAAACAAGACATCTTTCATTTTGAATGCCAAGTAAAATGTTGTCCATGACGCGTTGGAAAGTGGACGGGGCATTTTTGAGTCCAAACGGCATTCGAACGAATTCATAGTGACCGTTCTCAACTGAAAAAGCTGTTTTGGAGATATCTTTTGGTTCAATTTCAATTTGATGGAAACCTGAGGCTAAGTCAAGAGTGGTAAAATATTGACATCTTCCTAGTTGATCAAGGATATCAGAAATGTTGGGTAATGGATATTTATCATCTACCGTAATTTCATTTAATTTACGATAATCAACAACCACACGCCATTTTTGTTTTCCTGAAGCATCAAGTTTCTTTGGCACAACCCAAACTGGGGATGACCATGGTGAAATAGAATGACGTATAATACCTTGTTCCAACATTTTGTTCACCTGAGTTTTTACCTCTTCTTTATGAATTTGGGGGTATCTATATGATTTAGTAAATATAGGTCTCGCATTATCAGTTTCAATTGAATGTTTAATTTCATTAGTAAATGTTAGTTGGTCTCCTTTCAAATAAAAAATATCAGAAAATTCTAAACATAAATTTGTGATAATTTCTTTTTCTTCTTCGTTGAGATGATCTGTACGCAACTGATCCAAAATTATAGTGTTTCTATCAACAGGTTGATTAAATTTAGTTTTATTTTCATTAACGCAATTAAAATTTAAAAAACATTCGGAATTCGGAATGGGATCTAGATTCAAATTTGGAAATTCAACAATTTTTGGAATAGCATTCGAATTAATAATTGAAGTAAAGAATTCACCTTCTTCATTTACATGTACCAAAGCATTTGGAATTCTAACATTTTCTATTGCTTGTCCGAAAAGTAGTGCATCTGTGTTTGTTAAATTACATTTCAATTTGAAAATTTTTTCAATTCTTGGCTCAATAAAAATTCGATTTTGTATCTTTGGCAAACAAATAACAATTTCAACACCTAAATTTCTAAAAAGATAAGATATCATTTTTTTAACATACGTCCAATCTAACTTGTCCAATCCACACCCTATTTTTGGCATAGCTAATTTTTGAACATTGTTTTTACCAACATGATCTCTCAATTTCTTTAAAGATGACCATAAAGTCTGATAAGTGGGTTTTCCGGTTGAAGTTTCTTTTGTTACAAGATAATAAATATATCTAGTTGTATTTGCATTCTTAATTTTCAAACCTGCTAAACCACCTTGTTTTTGATTTTGACTTAATAATTTTTCTATATTTCCAAATCGTTTCTTAAATTCCGCGGCAATGCCTTTTTGCATTTGCATATCTTCCACCACGCAATGAGCTAATGAATAATCATGAGGCATGTCAAAAATATCAATGTTTTTCTCAGCTATTTTTTTATAACAATTTTCAGTATTTTGTTCAAATTGTAAGAATTCAGAATCTTGTTCACAAATTTGATTATTTTGAGACAAGTGTGATGTTTCGGTAACTTTAAACAGAGGTATAGTTTTGAAATTAGTTATCAATTGTTTTGAATTCAAATCAATTATACAATTATAATGTTCTAGGAAATCTGAACCCGAAATTCCATCAAAATCAATATTAAGATTATAAATAAAAACTTTATGTGGATCTTTTGCAGAAAATGGAATAAGTACAGATTCTTTTAGTAAAATTTTTTGATCAGTTATCCCTTGAATAGTTACATATTCAGTAAATCTTTGAGGAAATTTCTTAACAGTATTTTCTTTAAAAATAGAAACTCCTGCACCTGTATCAATAAGCAACTTAAACTCTTTAGAAGCATCTTCAATATAATAAAGGTTTTTGGAATTAACAGTCAAAAATGGATTTAAAGAAAATGTTGTTCGGGAAAATTTACATTCGGGTTTATCTCTTCGAATTTTAATGTTTGGATTTTGGTAATTGTTTCTGAAATTGAATTCTCTATTGTCGGACAATCTGGGGGATGGTCTTTGATTTGAGAAATGGGAAAATCCTGGAAATTTGAGTTTTCAGGAGATTCAAAATCTTGTGGATAATTTTCAAAATCCGGAGAATATTCTGATGATTCGGAATAGTTACTATAATTTTCTTGGAATTCATCTTGATTATTTTCGAAATAATAACATGAATCGTTTTCACCATTAAATCCGACTAAATGAGCTCTTTGTTGAAAATTTGGATTCTTTTGAATTACTGATGGTCTTATCTGGGATTGTCCCTGCGAAATAAAAGGTCTTTGTTGAATAGGAACATTCGGTCTATTTTGCACAGTATTTTGTGATTGATTTTGGAAATTCATTGGTCTCTGGAAATTATTATTGAAATGTGGGTTATAGCTTGGAGCTGATGCTCTCTGCTGTTGGAAACGACATTGATTAGAAGTATGACCATTTTTACCACATGAAAAGCATTTTACAGTTTGTATTTGGGGTTTTCTAGCATTTAATATATTTTGAGGTTTACCTACTTACAATATTAGAAGCTGGCTTATTAAATTTTTGGTTCTCAAAATATGATAATTGCAATTCTCTTCGTATGCGAATTTGTGCTTCTAACAAGTTTTCAGGCTGACTAGCACGAATAAGTTGTCCTAGACGGGGTTCAAGTCCAGTTAATAAAGTATTAAGAGGCATAGTATCAATAAGAATTTCTTGTGCAACCTTTTGTTCATTTGATAAATTTGATGTTTTTTGTATATTTGCATGCATTTTAGCATTCAGGACTTGCACTCTATTGAAAAATGTTAGAGCTGACTCATTTGATAATTGTTTTAATCTTTGTAAATCATGAATAAGAGAAGTAAGGTCTCTTGAATCACCAAAATGAAGATTTAAAAGTTGTCTTATCTCTGCGTAAGTCTGAGGATTTCGCGAGCTGATTAGTTGAGCCGCTTTTCCCTTTAATTTATTTTTAATGTGAATCACTAACAGAGCCTTTTGATCTCTGGTAGACATATTATAAGCACAATCACATGCATTTAAAAATGTTCCGAGAAATATCTGATCACCTTCAAATTCAGGCACGATACAAAATATTTCCGAAATTCTATAAGGTTCAAGCTCAACCTCTTGAGCTAGATTTCTTTCATTTGCCATTTTGATTTAATTGAATATAAAGTATCAAATATATAAAAAAGAAATATTACAAAAGAAAATCGAACAGTATCAAAAAAATTAAATAATATACGTGATAATTCACTTACAGTAAGATGTACATTTGTCTTGTTCGGTTCTTTTCTTCAAAAGTTAGGAAACCACCGTTGATAATGAGGGGGGACTTGTTGTTGAAGTAAGCCTTGTTTTACCAACGTTGAAGTATCCTTTTCTTCAAATTCTAATAATTCTTCTTCTTTTGGAGCTGTTGATTCTTCACTTGAAGGTTTGGAAACCACGGTGATAATGAGGGGAAACTTATTGTCGAAGTAGGCCTTGTTTTATCACGTTGAGTTATCCTACTGACTGCGCCAATTTGTTAAATCACATAACTCCAAGTTAACTTTTTTTAAAAACAATTATTTATTAACACAAAAAATATTAAAATACAAATAACTTTACATGACTGTATGAATATTGACTCACAAGTAAGTAAGTGAACAAGTGAATGAATCTGTTAGCTGGAGATCTAGTATTTATACAATCAAAAATGTTTAATCATCAGAAATATAAAAAGAAACGTAAATTAATACAATGGATCTTTTCTCCTAAGGTTGAAACGAAACTTCTAGAATATTATAAATAAAATACATAGTAATGTCTTTTTGGAGGCCGAACTGGATAAACAATTAACAATGGTCTTTATGGTAACTTGCTGACTACTAGTCTGCATCTCTGGCACGTAAATATCCTTATCACTTTTGTTATCTTCTTAAACTGCGTCTTGCAGATGTAATACGATATGGTGAGATACTGCGTCTTAATGTAATATAATATTATGAAATAATATTTAAAATAATACTTTGCTATTGTTATTATTATTTGACTTTAAAAAATAATTCAATTATAACTTTATATAACATATATATATATATATATATATATATATATATATATATATATATATATATATATATATATAATGAATTGTAACTTTAAAGTTAAATGCATAATAACAAATGTTTGTAGCTGGTAAATTTCATTAATCTCACGATTTTTGTCCCGATGAAGGTAACAAGCGTTACCGAAAGCTCGACATTGATTAAAGAGTTTTAATTTTATTGGCATTTTGACTGCAACCCCAATCATTAAAAATTCATTATATATATATATATATATATATATATATATATATATATATATATATATATATATATATATATATATAGGAACAATCTACACAAAGCAAGAGAAAATCACCTAAATAACGCTTATATAAAAGGCAATAAACTATATATAAATTATAAATCCTGGACCGCTTAGGAACTCAAAGAATACGAAATCACGGTGACCACACATCGAAAAGCAGACAGTGCTCCTTCAACACCATCTATACCGGATCCTCATCTGGAATCTCCAGTATTACCAAAGCAAAACGAAGAACTTTCAGCCGAAATAGCACCAACAAACGGTGATCCAATAATTAAAGAAGCCGATGAAACAAGAACAGAAAAAACTACCGAAAAAACAATTGCAGAAACACCGAAGAAAACCACTCTTCCTAAGAAGTCGGCCAAAGTAACCGCTGTTCCTTTAAACAGAGAAAGGACCAGTAGATCAGGTCTTAATTAGTTGAACATGTCTCTTTTTTATCAGCTAACAATCTAATTTTCTTTTTTATCTTCTTCTATGCATTCTTCCTTATATAAGCTATGTGTATTATATACCATGACGTAGTAAATAGGATTAAATATTATACATATCCTTATAGAATAAGTTAAGCTAAGTTCTCTCTTATATAATAGACAAAATGGATCAATATATTCGAAGTTTCACCACAAATGAAGTAAAAACGGAGGAAGTATCAAATTTCACATAATACGAGAATATTTTGAAAATAAACTGTCACTACCCAAATTTTAAGATAATACACACAAATATTAGAAGTATAGGTAAAAACTTCAATCAGTTGTAGTAGTATTGTCTTAAATGAAACATGGGACTTAAAGAAATTGGGGTTATACAATATACCGGGCTATGATATTATATTTACAATTATGGAGACTTCAAAAATGACGTTACAGTGACATATATTAAATCAGACATACAACACGTTTATGAAATAATAGAGTTTTCCGATCATTTGAATTTTATTTCCCTAGAGATAAAACATTTAAATAAAAACATTCATGTACTCGCCGGTTATAGACCTCCTGCCTACGGCGTAGAGATGTTTCTAGAATATACGAGGAATATGCTCGAAAATCTGACCAAGAGTTCAGATTACACACTATTCTTAGGTGATATCAATATCAACCTCAAAGGCGATGACGAAATAAGCACCGAATATTTAACGACCATGCATGAATTCGGCTTTATATCAACTATCAATAATTATACTCGGGTAACAAGAAAGAGTAATTCCTGCTTAGACCACATATTTGTGAAAACTTCCACAGATCTTGAACTCCTTCTACCTATAATTATAAAAACGAATGCAACGGATCATTACACAACAATTCTACAAATTATGTACGGTAATAGATATTATAATAACACTCCAAAACAATTCTACATCACTTCAAAAATAAATTACGATCTGCTTGCAAATAGATTACATGCCTTAAACAGGAACATTGTCTACGAAACAGAAAGTTCAGAAGCTGCGGCAAATCATTTCATGGAAATCTTCGACAAAGAAATAACAAATTGTACAACAACCCACAAATACAAAATAAAAAAAAACGTAAAGCATGGATCACCAATGGATTAAATCCATGAGTAGACGTGTCAAGATGTACCAGCAGCTACTCAAGGAGCCAGAGAACATAGCGTTGAAACAAAACTATTTCCAGTATAAAAATTACTTGCGAAATCTCCTCAGAGTAACCAAGCTGCAATATTATCGAAACAAAGTTGAACAGAACAGACAAGATAGTGGCAATTTATGGAATACTATCGACGAAATATTCCCAAAAAATAATAGAAGTTATCAGGATATTAACATGATTCAACATGCTGAAAAGAAAGAAACAAAAGAAAAATCCATTGCAAGCATATTCAATGCGCATTATTCGAAAATAGGTGAGAAGCTTGCCAAAAAACTTAAGAAAGATTCTAATGTCACTAATCCTATAAAAAATAATGCCCTGACCTCGATATTCATGGAGCCAACTCAAGCTGAAGAAGTTAGTAATATTATTTCATCACTGAAAAAAAAATTACCTGGAATCGATGAAATACGAACAGAAACAATAAAATTCCTACCTCCGATAATAAAAGAACCAATGGCCTTTATATTCAATAAATATCTTGAACAGGGTCATTTTCCCAGCATCAAGTGATTATTAAACCAATTTTCAAGGCGGGTAATAGAGATGGAGTTATTAACTACAGACCGATTTCTGTAATTACTACAACTGCCAAAAATTATCAAAACTCGTCTAAATAACTACCTAATCAAAAACAATATTATCTCAAACTCTCAGTATGGATTTATGGAAGGAAGATCAACAAGATGCAGTTCTTGCCCTCACAACTGAAATGTACAATACTTTAGATAGAGGAGAACCTTCTATATGCATCTTCATAGGTATTTTGGTAAATAAACCTAGGGAGATCCACTTCAGGCAGAGCCTGTGTGTGGTTTTATTAACAATGTACAAAAACAGTAAAATAGTAAAATAGTTAGCTAATCAACATAGAGAGGAAACATAAATAGTGTAATTTTTATAGTGAACAATATCGATGAGAACACATTAAAAACATAAAAAAATAAATTTGTGGAAGTAAATTAAATTAATAAGGTAAGTAAAGAAAATAGACAGTAAGTAATAGTTGGTATCAATTTTCATATTGCAAGAAGTAAATAAACCTTGGGGAATCCGATGTAGGGAAAGCTTACGTGTGGTGATGTTAACAACGCAACATTAAAATAGTGTAAAATAGGGGCAATATAAACAGTGTAAAATAAGTATATAGTCAAAAATATCATTATTAATTAAAACTAGAAAGTATCAATTTTCATAATGCAAGAAGTAACTTCAGAAATATTATAAGTAATTGATTTCGGTTCAATCAGATGAGTATTCTGGGCTATTCTATAAGTTCATGGATTGTTGCTCTTGGTAGAGAAGACAAAAAATATTTCACCTTGTTTTTAAAAATATTTACGTTGCTAGGTGTCTTTATCTTCACAGGAAGAAATTGAAATATTTTTGGTCCTAGAAAAGAAAAACTTCAATTTACGCATGAACGGAGTGATGTAGGTAGTTTGTTTATTTCAGGTGTTATATTGGTGGTCAAAGTGTTTTAGGTGTTGTCTGATGCTGCCTCGTAGAAAAAATAGTTGCCGTGGATCCAGTAAGCCAACTTCACTGAATAATTGATCTGAAGGATAGGTGAAGTCTCTGTTGAACACAATTTCCACTAGTCGTTTTTGGACAGTTACGTTTTTCGATGTAGCTCTTAAAGACTCCTCCCCAAGCCAGTATTCCGTAGACAAGGTGTGGCTTGACTAGGGCATGGTATAGAGTTTTCATCGATGTTGAATCGAAAAGATCTCTGATGTATTTTAATTTATAGATAAGAAATTGGATTTTCTTAATAGTGAAATCAATATGCTTGTCCCATTTCAAATTACTATCCATCATTATCCCGATGTACTTAATTTTGTGACATATTTTGATTGATATATTATTGCCGATACACAGGCTGTTATATGTCGGAATATTCCTTTTATCTATATTTATTGGCAAAAAGAAGGTTTTGTCAAAATTTATCGTCAGCAGCTTACTGTTGAAGAAGCCTTCGATGCACCGTATGTCTCTTTCTGTCATATTTTTCAGAGAATTCCAGTTATCGTGGGTGTATAGAATCACCGTATCACCTGCGTAAGTGATGAGTTTTCCTTCAGTGTTGATTTTGAATAGGTCGTTTAGATATATATTGAAAAGAAGCGGCCCAAGTACTGTACGTTGAGGTACTCCATATTTTATGCCAACTAGTTCACTTCTTTCCGATTTTATCTGAACACACTGTAGCCTACTGGAGAGGTAACTCTAAAATAGTTTCAAGGGTATACCACTAATGCCTATGTGTTCCAAGCTTTCGATGAGTACAGGATGACTAATTGTGTCAAATGCTTTGGAAAGATCTATGAAGATGCATATAGAAGGTTCTCCTCTATCTAAAGTATTGTACATTTCAGTTGTGAGGGCAAGAACTGCATCTTGTTGATCTTCCTTCCATAAATCCATACTGAGAGTTTGAGATAATATTGTTTTTGATTAGGTAGTTATTTAGACGAGTTTTGATAATTTTTGGCAGTTGTAGTAATTAGAGAAATCGGTCTGTAGTTAATAACTCCATCTCTATTACCCGCCTTGAAAATTGGTTTAATAATCACTTCTTTGAAGATGCTGGGAAAATGACCCTGTTCAAGATATTTATTGAATATAAAGGCCATTGGTTGTTTTATTATCGGAGCTAGGAATTTTATTGTTTCTGTTCGTATTTCATCGATTCCGGGTAATTTTTTTTTTCAGTGATGAAATAATACTACTAACTTCTTCAGCTTGAGTTGGCTCCATGAATATCGAGGTCAGGGCATTATTTTTTATAGGATTAGTGACATTAGAATCTTTCTTAAGTTTTTTGGCAAGCTTCTCACCTATTTTCGAATAATGCGCATTGAATATGCTTGCAATGGATTTTTCTTTTGTTTCTTTCTTTTCAGCATGTTGAATCATGTTAATATCCTGATAACTTCTATTATTTTTTTGGAATATTTCGTCGATAGTATTCCATAAATTGCCACTATCTTGTCTGTTCTGTTCAACTTTGTTTCGATAATATTGCAGCTTGGTTACTCCGAGGAGATTTCTCAAGTAATTTTTATACTGGAAATAGTTTTGTTTCAACGCTATGTTCTCTGGCTCCTTGAGTAGCTGCTGGTACATCTTGTCACGTCTACTCATGGATTTAATGAGTCCATTGGTGATCTATGCTTTACGTTTTTTTTATTTTGTATTTGTGGGTTGTTGTACAATTTGTTATTTCTTTGTCCAAGATTTCCATGAAATGATTTGCCGCAGCTTCTGAACTTTCTGTTTCGTAGACAATGTTCCTGTTTAAGGCATGTAATCTATTTGCAAGCAGATCGTAATTTATTTTTGAAGTGATGTAGGATTTTTTTGGAGTGTTATTATAATATATTTTACCATACATAATTTGTAGAATGTAGAATATAGGTAGAAGGAGTTCAAGATCTGTGGAAGTTTTCACAAATATGTGGTCTAAGCAGGAATTACTCTTTGTTGTTACCCGAGTATAATTATTGATAGTTGATATAAAGCCGAATTCATGCATGGTCGTTAAATATTCGGTGCTTATTTCGTCATCGCCTTTGAGGTTGATATTGATATCACCTAAGAATAGTGTGTAATCTGAACTCTTGGTCAGATTTTCGAGCATATTCCTCGTATATTCTAGAAACATCTCTACGCCGTAGGCAGGAGGTCTATAACCGGCGAGTACATGAATGTTTTTATTTAAATGTTTTATCTCTAGGGAAATAAAATTCAAATGATCGGAAAACTCTATTATTTCATAAACGTGTTGTATGTCTGATTTAATATATGTCACTTTACCGTCATTTTTAAAGTCTCCATAATTGTAAATATAATATCATAGCCCAGTATATTGTATAACCCCAATTTCTTAAAGTCCCATGTTTCATTTAAGACAATACTACTACAACTGATTGAAGTTTTTACCTATACTTCTAATATTTGTGTGTATTATCTTAAAATTTGGGTAGTGACAGTTTGTTTTCAAAATATACTCGTATTATGTGAAATTTGATACTTCCTCCGTTTTTACTTCATTTGTGGTGAAACTTCGAATATATTGATCCATTTTGTTTATTATATAAGAGAGAACTTAGCTTAACTTATTCTATAAGGATATGTATAATATTTAATCCTATTTACTACGTCATGGTATATAATACACATAGCTTATATAAGGAAGAATGCATAGAAGAAGATAAAAAAGAAAATTAGATTGTTAGCTGATAAAAAAGAGACATGTTCAACTAATTAAGACCTGATCTACTGGTCCTTTCTCTGTTTAAAGGAACAGCGGTTACTTTGGCCGACTTCTTAGGAAGAGTGGTTTTCTTCGGTATTTCTGCAATTGTTTTTTCGGTAGTTTTTTCTGTTCTTGTTTCATCGGCTTCTTTAATTATTGGATCACCGTTTGTTGGTGCTATTTTGGCTGAAAGTTCTTCGTTTTGCTTAGGTAATACTGGAGATTCCAGATGAGGATCCGGTATAGATGGTGCTGAAGGAGCACTGTCTGCTTTTGGATGTGTGGTCACCATGATTTCGTATTCTTTGAGTTCCTAAGCGGTCCAGGATTTATAATTTATATATAGTTTATTGCCTTTTATATAAGCGTTATTTAGGTGATTTTCTCTTGCTTTGTGTAGATTGTTCCTAAGAATAAATATATATATATATATATATATATTGATTTTGTATTCTTGACTGGTTTTATAATAAATAAAAAGATGTTCATGGGTATGCAGTCATATATTCAATAAAATTCTTTGATTGAAGCCGAGCTTTCGAGAATGTTTATTCTCTTCTTCAGGGCAAACTACAAATCGTTACAAAATTATTTCAACAACAACTTAATAGTATTATAGAAATACTTACAATCGTGAATTTAAAATAAATTATCCAAAAATAGGAAAGATTTCATAGCCATTGTCATGGTAACACAATAAGTAAGAAAGTATCTAGATTAGATTTTGTTGATAAAACTTAATATTACTGAATGATCTTTATATGTTTGTGGCTATTTGAACAAGGAGCACAATTAAATTAAAATTATTATTAAGGCAGATACAGGTTCAGTTTAAAAAAAAATAATCTAAGAATATTGCATAAATACTTACATATATACCCATACATAGACTAAATTACCTTTATTCTGGGCTTGAGCTGACAGTTAAAAGAATAAGATTCAAAATATTATTTAAAATTTCTATATAAGTGTAATCAAACATGATTATTCTGAAAGTTCACTGATACTTATTCACTCAAAAAGGCCGATTTCTCTCATTAATCAACCTCCAAATTTTTGGGTGAAATAGATGTTTTGAAATCCTAAAATACTCTTTAATGTTCTTTCAAATATTCATAAACATTTTGAAAATCATTCACTTTTCCAGAAACAAGCTGATATCTCTCACTAATCAGCATGCATATTTTCGAAAACAGTAAATGTTATGAAAATCTTTCATAAATAGATTATACATTTAATCTCAAATAAATATATAATTAATTTTAAGAGAATAATTCTCTTTGATCAACTAAATTTATCTCACTAATAAGTTGATCTAAATATTTCTATTGTTCATGGAAACCTAAGATTCTAAAGTTAATTACTATAAAATCGGTTAAGACTAGTCCTTCATCTATATATAGGTACATATATCCCATACACATTAATCTATTTATAACCAATATACATATATACACATATATATACACACACATACATACATACATAAATACATATATAAACATAAAATAAATATTACATGTCAAGTATAGGTACATATTACATACCCATACATTCAGCCGATTTACTCAAGAAATTATTTTCCCAATGTCGTAGGGTTCACGGTTTCCCTATAATCCTACCTCGCTGACCTTATTGGGACACCCGGTACAAATATTTTTCTTCATCATATTCTCTTTCAAAAACTCTTCACTATAAAATTATTTGTATGATTATTATTAGTATTAAAATAAGAAAAAAATATCTGTAATGAATCAATTGACGCTTGAATACGATAATCAACCGATAAATACGAGCATTAGCATTGAATCCTTCAATTAACTCTTTAGCAATTCTGTTTGTTTTTCAATATTTCATAACAAAATAAGTATTTTCAAACATTTTGATGAACTACAACTTTATATATTTATTCATTTATTTTATTTATTTATATTGATTTTTTTAAACAAACTCAAACTTTAATTTACAAAAATTATAGTTACTGGTACAAAGATAACTTACTAGTATTTATACAAAATTAAGGTGGTGCGTCAACGATTCTACCATTCTAGGAGCGCAGTTCCACCATAGCTTACCAAACACAAAGTGAGCTGTGGTTTCGCTGTGTTGGCATCTTCCTACGCTGGTTTCCGAGAATGAACTGTGTAACCTTCGACAGGCGTTTGGTAGGCGCTTGCTCAGCATTTCCTGGCCTGGGAACGGGAACCGCTGCACTTAACGTGATATATGCTGCTCGTAATCTGATATTCTTGATACTTGTGGTATCGCATAGAATATCATATAACAGCTCCCCCTATTAATAAAAAGGTGATGCCATGCAACAACTTCAATGGCAGCACAATACTGTCCATCCTTTGTTCTGAATTTTTTTTATTCGGTCTTCTTCTTGGGAGGAGACTTCTAATTCTTTTCAGGGGAGTTGGACCTTGATCTTCTTTCTTTGGGTTGGTCGCTTTACAGTTCATCGATATTTTTACTATGACATTGCTACCAAAGATGAAGCAAATGGCGGCTATCCACGATATATTCCTCGTTATAAATTGTTGTTTTATGAGTTCGTCCAGGTCTCTCGCATTTTGTTAAAAATTATGATTGGCAGCGTCCAGGTCTTCAGCGTTGATTTCGTTAAGTTTGAGGGGTTCTAACTTCGGGAGTTGGATCTTCTCAGAAATATGACTGCAGCATTCGTAGGGGCTGTAGGGGTGTGCGTTGTCCAGGAAGTTGGAGATCTTCTGGCTGTCGGCTTATACTTTCGTTATTCCGATAAACGCATGACACTCTGGTTCGAGTTTAATGATATAGTTCTGGGCAACAGTAACTGTCTTTGTATTTACTCGCGGGCAATTTATGGTCACTTGTAGTGGTTCCGATAATATCGTCAACCAAACATTGTTCTTGATTTTGAACACGTTATATCATCGAACAAAGATTATAGCACTGTGACAAGTTTTGGGTATCTCTTGCCGTTTCTTCAACAATTGGGCCTCACATGCAGCATTACTGTCTATGGGGTAGGCATATAAATTTGTGCATAGTTTTTTGTGTGGACTAATGTCTTTACAATTATTTGGATCCCTGATAGGGATGTACATCAGAGAATCATCATTTCGCCCGATGTATTTTTGAGATATAATGCAAACCAGTTCTTTTATCGAATACTGGGCTAGGATATAGGTGATATAGGGTATAGAGTGTTTGTTCTACAAGGGGTATTTTTAAAATAAAGACGAACCATCCTCCACGCTCTCATTCGTGTCCAGAATATCGTCCCACAGTGTACTCTCAACAAGATTTAAAAAAGTATTTATGCCCTCTTGGGTGATTGATCTAAAGATGCTTTTGTTTAATTGTATTTTATTATATTATAAGATACAAGTTGATCCAAATGGTCAGAAATATGAAAATTTACCAATTGTACTGTAGCAGTGTCTTCCGAATACACAAAGACATTGTCGAAGCAGGAACCACCACAGGTGTTTTCAAAAAGCAATTGTCTGAGGCCATATGTGAGTGATGGCTTCCACCTCATTAGTTCTGAAGTGAACATTGAAGTCTCCCACGACCACAACATCTCTACGTTGTCTCATTTGACTTATCAGCTGTTCAACAACATTTAAAAATGTGTCAAAGTGGCCTCCCGGCGTTCTATAAATACATATCACATAAACATTTTCAATAAGTGTTACACGTAATTCTACACATTTACAACAACAATAACGTTTATCAACAATATAAGAATAAGAAATAATAGTTTGTCAATAAACAACAAATAACCTACGAGACTCTTAACTCTGTATGTAGGTGGTAATACATATTACATGAATTATTATTTTATCATTAATTATTACAAATTTAAGTATCAGATTATAAAAAAAATAATAATAATAATAAATACACACCTATATTCTTATATACATACATACATACACTAGGTTAGTTGTATCTAAAAATTACAATTAAAAAAAAATGAAAATGAATATGAAAATGTGATAGAAGAAGCGCTATCATTTTTCAATAATTCTTATTATAGATTTCTTTGATTTTTTTTAAGAAAACATGAATCTCAGCTTTGAATTTTTTAATTGAATTTATATCTTTAATATTTTTTTGTCTAGTATCATAATCATGAGTAACAGTATTTTGTATTTTTTTGTTTTCAAACTGATCTATTATAAGAATTTTGAAATACATTTGTCTTGGATCAATGGTGTTTGTTTCTTTATATAATACATCACTTGGAAATCTAGAATCCTTCTTTGATATTATTTTTAAACATCGCTTTTGTAAAATTTCAATAGGTTTTAAATGTGTCTTTGAAATTCCTCCCCATTCTATTAAACCATATTATAGATGTGGTCTAAAAAGGCTATTGTACAATATTTTCATATGTTTAAAATCCAAAATATTTGAAAGCAATTTAAATTTGTATACTATTCGCATTAGTTTTTTACTAAGGAAAGAAACATGTATATCCCATCTAAGATGGCTATCTATAATAATACCTAGATATTTGATTTCAAATTTTGAATAAATAACTGTTTCTAAACTTAAGGACATTTCTTTGAATTCTGGAATACCTTTGCCATAACTACAAAAGGGAACGAAAAATGTCTCTTTTAAATTGATGGAAAGAAGATTTGTACTAAGCCAGAGTATAATTTTCTTGAAATCATTTTCAATCTTAAGTTTCAATTGTTTCCAACTGCTATTTTCATAATATAAAACAGTGTCATCAGCATAACAAATAATTTTACCTTCTGTTTTATTTGAGAAAAAGTCATTAATATATATAATGAAAAGTAACATTAAACGATTTAAAGTCATTGACTGTTAAAAAGGTAAGAGTATCGCTTACTAAAATTAAAGTTCCTCCCCCATGACCTATAGATCTTGAGGACTCAGATGCCAAAGTATATCCTGGGATGGAAAGTGTCTGGACCTCATCCTCCGTCAGCCAATGCTCGGTTATGCAAACTATGCTATGTTATGGTTTATTAGAGCAGCTTCCAGTTCAATTACCTTGTTTCTCAAAGAACGAACATTATAATGATTTATAAGTATCCCCTGGTTTTATCCCGTCTGGCACACTATTCTCTTTAGGTTTAAAAACTTGATAACATAAATACCTTTTGGCCAAAGGTTTGCACCTAGTAATGATTTTTGTTCTGTAGTTGGCACTCCAACATTGAAAGAACTGTGGTTCTTTTGTTTCGTTCTCAGCAGCTTGCAGGAACAATATAAGATACAATTGTTTCCTAAATATTCCTGAATTTGGTCTGTTGTCGTCGAATTATCCAGTCCCGACCCAAAAAACCCTGTACGCTTCATGAAATAGGCAGCCTTCAGATCATTGTTTTCTTTGATTCCCATGACTGGGGCGGGTCTTGAGTTAATGTCATGATTAGGTTTTCTCTTTTTACGGGTGATCGCCTGTTTCCATTCCTCTTTATTTGAGTTTTCAATTCTCACATTCTTCTTGGTTGTGTTTGTTTGGTTTTTGTTATTTTCAAACACGTCGTCTGTCAGTTTTGTTATGTCACTGGCCTGCTCCGTAGCCGGTCTTCTCACGCCGGCACTGTTATATTGCTACTGGTTGTTGATTACTCTTCTTTATTAAGAAACACACAGATATTAATTAAAAACTATATTGAACCTCTAGATACATCCTTACGCTAGCACAGCTATTCAACAAGAGAGAGAGGAGAGGGTTTGTAGGCCAGGTTGCCAACATTTCTCTTAATATAGTTACCAACTTAAAATATAAACATAACTATGTAACATCTCCCTTCTTTTGGAAGTTTAAAAATACTTAAACTTAAAATTAAAAGACAAATTCAACTTAAACTTTATAGATAAAGAGAGGACACGATAGTTTAAAATTAAACGTAATCTTTTAAATAATTAGGTTTCTTTATAGGTCGTCCGTATCGTGTTCTTTCTTTGTCTTCACATTTCTTCTCCCTTCTTATATGTGTATTTGGTTCTAAAACAGTCACAATCGGGTTTTCAAAGTCACAATTTGGTTTTTCAGTTATTTGAGGGTTTGGTACATCTAACAGTTTTTCGTTATTTTTCCTATCCTGATTTACATACTCATCCACTAAATTGTTATATAAGTCTTCATTTTCATTTTTAAAATTATCAATGTTAAATCGTCTCAAAAATCTCCTATTTCTATTAAAAATATGACCGCTTTTATTATGCTTAACAAAATATCCTCGAGGTCTTTCATCGTCAATTTTTACAATTTTACCTGGTTCCCATACATCATTTTTCATTAGAATCATTACTTTATCACCTATTGAGAGGGTTGTCAGATCTTTAGCATTCTTGTTGTAATAATATTGTTGTTGATTATGTCTACCATCCAACTCATCAAGACACGAACTATCCATCACTTTGGGCATCAGAGATCTTTCACAAACAGGCATTTCTCCTTTTAACTTTCTACTAAAGAGTAACTGAGCCGGTGACGGTAGGTTAGCGCCAATAGGCGTGTTCCTATATTCAAGTAAACTAAGATATATATCTTTTTGATCATCGTAAGCTTTCTTAAAAAATCTTTTTATTGTTTGAACATGTCTTTCTATAAAGCCGTTACTTTGAGGGTAATTTGGAGTGGAAGTTTTATGTTCTATTGACCATGCCTTACGAAATTGTTTAAATTTATAACTTGAAAATTGCGGACCGTTATCACTAAGAAACTGATCTGGTTTTCCTTGACGAGAAAAGATTGATTTTAATTGTTTTATTACATTTTCCGATGTGGTATTGTTATTGAGACAAATTACTTCTGGGTATCTCGAAAAATAGTCCACTACCAATAAATATTCTTTACCTTTAAAATGGAACAAATCTCCAGCTATTATTTCCCATGGTCTTTTTGGAAAATCTCTACTTATTAAGGTTTCTTTTTGGTTTTTATTTTGATAACTTAAACATATTGTGCAGTTACTTACAATATCCTCAATTTCTTTACCCATTAGAGGCCAATATACATATTCTTTAGCAAACAGAATTGTTTTTTCTATCCCTAAATGATTATAATGTAATTTTGATAAGAGGTTTCTTCTAAACTTTTTGGGTACTACTATTTGTTGATTTTTATAAATTACACCTTCAATTATTACGAGTTCATGTTTGTAATTCCAGTAGGGTTTTACTGTACTCTTCAATTGTGATTTATGATCTGGCCACCCTTTTTTTATTATGTGCATTAAATCTATCATTTCTTGGTCCACCAAATTTCCATCAGCAAAAATTTTTAATTTCTTATAACTTATTACATCATTATCATAAATTATACTTATTTGCGAATTTAATTCCCCTTCATTAATTTCAAATTTTTTATCATTATACGAAGCTCTACTTAATGCGTCGGCAAAATATAATTTACTACCTGGTTTGTACACAACTTTAAAATCGTAATTCTGTAGTATAATTCTCAATCTCTGTAGTCTCAATGGACAGTCACTTAATGGTTTCTTAAATATATATTCTAATGGCTTATGATCTGACTCTACCACAAATAATTTTCCATACAAATATTGATGAAATCGTTGACAACCAAATGTGATTGCTAACATTTCCTTTTTTATTTGTGCATATTGTTGCTGTGAAACATTTAAACTTTTAGATGCATACGCTACCGGACCACCATTTTGCAAAATTACTGCACCTAGCCCATCCTTAGAACTATCAACAGATAAAGTTATTACTGCCTTTTCGTCATAAAATTGTAAAACTGGTTTTGTCATTAATATTGACTTTAAATTATTAAACTCTTGTTCATGAATGTTTTCCCAACTAAATTCTATGTTTTTCTTTGTTAAATTGCGCAAATTGGTTGTCAGTTTGGACAGGTTTGGTATAAACTTTGACACATACGTTACCATGCCTAAAAATCTAGTTATCTCTTTTGAATTTACTGGAATATTAATTTTGTTGATTGCCTCTACTTTGTCTTTATCTAACTTTATCCCTTCACTTGAAATTACGTGCCCTACATATTTTACTTCATTAAAGAAAAACCTAGATTTAAATCTGTTAAACTTAACGCCTTTCTCTCTAGCCCGATTCAAAACTAACTTTATTGTATCTTTATGTTCACTCTCTGTTTTTGAATATATTATAATATCATCTATGTAAATTTTTACTCCAGGAATACCTTCAAATATTTCAGTATATGTTCTGTGAAAAATCTCTGGTGCTATAGAGATTCCATAAGGAAGCCTGCAAAACCTGTATCTCCCAAATGGTGTTGCAAAAGTTGTCAGGATAGAAGATGCGTGTGTCAATTCGACAGCCCAAAATCCTCTATTTGCATCCAGGGTTGAAAATATTTTTGATCCTGACATCTCTCTCGTTAGGTCTTCAAAAGTAGGCAAGTGATAATGTTCCCTACAAATTGCATCATTTAATTTTTGCGGATCTAAACATATTCTAATATCATTATTTGGTTTCTTGACTATAATTATAGGATTTACAAATTCAGTGGGTTCTGTGACTTTCTTTATTATTTCATCATTTAACATTTGATCTAATTCAGTCTTTAATTTATTCATTAATTGAAACGGTATTTTTCTGCAAGGCGAAACAAAGGGTTCATAATTATCTTTTAATTTAAAATTACATTGGTAACCTACAATCTTACCAATGCCTTCAAATAAATCTATATTTTTATTGATTAATTGGTCAATGTCCACAGTTTTGTTAGAAATTGAGCTTATTGAACTTAAAATATTTAATTTTTGAATTGTTTCAAGGCCTAAAACTGGTGCACTTTTGCTAACTGTATCTACAATTATGAACTCAAGAGTGTGCACTTTGCCTTCATATAGACAGTTTAACTTACTTTTACCAATTACGTTGATTTTACTACCCGAATAGTTAAAAATATTATAGTTACAACGTTCCTGCTTACTATCATTTAAGTTTAAAATGTGATAAACATTACTAGGTATTGCATTTACTTGTGCCCCTGTATCAACTTTAAACTTTACAGTCTTATTACAATCTAAAATTTTAATATTAACAAACCACTGTGCAGTTTCATCAGTATAGATGCTATCTAGTACATAGTTAGAGTTTGGCCTTGTTTTAGATATTTCATGTAATGGTTTTTTGTTTTGTGCTTTGTTTCTACAGACAGTGGAAAAATGATTCAATCTTTGACAATAGTTGCAAGTTTTCCCTTTTGCTGGGCAATTACCATTAATAACATGAGAATACCCACAATTATAACAAGTACTTATCTTATTTTTATTTTCATTGTTGCTGCCTCTCTGCTGATTTCTGGGATTATAACTGCCTTGTTGCTGCTTTTTGTTACCATGACTGCCTTGGTACTGACTGCTGTGACCATAACTGCCTTGGTGCTGATTGTTGTTACCATAACTGCCTTGTTGCTGATTTCTGTGATTATAACCTCTTTGTTGACTTCTTTGACCATAACCTCCTCGTTGACTTTTGTTTTCTTCACTTTGTCTGCTCTCTTTATTTACATAATTGTTTGTTTTTTCTTCTCTGTATCCCGCTGCAAGGGCTCTAATATTCTTATCTGCTGCTTCAGACGCTTTGCATATTTTTATTGTCATATCCAATGTCAGGTCTCCATCGTAAGTTAGCAATTTATTTTTAATCTTCTCTTCTCTAATTCCACTTATGATTACATCCTTGATAATACTTTCTTTTAACTCTCCATATTCACATGGTTGTGCTAATTGTCTCAGCTCTTTTAAATAAGTATCAAAATCTTCATCAACACCTTGTACTCTGTTGTTAAATTTTTGTCTGGCTAGACTTGTGTTAGCCTTTGGAACAAAGTATTTTTCTAATTCTTCGAGAATCTTGTTTTTATTCTTCATATCTGCCTCACTAATGTTCAAAGTGTCCAATATTTCCAATGCTTGCTCTCCAATGCAATGTAATAGCACTGCTGCTTGAACTTCTTCAGATTTATCAGTGCAACCTGTAGCCATAATATATAGTTCAAAGTTCTTTTTAAACTTTCTGAAATTTAATGCTAAATCTCCTTCCATGATCATATTCTTCGGTTGTTTTAAAAACTCCATTTTTAACTCAATTCTTCTCTGCTGCTAACCTCACTTTTTGGTTTTTTCTTCGCTTTTCATTCTGTTTAATATTATTTCACTTTCAAGAAAAATACTTATCTTCTCTGGTTCTTTTATTCTGACTGCGCCATGTTATATTGCTACTGGTTGTTGATTACTCTTCTTTATTAAGAAACACACAGATATTAATTAAAAACTATATTGAACCTCTAGATACATCCTTACGCTAGCACAGCTATTCAACAAGAGAGAGAGGAGAGGGTTTGTAGGCCAGGTTGCCAACATTTCTCTTAATATAGTTACCAACTTAAAATATAAACATAACTATGTAACAGGCACCATCTACTGATTGTACGGTGTTTGAAGTGGATTGACAGGTTGGAAATTCTGTCATTTTCTTCTTCATGGTGCTACCATCTATTGATGAAGTAGACGAGTTTCGTGTGACATGTTGACGTATCGTAGCAGGCGTGATACCTGGGTATAGAAGGTCGATATATTTGATCGATGACGTACTTGTTTACCATTTTTATGAATTCCTTTACTTTGTATTTTGGCTACTTTTTCCTTCCATAATTGGTTGTTTTCCTCCAGAATACGATTTTTTTCTTCAAGTTCCTGGATAAGCCTCTTTAGATAGTGTATTTCAACATCTTTACAGGTCTTGTCGGCATTCTTTCCTAACGTATCGTCAGTGGCGGCCTTATGACGACAGACGGTTGATTTTTTTGCAGCCGCCTGTCTTAGGCACGATGGATGATTGTTTTCTTCACATTTAAAGCACTTTTGAGGCACTTTACAAGACCTTTTGCAATGAGCACAAATAGTTTTTGTCGTTTTTTAACTTTTTTAGGTGTCGGTCGACGCCATCTTGAAAAAGTTTATAAGTTCCGCCGCTCGACTGCTAAATTTATTCTTAATATGTAAATTTATTAAAGTTATTTAGTGGAAGACAATATAGACGAATTCAGAAATATTTCATTGCCATAGTACTCAGGTACAATGGTACATCCTCACCACCTGCATTATTTGCATTGTTTGCAGGAGGGTCGCTTGCATTATCATTGGCTGGCATATTTGAAGGTTTCTTATACTTACGTTTTATATGAGACCTTAATATCATAAAATTTCAGTATAAAAATGTTTAGGATGTGTATTGGACAAAAGAACTGTATTTTTTTAAATAAATTCGATTCAATAAATTCAATAAAATTGTGAGTGAGTAAGAAATTTAAAACGAGATGATTCTTAGTGTACTTACAATATTTTCTTCATACTGCGCTGTCAGGTTATTAGCACTGCCCTGATGTTGGAGTGGAGGGTTGAAGGGATATTTGAAGGCTGTTTTTCTTCTTCTTTAGGGTTTGAGAACCTCCACAAACAGTTGGGACCACCGAGTTCCGAAGAATTTCACCTGCTGAGGACCGCCGTGTTCTGTTCGTGTAGAAGGATTCCACTTCTGACACCAATTTTATAATGCGAAATAATAAATTGACTTTTTAAAAACAAATTCACATTTTAATATACAAAAATTCATTGAATTGAAATTTGAACAACCTTTTCATTGGTATACCTACATGTTATTACATAAAATGTGTCATAGCCTTGCGGTTAGAGGTTTTTGTTTTGGCTGTTGAATATGAAGCAGACAGGGTTTGAGTTCCACTTCAAGGCAAAATTTTTTTTTCGCATATTTCTTTTCAATAAAAATACTATATATTTTTTTAATCAGGGTCTATATTAAGATCTCCAGAAAATATACAATTACATCAAATTTATATTGAGTGTTCATGTTTTATCAATATTTGTTGTTATTTTTCTTTATTAATTTTTATTTTTTTACCTGTGTATTTAATGAAAAATTGCTCTGAACAAAAGTTGTAGGTACTGATTATATCTATAACCTAAAATTATTTTTGGTGATATTTACAGTACGGGTCTTTTTTGATAATTTTTTTTAATGTTTGAATGGTCGCCATTTTTAAACTACTTACCCGATATTGCCCAATAACGAACTTGACCGAGATATTTGAGAGACTGATTTTTGTAGCAGATTTGAACTTGATCCCTTCAAAACTGCGACCTCTATCGTGTTAACAAATTTCGTAATATTCCATATAAGAAATTTACCTAAAAATTATAGTTACTGGTACAAAGATAACTTACTCACTAGCTTATATCTAAAAGATCCCTGTATTTCTACAAAATTAAGGTGCTGCGTCGACGATTCTACCATTCTAGAAGCGCAGTTCCACGGTCTTGGCATATCCTTACCCTGGTTTCCAAGAATGACCGGTGTAACCTTCGGCTGGCGTTTGTCGGCGCTGTGTCTGCATTTCCTTTTCAGGGAACGAGAACCGTACGCACGTAACCTGATGTGTTCTGCTCGTAAACTGTTATTCACACAATAATAATTATACACTCAAAATAGAAACTTGTAAGCCAAAATATAAAATAAAACTGAACTAATGACTTTAATGAATCTTAACTTGCAAATGAGGCTCTGTAAAGAGTAATTCAAAAAGTGTTTTTTAAGCGCTAGCTACAATAAAAATATCTACGCAGCAAAAATGATAATGATGTCAAAATAATGTACTAATAATGATATAAAACTTCAAATCTAAACTTCAGGAACAATTTATAGAAAAAGCTTAGTAAGATCTTTTTGGAGACCAGTTGAGGAGAATATGGTAACAATGGTCTTTTTGAATCTTGCTGACTGCTAGTCTGCGTCCATCCTTATCTTCTATATTTCTTGGAAATGAATCGTTGAATTGAATAAGATTATAATTTAGATAATTTACTTTCTAGTACTTTGTTACAAATATAATAATATTATATTATTTTAATAATATACTCAAATATAATTTAATACAACAGCTCCCCCAATTAAAGAAAAGAGAAATTAAAAAAATTTTGCAACAACTTTTAAATGACTGATTTGTTTGAATTTAACCCAATTGTTTCTTCAATGGGTTCTCTCACGTGAATACTTGGTCTTCTTCTTGGTAGGATTCGCTTGATTCTTTGATGGAATTAAACATCAGGACCTGGTCTTGGTGGAGGTGGTGGATGATCAGTGGTTAAAACAATTTCAATATGGGGATGTCTTCTCTTACATTTGCAATAGTAAACCACTGAGTATATGTAGTTATTGGAGATTGCTCATCACTTTGTCCAATTCTTCCGAATATTTATTAAATTTGTGTTGAGCAATATTCAAGCCTTTAATGTCAATTTTGTTAAGCCGAAGAAGTTTTAGTTCTGGAATTTGAATTTTCTCAGGAATGTCTCTACAACAGTCGAAAGGTATCGACCCTGTATGGCTTCTGTAGATAATTTCTTTATAGATATCAATTGGAAATTGTCCATGATTTCTTGTACTTTCAATAAAAGCGCTGTACTTAGGTTGTAGTTTTAAAAGGCTAGTGGTTTTGATAATTCCTGATTTGACTTCTCTGTTTCCACATTTGACGGTAACTGGTAGAGAATCAGAAGCTGTTATTAACCGACGGTTTTGGCTGATTTGATTTACATTATAATCTCTAACAAAGACAAAGGATGTTTGACTGGTTTTGGGTAGCTTGGTCTATCTTCTTAATAATTGTGCTTCCCAGATTGCATCGTTATCAATGGGATATGGTAGAAGATCGGAACACATTTGTATCCTGGTCTAGAGACCCTTACATTTTTCCAATTTTCTCAGTGTAAGATACAATAATGAATCATCGTCTCGCGCAATGTATTTTTGAGTAGTTGATAGAATATGATATAAACCTGTTCAATTGTCCAATATTAGAAATAGATATAGTCGATACAATGTATATTCAAATTCTATAATACTTAAATAATCAGCTGTGTATGGTGGTAGAGGTAAATTATTTTTTATTAGAGACTTTGATGTATCCAGCAATGAGTTAATTAAATCTGAAGGTACTACTATCGAACTATGTAACAATCTGATTCTAGCAAATGTTATTAAAATATGAATAGTTTTAAGAGAGTCTTCCAAGAAAACATAACTTTCCATTAGTGATTCACATATGTCCAATACTTTTACGTGTGCCTCGTAAAATGGAATATTATCAGAAATATTAGATAATGAAGTTTATATTGCCTTAATATCATCGTTGAAAGTTTTCTCATCAACTTGAAGTTTTTGAATGGTAATATTGAAATTTTTAATTACAAATGTTGTGACTGAAATTTGCTTTTATAGTAAATTTTCTAATTCATGTTCATCTTCAGACAATTTATTAATACAAGTATCAAAATATTCGCCATCTGAAGCTTTAAGATTTCCAGTAATCGTTTTCCAAACTGTACCAATGCCATTAAAAATACCACGTTTTTCTCTAGAGTTATAGGATTTAGTTTCTCCGAGTGTCTCTTTATATTCCTGACCTATAGAGTTTGAAATTTGTGTTAATAAACTAATATGTGTCTGAACTTCCGATTTAAAAGCTAACTATCTTGGAGAATCATCTTGCAAAGTGTCCAAGATATCTATCAATATTTTATAATTATTATCCATTGCCTTTTTAATGGGGTTTAAGTCTTTGTATACCAAAAGTGTCCATTTATCATTAGTAATTTTTACAGTGGTTTCTTCATGGAAACAGATTCCCACGGTGTTATTGACAGGAGTGAGAATGAATTGGGCTGATGTGATAGATATCAACCACAGTAATCTGAAACCAAAAGAGACTATGCATAGTATGGTTTTAGTCTATCAAAATTTAGTTTTGTTTTTTAATCAGTGGTAGAACTATATCAGAAGCGTCAAATAATTGAATATTTTCGAAAGGCCACTGAAAAAATGTTGTCCTTTGTCCTTAATTTGTGATTCTTTCACATACACCTTAGGTACTTCCTACATTAAAATTTGGTTGTCTGTCTGATATGTTTTTGTCGAATCTAGCTTTTTCTTTCTGAAGTTTTGTCCTCATTCGAGCAAGTTTATAATAATATTTCATTCGGTTACTTAATTATCGTCACGTACATATTTTGTAATAAGAGCCTTTTCGTTGTATAGAATTTCGGGTAGTCTAATATAGTTTGAATACCCATCGAATGGGGTTTCGCCATACCATGTCTATCTCTTTTTTCGTTTGTAAACTAGATGAAATAAAATTTTAACGTCATAAACGTATGTCTTCGATCAGATCTGCTGATTGTTATTTTGACGTTTGTTCTTGTTCTCTTTGACGTTTAATGTCAAACATTTATTTTTGGAAGAGATTTAGCTCGTTTACAAATTTGTCAGTGTCAGTGTTCTGGGGTTGGAAATTAAAATTTAATTTAAATTATTTACGACATGCGTAAAATGGCAAATGACGTCAGGAATCGTGACGAAACCCCACTCGATGGGTATTCAAACTATAGATGTGTGCCCAAAGATTAATTCAAATAAAGTATTATAATAAAGTATTAGCATAGTATAAGTAAAGTAGTAGTTGCACTCGAGCGAGTATTTTCAGCATGCCCACAGAAATCCGTAGGAAGTTCGCGGGATGGAGATCGTTCAGTTGAGATCCCTCGCCTGAGCGGATAACATATACTTCAGACAGAGTCGGATTGACGAAAATGAATGCTGCTGTTCGGTGTTTGAACTCGTAGAAAAATTGTTCGTTAATTTTTTTTTAAATTTCCAGTGGATGCAAATCGGTAACTTAATAATAATAGTAATAATAATATATTATACATGTTTATAAATATTTTTAGTGCTAGAATATGGTTGATGGCATGTCATCGAGAGGATTTGTTTGCAAAGTTAGACACTATCCACAATTTATCTTATACGTTGTGTGCCAAGCATTTTCACTCAAGTGCGTTTGCAAATAATTCACATAGCAGATTACACTGAAATGTTACTAATAGATATACAAGGGGGATTCTGGAACGGAAGTGACTTTACTTTCTTCATTGTCTTTGGTACGATTGCTTTCTGAATAAACTTTTCAATATCCTCAATTTCGTATGCTCCCGTTGGAATGTCAATGCTTTTTTCCATACCATTTGCATCTACATAGTGGAACTTTGTACCTTCATCGATGTTGGATATACTGTTGTACGAATGAAAATTAAAAGAGCTAAGCCATATTCACTGTCACGTTGCAAGTGAAGCGGCGGTGATAGATCAATTGAGAGAATCGAAGAATAACTCTTCAAACTTAGTATCGTATCGCTTCGTTTCGTCGACATGACTGATACACAAGTAGTTGTGGTAGTATCTTTTATTGACATAGAAATGCTAAACACAAGTGTCCATAATTGTTTTGATCATATGTTTGATATACATCATAATTATAAAATATCTTGACGCACTGCTGCTTTCCAAAATAATCAACCAATTCCTTTGGTGGCTTCAAATTTCCAAAACTATCGAAATATTGTACAGTGTTATCATCCTTTTTGTAAGCTACCCAATGTGTGCCTGGATTGATGGAGGAATCTAAATTCACTACGGCACATTCACGATATCTAGGAGGATGAGGAAGAGTGTCTCGCATAAAAACACCGCGAAAATGTGGAATTTTCATCTTTTTCGAACATTCCAAAATCTCCCCATCGTACTGAGCTCTGTTGGGTAGCTGAACTATTAGTTTTTTTGTTTCTTCAAGTACAATCCTTCTCCTTCTTTATGCTGTTTTTCAAGAACAGACAGAATCCGTTACGCGTTTTTTGTAGGTACAAGCCGGACCCCAAATGTTCCATAGCTTTATTTTGTTGTGTATCTTCTTCCATCTTTTTCTTTGCATTTTGCGTATCGATGATGGTCTTTGCGATGGCGCTCGCTCTTCCAGCCAGCGATCCTAGAGCTGAGAGACCGGCAAACAATGGAATTAGCGGTAGAAATCCACCACTTTTTGGTAATGGTATAATTCTAGGTACTCGAATACGTTTTCGGCCTCCAAATTTTTTGCCAGCTAATCGAGCTGCTTTCAAAGCAGCAGCTACAGATGACTTTTTCAAAGTACCACCTTCGTGATGAGGAGACTTTTTCATAGCTTGATGAATCTTCTTTGCGTTTCGCCATCATAGCGTTGGTGATGAACCAAGCAGCAGATTTTTCACAAAATTTTGCGTCTTTCAATTTGACTCGTTCCCAAGTTCCAACACTTGATCAGATTTATGACGTTCTTCCAATGATTTCTTTTGAGAGTATGTAATATCATGTTCCCTGCAAGCTTCGTCCAACGTATTTATACCTCTATCTCCACGTTCTAAGCGTTCTTTCAATTTAGTTCCCGGTCCACAATATGAATAGCCTGGCAGATGTAGTTCGAATGGTAGTTTATTGATGAGCGTATTAACCATACCTTAACCATGATAGATCAACATTGAAAATGATATTTATATTGAAAGACATGAACATTTATCTATAATCCTAAACGTTTCATGAGGATCGTTCAACAGAAGTATACCTTACCGATCGAAAATTTGGATTACTTAAATGAAAGTCAATCTACCAGCAGTAAGCATGGTACATTGCTACCACATTCATTTCGTGCAATCATATGTGGACCGAGTGGATGTGGGAAAACAAATGCAGCACTTTCACTGCTCTTCCACCCGAATGGTGCTAAATTTGAAAACTACGTGTATTCAAAGTCATTGTATCAACCTAAGTATCAGTTACTCGAAGAAGTGTTAAAAAAGTCAAAGGAATCGGATATTTTCAATTCAAAGAGAACGGGGAAATTATCCCAACGAGGCTAAACCAAATTCCATATTCATTTTTGATGACATATTTTGTGATAAACAGCAGAAAATCCAAGAATATTATTCCATGTGTCGACATCGATGTTATGTACATTGGGCAAACGTATAGTAAGGCTCCAAAGCAAATGTTGCGAGACACTTGCAATCTAATTGTGTTGTTCAAGCAAGATGAAATAAATTTAAAGCATGTGTATGATGAACACGTTTCACCTGATGTGTCATTCAACGATTTCAAGCGTATGTGTGCTGATTGTTGGAATGAAAAATTCGGTACAGTGGTGATCGTAAAGGAGTGTGATCTGAATGCAGGTCGCTATCGATATGGCTTCGATAAGTTTATAAAACCATGAACTTATCATGATAAAGTATATTTGTCAACATGAAACCACCCAGCAAAGAGGTTGACATAGTTCGCAAAACGAAAATCAATGAAATCGCTAGGATCATAAAAAAGAAATACTTATCATTGAAATTGGGTAAATCAGAAGAGGATGAGGCATTACATGAGGTGTTGAAAAAAGTCAAAGGAATCGGATATTTTCAATTCAAAGAGAACGAGGAAATTATAAGTCCCAACGAGGCTAAACCAAATTCCATATTCATTTTTGATGACATATCTTGTGATAAACTGTTAGGTTTTCTAATGAAACTCCTTGTTCCATAATAAAGTAAGATGTATTTCTTTATAAGAACTATTAACATTAAAGGTGGTGCAACGCCATTTTCTAACTAACTATATTTTAAGAGTACTACGACAGACCATAGCCAACATTATTCTATCACTGTCACTTGTCACACACAAAACGTAGAAGACTAGGATTACACTATTATCACTTTTATTACTTTAAGTTTAACAATTCTCTTAAGTACAAAAACTGTTGTTTTCCCAGTGCTTTTGTAAAAATATCTGCTAAGTTTTCATTTGTTTTGATTTTTACTACATCAATCAATTTAGCCAAATAATTTTCATTCACAAAATGATATTGTATTTCAATATGTTTTGCATTCTTAGTATAATTACCATATTTAGGTATACCAATAGCACCAGAATTGTCTTCATATATGGGAACTGGATTATTTAGATCAATATTAAATGTTTTTAAAATTTCTTTTATGACAATTATTTCTGATGTAGCTTCAGATAGTGCAACATATTCTGATGCAGTTGAAGATTTTGTTACTGATATTTGCTTTCGTGACTTCCAATATATTGGATTTTCAAACAGTCTAATTACATAACCAGCAGTAGATTTTCTATCATTTGTATCTCCTGCCCAATCTGAATCTACAAAGCAATCAATGAGTTCACATTTATCCTTTTTGGTGTAGGTTAAGTTTAAGTCTCTAGTCTGATACAAATAGATTAGTATTCTTAAAGTATATTTGAAATGTAGTTCTTCATATCAATTTTGGAATCTACTCAAATAATTCACACTAAAGGATATGTCAGGCCTAGTTGCAGTACTAATATAAAGAAGAGCTCCTATTATATTTCTATATGTGATATTATCAATCAAGTTATCAGTTTTTTGTTATTTCAAATTTACTTCCATTACAGTGGAATAGTTTTTTGAACAATTCACAGTTTTATATTTTTCTGCCAATGTTTCTATATACCCTTTTTGACTCAACGTCATATGAGACTTTCTTTGATATTTAACTTCAATTCCAACATAATTGTTAAGTGAACCAAGATCTTTAATATTGAATCGCAAAGGTAGCTTCTGTTTTAGGTTTGTAATACTCGTTTCGTTATTACTACTAATTAAAAGGTCATCCACAAATAATAATACAAATAAGATTTTCTTTTTAGTAAACTTATAATATAAACACACAGTTATTTCTTTCAAAACCAAGATCTCTCATATACTCATCGAAGCACACGTACCATAAACGGGGACTTTCTTTTAACCCATACAGAGCTTTATCTAATTTATAGATTCTGTTTGTGCCGTCATTGTAACCTGGTTGTCTTACATATACGTCATCTGTTATTTTACCATTTAGAAAAGTAGTTTCTACATCCATCTGATCGATGAAGAAATCGTTTTGACAAGAATAGGATAGTAAAATTTTAAGTGTTTGAGGTTTAAATATTGGCGAATAGGTGTTTTCTATGCCATTCTTTTGCTGAAAACCTTTAGCAACCAAACGAGCTTTAAACGTTCCGTTATTCTTCTTCTTGTATACCCATTTAAAATCTATTATTGATTTATCTTCTGCATTCTCAACTAACTTCCAGGATATGTTCTTGTTTAATTTTTTTATTTCCAAATCCATAGCATTTCTCCATTCTTTGGCATTTGGCGATAATAAAGCTTCTTCATAGCTTGTAGGTGTCATGGCGTTGCAGTAATTCACAAATATTGTCTCATAAACATATCTTTCATGTTTATTCGGTTTTATTTGTGTAACTGATCTTCTCAGTTGTGTCCTTTGTTGTTTATTTTCCATTTGTTCAGGGGTTCCAGTTACACTTTCATCATCTTCGGATTCTTCAAAACCTATTTCATTACTTTGCTGGTTTGAATCTTTGCTGCATCCTGGAATTGGCATTCTTGAAGTATTTTCTTGAGACTCATTCAAACCTATACATGTAGTGTCATCTTCTATTATATCAACATGTCGAGCTACAATCACTCTTTCATTTAACAAGACTCTATATCCAACATCTGAATATCCAACAAGTATTACACAATCAGCATTTTTACCCCACTTAGAATGTCTTTTTATTTCTGGAACTCTAGCAAATACTTTACTACCATAAATACGCAAGTATCTCGCATCTGGTTTCTTCTTCATGAAGATTTCATATGGTGTTCTTCTCTCCAAGTTATTAGCTAATGTACGATTTTTCAAGAAAGCTGCAGTTTTAACTGCTTCAGGCCAGTAACAACGGTTGATTTTTGCTTCAGACATCAAACACCTAGCCATATCCATAATGGTTCTATTTAGCCTTTCAGCTGTACCATTGAGCTCATGTACATACGTACCCATACGGTGGACAGGGTTCGATATGAATACCTTTCTCTTGAGCAAAGTGGAAAAACTTTGAATTAATATATTCCTTTCCATTATCACATCTAATTTTCTTAACTATTTTATTTGTAATATTTTCGACTTCATTTATATATTCAGATAAACATCCAAAAACTTGACTTTTATTATTTACACAGAAAACTTTTACTAACTTACTATAGTCATCAATTATTGTGAAGAAATATTTTTCACCATTACTTCCAGAAGTATTATGAGGACCATTAAGATCAGTGTGGATCAGTTCGAGTATATCTCTTGCTTTAGTTCTATTATTTTGAAAAGGTAAATTGTGCATTTTATTTTCTATACAAATGGCGCATTTCATAAAGTTATTTTCAAGTTTTTAAGGCAAATTTTCTACAAGTTTACTTTCACAAAGTTTATTTAAAGAGTTAAAATTTATATGTCCTAATGTTCGGTGCCATTTTTCTTTGATATATATTTTTGTATCCTTTTGATCATTATCTTTTGACATAATATTCGCTTTGATTCCTGTTTGAATTACAGAGCACTTAATATAATACAAATTGTTAACTTTATTTGCTACTGCAATAAGATCATTCTCTTTATTATAAATTTTACAAATATTTGCTTCGAAAACTATTTTGTTATTCTCAGTGATTCTACTGTAGCTTAAAAGGTTATGGTCCATCTTTTTAACAAAGTAAAAATTTTGAATGGTAACTGTTGACATTTTATCACACATATAAATGTTACATACAATGGTACCCTTTTTGGTTGCTTGTAGTAGGCGACCATCACCTAGTTTAACATCAGTTGCCCTTTCTAGTATAACAGATTCACAAAAATATTTCTCATCATTAACAATATGGTCAGTACATCCACATCAAGCACCCAAGTAACTGGATCATTAAACTTTTCATTACTTACAGTTTCATTGTTTACATTAACCATAAAGACACTGCTGGTTCCTGAGTTATTGTTATTGTTTGGGGTGTATTGGCCACGTCCTCTTTCACGATAATCACCACGCTTGTTTTGGAAACGACGTCCTTGAAAGTTTCCACGGAAACTTGTCCTGTTTGCATATCCATGATCTTGATTACCTCGTAATCCCTGTGGAAGGTTTTGGCTTTTTGGATATGCCCCAGCTCTGCAAAATTTTTGTATGTGTTCAAAGGATCCACATGTGTAACATTGACGATGATTAGTATTTGAATTTGATGCCATAAACTTATTTGACCTTGATGTTCCTTCATTGAAACTTATTGTTTTGCCTTCTTCCAAAGTCTTCAGTTTCACCTTTTGTTTTAAATATTCACATTTCCTTTCTGATTCCGGAAGAATGTCTATAAGATAACCCAAATGACTGTAGGTGCTTGGTAGAGCTTTCAACATGTAGTTCAGCTTTTCAGATTCTGTTACTGTAGCTCCAGCATATTTTAGATCATTTATTGATTTTTAAAACACTTCGAAGAAAGAATTCACATCTGGATAATTTTCAAGCTTAATATTTTCAATTGCAGTACGATAGACTATCTGCAGCGCCGTTGATTGTTTATTATACATTTCGTTCAGTTTAATCATTACCTCTCGTGCAGTATTTAAATCTGATACATACTCTAACTGCCTATTGGAAATAGCGCTGTAAATATAATGTATCGCTTTAATTTCCATCATATTCCAGTCATCTTCCTTGTCTGTATCGGCCTTTTCCCGGGTAATTACGACTTTACACATTTTGAACTCCAAAAACTTGGATATGCGTGTTTTTCAATGTCCATAGTCTGCACCATCGAATATCGGTATAGCAACATCATCGCATTTCATAAACGCCATTTTAACTGGTAACATTGATTTAAAAAAATTGAAACTGTGTAACGTAAAAATGCCAACTATTCCTATGGATGTTACCAACAAACAGTACGTATACAATCAGATGAAACAATGGGCTGACGTGTTTACGAAAACTATTGAAGATCTCACCGAGATTGTGAAACAATTCGAAAAAAAATTGAAATTGTTACCGAAACATTCGGTGATTTTCGTAATCGAATTAGCGAGCTGTCTGCAAAAGACGTTGAATACAAACAGACTTTCGACGACATTCTGGCTGAAAAGCTTAATCAATTGCAGAAAGATGTTAAAACACAGTTTTTTTAAAGTGAACTTGCTCATATCAGATGCGGAGCGTGCTTACACAAACAATTTGAAACAACTCACTCATGCCATCAACAAAAAATTTGAAAATGCGACTGAAGCACACACCTTAACCAAAAATGTGGAAAGAGAGTTGAATCAGTTTCGAACGAATGTCGTTTACCAAATATCTGAATTAGGACTGGATATTACAAATTTGAATATAAGCATAAAAAAAATCCAAGCATCCATAACAAATTTAGAGCAACTCATTAAAAAGAAAAATTAAGATTTTTACACAATCATTCGCAGTAATGACTTCAAAAGAAAAGGTTCAAATTATCAACGAGTTGCATAAACCTGCTTGTAAAGCATACCCCTCGACGACGTACAATCATCAAAGGTTTGGATGATTTATGGCAAATGTATCTGGCGGAAATGCGTCAGTATGCTGGACAAAATCAAAATTTTAAATTGATTATGATCGTAATTGCTTCAGGCCAGTAACAACGGTTGATTTTTGCTTCAGACATCAAACACCTAGCCATATCCATAATGGTTCTATTTAGCCTTTCAGCTGTACCATTGAGCTCATGTACATACGTACCCATACGGTGGACAGGGTTCGATATGAATACCTTTCTCTTGAGCAAAGTGGAAAAACTTTGAATTAATATATTCCTTTCCATTATCACATCTAATTTTCTTAACTATTTTATTTGTAATATTTTCGACTTCATTTATATATTCAGATAAACATCCAAAAACTTGACTTTTATTATTTACACAGAAAACTTTTACTAACTTACTATAGTCATCAATTATTGTGAAGAAATATTTTTCACCATTACTTCCAGAAGTATTATGAGGACCATTAAGATCAGTGTGGATCAGTTCGAGTATATCTCTTGCTTTAGTTCTATTATTTTGAAAAGGTAAATTGTGCATTTTATTTTCTATACAAATGGCGCATTTCATAAAGTTATTTTCAAGTTTTTAAGGCAAATTTTCTACAAGTTTACTTTCACAAAGTTTATTTAAAGAGTTAAAATTTATATGTCCTAATGTTCGGTGCCATTTTTCTTTGATATATATTTTTGTATCCTTTTGATCATTATCTTTTGACATAATATTCGCTTTGATTCCTGTTTGAATTACAGAGCACTTAATATAATACAAATTGTTAACTTTATTTGCTACTGCAATAAGATCATTCTCTTTATTATAAATTTTACAAATATTTGCTTCGAAAACTATTTTGTTATTCTCAGTGATTCTACTGTAGCTTAAAAGGTTATGGTCCATCTTTTTAACAAAGTAAAAATTTTGAATGGTAACTGTTGACATTTTATCACACATATAAATGTTACATACAATGGTACCCTTTTTGGTTGCTTGTAGTAGGCGACCATCACCTAGTTTAACATCAGTTGCCCTTTCTAGTATAACAGATTCACAAAAATATTTCTCATCATTAACAATATGGTCAGTACATCCACATCAAGCACCCAAGTAACTGGATCATTAAACTTTTCATTACTTACAGTTTCATTGTTTACATTAACCATAAAGACACTGCTGGTTCCTGAGTTATTGTTATTGTTTGGGGTGTATTGGCCACGTCCTCTTTCACGATAATCACCACGCTTGTTTTGGAAACGACGTCCTTGAAAGTTTCCACGGAAACTTGTCCTGTTTGCATATCCATGATCTTGATTACCTCGTAATCCCTGTGGAAGGTTTTGGCTTTTTGGATATGCCCCAGCTCTGCAAAATTTTTGTATGTGTTCAAAGGATCCACATGTGTAACATTGACGATGATTAGTATTTGAATTTGATGCCATAAACTTATTTGACCTTGATGTTCCTTCATTGAAACTTATTGTTTTGCCTTCTTCCAAAGTCTTCAGTTTCACCTTTTGTTTTAAATATTCACATTTCCTTTCTGATTCCGGAAGAATGTCTATAAGATAACCCAAATGACTGTAGGTGCTTGGTAGAGCTTTCAACATGTAGTTCAGCTTTTCAGATTCTGTTACTGTAGCTCCAGCATATTTTAGATCATTTATTGATTTTTAAAACACTTCGAAGAAAGAATTCACATCTGGATAATTTTCAAGCTTAATATTTTCAATTGCAGTACGATAGACTATCTGCAGCGCCGTTGATTGTTTATTATACATTTCGTTCAGTTTAATCATTACCTCTCGTGCAGTATTTAAATCTGATACATACTCTAACTGCCTATTGGAAATAGCGCTGTAAATATAATGTATCGCTTTAATTTCCATCATATTCCAGTCATCTTCCTTGTCTGTATCGGCCTTTTCCCGGGTAATTACGACTTTACACATTTTGAACTCCAAAAACTTGGATATGCGTGTTTTTCAATGTCCATAGTCTGCACCATCGAATATCGGTATAGCAACATCATCGCATTTCATAAACGCCATTTTAACTGGTAACATTGATTTAAAAAAATTGAAACTGTGTAACGTAAAAATGCCAACTATTCCTATGGATGTTACCAACAAACAGTACGTATACAATCAGATGAAACAATGGGCTGACGTGTTTACGAAAACTATTGAAGATCTCACCGAGATTGTGAAACAATTCGAAAAAAAATTGAAATTGTTACCGAAACATTCGGTGATTTTCGTAATCGAATTAGCGAGCTGTCTGCAAAAGACGTTGAATACAAACAGACTTTCGACGACATTCTGGCTGAAAAGCTTAATCAATTGCAGAAAGATGTTAAAACACAGTTTTTTTAAAGTGAACTTGCTCATATCAGATGCGGAGCGTGCTTACACAAACAATTTGAAACAACTCACTCATGCCATCAACAAAAAATTTGAAAATGCGACTGAAGCACACACCTTAACCAAAAATGTGGAAAGAGAGTTGAATCAGTTTCGAACGAATGTCGTTTACCAAATATCTGAATTAGGACTGGATATTACAAATTTGAATATAAGCATAAAAAAAATCCAAGCATCCATAACAAATTTAGAGCAACTCATTAAAAAGAAAAATTAAGATTTTTACACAATCATTCGCAGTAATGACTTCAAAAGAAAAGGTTCAAATTATCAACGAGTTGCATAAACCTGCTTGTAAAGCATACCCCTCGACGACGTACAATCATCAAAGGTTTGGATGATTTATGGCAAATGTATCTGGCGGAAATGCGTCAGTATGCTGGACAAAATCAAAATTTTAAATTGATTATGATCGTAATTGATTGCTTCTCCAAGTACATATGGACTCGTCCATTGAAAACAAAAACCGGTGAGGAAATAACTAAAGTATTTACAGACATTTTGATGCACACGAAACGTTGTCCGAAAAATTTACAGACAGACCAGGGTAAGGGATTTTATAATAGTAAATTCCAAGGACTTATGAAAAAACATAACATCAACCACTATAATACGTACAGCGTCAAGAAAGTTGCAATAGCAGAACGTGTAATCAGAACGCTGAAAGAAAAACTTTTCAAATACTTTAGTTTGAATGGGACCTACAAATGGATAGACATATTACCTAGCATTACAAAAGCCTACAGTGATACACGTCACAGCAAAACTGGTAACAAACCATCGCAAGTTAATAAATCCAACGAAAAGCTTATTCTCGATAAAGCGTACACGCACTTGAAGATTGTTGGTCCGCGAAAATTAAAAGCCGGCGACATTGTTCGCTTGAGTAAGACTAAGCACCTTTTCGAAAAAGGATACACTCCCAATTGTACAACAGAACTATTTAAAATTGCTGCTGTCAAGATAACCAATCCCGTTACATATTTGTTGGAAGGTATGCAAGGAGTAAAAATCAGTGGAGCTTTCTACGAAGAAGAATTACAGAAAACCTTATCAAATCCTGATATTTATCTCGTTGAAAAGGTACTCAGGAAGAAAGGGAATAAATTGTAAGTGAAATGGCTCAGATTAGATAAGAAACACAACAGCTGGATCGGAAAAGACGCAATTGTGTGATTCGATCTAAAAGGCTCCTCAAACTCAATGATTTGTGCGTGTTTTACATAAGAAACAATGTATTTTCACCAATTTCTGCAGATGTGCTCCGTTTTTCCATTTAAATACATGTAAAAATACAAACAGTCAACAAAATGAAGTCACATGTGATTTTCGAATATAAATAACGTGTGATTTGGAAAATTTTCATTAGTTGATGTGAAAGTATGTCTGACGACAGTATGCGAGGAGATGATTATAGTGATGAGGAAATCTTCCCAACCGTTGATCGTATCTTAAATCAATATGAAGATACCGCCCAACGAGTGTATGAGGATGAGGTTGATGACAAAGCTTTAATCATGTTCGAAACTGAAGCTTAAACCGAAAAGCCATTACATTTGATGTCATTTCCTCAACCTCAAACATGTAACTACGAGGTGCGATGTGGTCTGAGTATTACAAGAGACTTTAGTGCATGCGTTATTCTGAAGCGAAGGTCTACACCTTCGGAAATTTCATTCTCCACCTACGAGTGGGCTTCAATCATCACCTTGCTACAAGAAATACAACAAAATGTCGAAGACAACGAAGATTATGCTGCTGATCCTATAGAAACAAAATTTGGAGACTTTGTGAAAGTGACTCAATATCAGTATGGTACCTATACGAACCTCGTGTATATCTCCAAGTTCAATGTCGGCATGAATCTGTATGAAGAAGATATTGCAGCCATTTTAAATGTACAGATGCATGTGATTTCAAATCGACTTGCTATGTTGGAATCCCTCAATTTCAACGAATTTTATCGAAATTTATTTAATATTGTAAGAAATTGGATAGGTAATGTAAATTTTAGTGTTTTAGACCTTCTTTATGGATTTTGTGAAGCATCCTCAATCGATTGTATGTATACTAATACCTTAAGGGAATATCTCTTTTATTATAGTTCAGATATTTTACAGAATTTTTTAGATAATGAATTTGAATCTACATCTAACATAGACTGTTAATATACGGTGAAATAAACTTTTTTTGTTTAATTTCATATCTCCACCAAAATACATTCATTATCACCTTGATAATTCAATCTTTAACGAGTTGAAAATGAAGGTGATCGTTTCCTTGCTATTGCTGGTACATATCGCGTCATCTAACCTAACTCTACCTGATGCACAGAAATATTAGCAAAAGTATGGTTATATTCAAAATAAAACAAATACATCTCTCGAGGAGAGTCTAGCAAAGTTTCAAGAAGATTATAATTTACCGATAGATGCCTTAATGCAGAAACGATTGAGTTAATATCAAAACCACGATGTCACTATAGCGATAATGAATTTGTAGTTTCAACTAAATGGAACAAAACGACTCTGCATTGGTATTTGGTCGATGGTGTCGGTAAATATCGAAACGTCGTTCAACAAGCTTTCAATATGTGGCGAATTGCATCTGGACTAACATTTAAAATGCGTATTGCTGCTAGTATGATAAAGAGAGATCATGTTAATAACATCACTCCAGATATTTTAGTACCATTTGTCAAAAGAGAACACGAATATCGCACAATATGCATGGGTAAAGAGATCTGTCCATATCCATTAGATGGTCCAGGAGTAGTCTTAGGACATGCGTTTCCAACTGCATCCCATGCTTCATGTGTTGAAGTTCATATAGAAGCTGATGAAAATTGGCAAT